>JAJQJQ010000015.1:3600000-4200000 GCA_028622995.1 Panagrolaimus kolymaensis
CGAGTATTTGAACCTATTATCCTTCTAACAATTTGACTTTCATTTTCACATTGTTCATCACATTCATATTTATGATCACCCGAAATGGTGAAAGATTTATCACCCAAATCTGGAAAGGTTCTAGCTGCAGTAAAAACATCGGGGGCCATATACATTGAATTAAATAAACCCTTTAGTTTTAATTTATTCATCAATGCTGTTTCATCAAAATGTTCACATGGATTATAATAATGTGTTGTGGAAGGAGGTGGTGGTGGCGGAGTGGTTGAAGTTGTGGTGGCTAAAAAAAGTTTAATTTATAGCTTGAATAAATTTTATAACGAGCTTTGAAAGAAGAGATTTTCGTCCTTATAAAATAGCATGAATTTAGTTAAATCTTTAATTTTTGTGCAGTCAAAAACGAAAGTAAAATATTGTCTAATGATACTGTAAAAACTCCGGAAGTTTTTGGTTTTTAATTGTAATAAACACGAGAAGAAGAAAAGATGGGAATAAATTTAACAATTTTGTATTACTTTTAAGTTTATTAAACTTATATTATCAGCTGACAAAGTAAATGATAAAGAAGGAAACCTGTTTCGTGAGCAAAAAAAAGATAAATTCGATCAAAAATACTATAATACTTAATTTAATGGTTTTAAATAAAGACAGTTTTGTACAGCAAAAATAAAATTGTGATAAATGCGCATTGACAATTTCGGCGTTTTACGATTAAAAAAGTTTGTAAAATTAATAGCGGAAATGAATAAAACTTGTGCTTTGAAGCAGTAAAAAAATAAGAAGATTTTTTTAATTCAAAATTTGTATGTTTAACATTTATCACGGAATATTAAAAAAATGGGAAGGCCAGCCAATATATACACAAAGAGAAAAAATCTTCTTTGTTTCTGACTTATTTTTTAACAAAAATAGATAAATCCCATAACTTACTTTCAGCTATCGTTGTTGTTAATGGAGTAGTCATTTTTGTTGTGCCTTTTGTTGGAATTAGAGACCAATGCCTTTCTTCCATCCTTTCGATAGGTGGTTTTTCTTCCTCTTCATCATTAAATGGAATAAACCGATAATTTGGTGGCGGAGGAGGCATTGGAATATTTTCTTGTGAGGGTTGTTGTTGCCAAAATCTTACAGGAAATTGTTGAAATGAATATTTAATAAACAAACAAAATATCAACAAAATTACTAACACTTTTACACCCATTTTTGGCTTTTATTTAAAAAAAATCATGAAAGTTTCAAAGTACTTTTCGAAGTTGAAAAAAAAGAACCTTTTTTGACGGAAATGAAAGAGAAAAGAAAACGTGAAAAAGGTTTTAATTTCAATCACGCTCACACCAACAACAAAAAAATTGTAAGACCGAAGAATAAAAACAAGACAAAATGAAATGGGAAAAAAAGTAAATCAAATAAAAAAAGATAGGAGGTTCAGTTAAAAATAATCATCATGATTTCTTTTTAATCGATTTCAAAGTTAGTTAGTTAATAATGGACAACAAAAAAAGGAAGAAGAAGAAGTTTCATTTACGATTGCTGAAAAGTCTGTGAAAAAAAAAAGTGAGTGGGTTTGATTGACTTTGTTTGACTAATAAGTCATTAGTTATTAAGTAATGCGATTGATCTGGAAAGAAAAGAAAAAATTGGAAATAATAATAATAACAAGTTAGTATCAAAGAACAATAATAATAATTTGATAAATTTTTATCTTATTGTTGGTAAATAAGAAGAGAAATTTTATAGAAGCGTAAAGGATCCAATCGATGCATGGATTTACAAACAAATGGTAACTCTTATACATGCAATCAGTGATGAACGTCGAAAAATGATGAGAAACATATAAAGTAACATCGAGCTATGTGCAAAATGACGATATTTTGAGAGATTTCAAAAAATGTATGTAAGCCAGTTGCGCTCTCGTTTCCTTCAATTCATATTTCCATGTTTGTTAAACCATCGCGAAAGTTTTAAAAGAGTAAAATTATAACGATAAACTATGCAATTATGTTTTTTAGAAGAGAAGAAGTTAAATCAAAAATTTTTATTCGAATGAAAACAAACAAAACAGTTTTAAAATGAACAAAACGAAATGAAATTAGAAAGTACAAACAGCTTCAATTTTTAAATGAAACAAAGACCCAGCTTGTCCACTCAATTCAGCAAGCAAATGATCCTCTTCACCAATTAGAGTAGTTTCTTTTACAGCAAGATTTTCATTAGCATCAATAAGCAGATAATGATTAACATCGTAGTCTTTCTTCAAATGACGTTGTCCCGATAGATTAGATACAAGAGATCTTTCTGTAATCCAGTATTCATATTCGTCTTCATCATCAGAATCATCGTCAAAAGAAGTCGAGTATTCTGCCAAAGTAATTGCATCATAAACACGCATCAATTCTGAGGAATCGCAAGATATTTTTCCTTTTAATGTAACATCACCTAGACCACTAACAGTTACTGAAAAAGCATATTTTTAAATTATCAAGCGTACAAAAAAACTTACCTGAAACTTCTCTCTGTGTTACTTTACGCAAAATTTGACTCAAATCTTGATTAGAAGAAAACAAAAAATCTTTTGGAACTAAAAAGAGCTTCTTTAGTTTGAATTATAAGTTTAAAAAAAGCAAACTCACCAACAAAAGCAATCAAGAAGTCGAGGTCCATACGTTCAAAGTGTATTTTCGGTAAAAGTTCAGCTAATTCTTCTTTGATTGCTTTTCTTGTTGGAGTGTTTTTGATGAGAGCTTGACGTGCAGCCCATTTGTAAACCTAAAAATTCATCTTTATTTGTGTTTATAAATAAATAAGAATAAATGACTTACAGCTTGAAAGAGTTGTCCTTCCATTGAATAAAAACGTTCAAGATTAAGAATAGATTTAAGCATTTCTTTTTTGACTTTCAAAAAACCATTAGATTCCATTAAGCATGAGAGGTTTTTATTCATCAACGAAGAAGAAAAAAATGATAAGGATGGATATTTCAAAGAAAATTCAAACATTTCAACAACATTTTCAGGAGTGATTTCCATTTCTTCTGATAAATACTCGTCACATTTGTCTTTGACTTCAGCAACATCATAAAATTCAGCCAGATCGACCATTGTGAAAACGTTATCATGAGTGATTTGTGGCTTAGAAAAGTAAAAGTGGCTGAGAAACTCTTTGAAGTCATTGAAGGTGTAGTTGTCAACTTTGATTGGTTCATCCTTAGTTTTCCATCGTTCTGAAAACATTGCAGCAAAAGGTTTAGATAAGCCAGCTAGCATATGCTTATGAGCATAAAGTTTCTAAAAAACGAAAGTTCATTAAAAATGAATAAATAAATAAATAAACAAACAAACCTCATCACCAAGTAGAAAAGTGACGTCGAAATGGCCATTTTCAGTATCCTGAGTATTGAAAACTTCGAAACGTTGTAATTGTTTTGCGTCGACTGTAATCCATTTAGTTCTCATTTCGTAAGTAACGAACATCGAGTACCTAAAAATTAAAATCAAAACAAAACTACAAAAATTTTTGACGATGAATGATGATAAAAAAAAATGACACGAAATGTTCAAAGAATATTCAAAAGATCAGGAGAAAATAAAACAAGTGCAAAACTTTATGAATTATCTTTGCTTGTTTTTTATGTAGGTAAAAAATTCCATACAAGAAAAAGAATTTTTGCGCGCGCTCAAAATAAATGTCGTTATTCCTAATATTTCATTACCGAATAATATATTTTTTAAATCAGCTTTTTGATGTAAAAAATTTAATTAAACTTGTCTTCCATAAATGGCGATCGCATTTAAAAGCCGCAGGTTTATTCTTTTTTTTGTTACTAATTTCTTTTTACATTTAGTGATTAATCACTCTTTAAAATTTGCATATGTGTGCAACGACAAAGTTTTTCGTTTTTTTCATTATTTTTTGAATCAGTCATTTTTGTGAAACAAAAGTTGTTGGAAAATGTTTGTAGCAATTTTATGCTTTCTTTTTTGTTTATTCCATTTAACAAATGGCGCGTAAGTCTTTTTTTTTTATTTTTCTTGAATGTTTTAATATTTCTGTTTTTTTTAGTATGATTCATGCATCAGATTATTCCAAAACTCCTGCAAATGTCTCTCTTATCGATTCAGAAAATCGGCCATGGTTACATTATGATGATAAAGATTCTACTGGGTCAAATGGTTTTGGACTCATCGTTGTTCTTTGGCATTCAAATCGTTTATGTTCTTTAACAGAAGCGTCCAACAATCATATACAATTCCAATTTGAAATTCAAGCAAAAGCTTCAACGTGTGTTTTTACCATTGATAAACCTCAAGGGTTGGTTTATTTTTGAAACTTTTGTATAAATATATTTGTGTGATTTTTTTTAGTACTGATCGAGATGGAAAATATGATATTCGAATTATGTCTAATATTCGTGGAAATAAACAATCATATAATTATTTTCTTAAAAAAATCGTGGATTGGGAAGCTTTTGCATGGATGTCAATTAAAAATTCTGGTCATGTTATGGTTAATGGTGAAACCACTCAACTTCGATGTACGCCTGGTTTCTTTAATAATGTTAATTATATTCAAGTTCTTGCATCTGAATCAACGAGATGTCGCTTTGCTGTCGTTATGGTTAGTTACCCCTTTCTTTTGCTAAGCTACTCAAATTTTTGCCTTTGATTCTTTCCAACAAAGTTGTCATAACTCTTCTTCTGAAGAATACTGTAGCTTAACAACTTTATGCTTTATTTTTTTCTTAACTTTTTTGTTTGTTTTAGGAAACTGTACTTGTAAGTGATGTCAATCGATCGGTAGAAGCTAATACAACAGCTAAATTAAAGCAATATTATAGTGATGAATTTACTTTGTAAGTTATTTCTTGAACCATATTTCTCTTATTTCTCAAATATTTGTTTTTCAGACTCATAACATTTTCTGCAATGCTTTTTATCATTATTCTTTGTTCATCTTGGTAAAAAAAACTAATGATCATTTTATTGTGTTTGTTTATTGTATATTTTATGCTTAATATAATAAAAGAGAATAATTTATGTTTGTTGTTAATAAATAAATAAAATAATAATATGTGTTTTTTTGTTTGTTTTTTGTCGAAAGTCGTGATATTGCAAGATGTTTTGTTGAGACATTGTGTCGGCCGAAATCATTAATCTCTGATGGTGATGTCAGAATACTTTGGAGCTGAATTTTTAGCAGAAAAATTGTATGGATTATTTTCTTTCCTTCATAATGACCGATCCTATTTTTTAATAGTGCATTTGAATTGATAGCGAAGAACTTATTAATGTTCTAAATTATTGAATGACCGATCCTTCGTTTTATTTAGTTCCACCTAAAAAATTTAAGCAATATCCTAATGCTACTGAATATGCACCCGATTGTAAAGATTTTACTCTACAAGAAATCCAGGTAACTCATTCCCTTCAACAGTCTGATTAATTTTCTAAAAGTACCATTTTTTAGATCTCAAAAACTAATGAAGCTTCATCATCTTCAAAACCAACTTTACTTCCACCATTAAAATGTTGTTCACTTATGGTTATTGTTGAATGTGAAGGAAATTGTGAAGTTAATACCCTTGGAAATTGATTTAAACAAATACGACGTGGTGATATTTTTACATTCCTCCAGATTAAACAGTGCAACTTAATCCCATATCAGATCAATTCTTAGCTTACAGAACATTCCGTTATGTAATAGGTCAAAATCTTTCCAATCGAAAGTTTTCATCTTCTTCCACCAATAATGTGGCTTCACATTTTAAACAAGTCCAACTAACTCCAATTAGAACAAAACCCGTTATTCTTGGAGATAGACTGAGAGAAAATTCAGAAAGGCCTAAATTTATTTTAACCCACCGTGATGAATTGTTTAATTCTAGCGGCAATATGGATGGATGCCTTTAGATCCTTCTTATTTTCCTTCTTCATCTTTGGGTTCACCGGCACCTCAAAGAGAGCAACCACTCATCACCGCTTCATTTTCTTTCATTAAAAATCAAAGTCCATTCTTCAAACATTTTTATAATTATGAAACTTTCAGAATAGGGTAATTATGGATCGATTTAACGATTTTTTATATTTCCATGTATTCACCATTCATCAATTTTACTTCGTTTATTTATGTTGGGGAAGCTCTTTAGTATGGCACCTACCGGCATCGCGAACGACAAACAGTAAAATGCACGGTACAGCCAACCTCTAAACAGATGAAAGAAACACTGACAACCTCATATTTTGTTCGATTGGGGCGAGCATCAAGCGAATAAAAATGGTTTTAACGAGATCAACAACGCTATATTTTCTCAAAAATTGCCATCGCATTGCCAATTCAAATGGCAATACCTTCACCAATAATTCATTATTGCAATTTGAATGGATCTGCTAAAGTGTTTTCAAGACTTCTTCGAACTTGCAGACATTTATTCGCGAAAAATGGCGAATATCGTATTACTTCAATTCGATTTTGTATGATCATGAAACTTTACAACGTTCAACGTTTTTTCCAAGCAATTTGAAAAATTTGATAACTTAATGCAGAAATAGTTTATTTATGTATGTTTAGCGACTTGATTAAAATTCCAAAGCATTTTTGTGACTTTATTTGGTAAACAAAAATTATAAACTTTTACTATTTATAATATTTTTTTTCAAAGAACATCATTGTTAATGAGGTTTCCCACATGTCTTTTTTCCATGTTGCATTCTTTCTCTCAGCTATTCCAGGCAGTCTTCAAGCCTTTTAGCGGTTTGGTTTGTTTGGAAAATGACTTTTTTGAAGATAGCCAACAACTGGCAAAAAACTAAAGGCAAGAAAAAAAAGAGGGAGAGCAAAGTTTGCTTTGAGGAAGGCGACGACACCTCATCTTCTTTTAGGTTTACTTGAAACAAACAAACGCAAAAAAAAAAGAAGAGCTGAATGAGTCATTTAGTGGCGATAATATATGTGACATCTGGTTTTTTTTTTGGAAAGATTGACTTTATCCTCCCCCACTTTGCTTTTTTTCTTGTTAGTTGTCAATTAACATACTTTCTATTTAAAGAAACATTATTTCATTGATATTGGAATTCATACATTGTAAATGTGGGTGGTATCCATTAATAGGAAAAAAACTTGTAAGAAACTATAACGTAAAATTTTTTCTCATATTAATTTTGTTATCCTAGCTGCGGGCGTAAATATCTTATAATAGCATTGTTTTTATTTTACATAAACAACGCAATAAAAATTTACTTCTGTTTTCAATGCAAATCTCCATCACCAATTTACAGGTGCAAATTCTTCCTTCTTATTTATTAAAAAAAAACCTAATTTTCAAATATTTGGACATTTGGATTATTTTTGTTATTTTTTTAATTAAAATTTATTTTCGACCATTTATGTTTTATTTTTTCTTGCTGTTTCTGATAAACACGAAAATGAACTTTATTCTGAATATTTGAAAGAATTTTTTTTACGTAAATCATCACATTCCTTTTTTTGCCACCATTTTTTTGAAAAGAACAAGCAGCTGCAAAAAAAAACTTTGACGACCACTTCTTTGACTTCAGCCACTTTTCCACTTCATCAAAAAGCATAAATACCCTAATTAAAAAATGGAAAAATATTAAAACTTTTTTGGACTTTTTAATATTCATTAATTATTTTTTGGCACAACAACTACTTATTTTTATTTGAAACTTTTTTGGTGGCTTTCATTTATTCTAACAGCAATTGAAAGTTTATTTAGTTTTACATAGGTAATATTGGAAAGCTGATATCAAGAAAAAATGATTTATCCATGGCAATTTTATATATTTCTTGGTTATGGAATTCCATTATTTTTATTATATATTTTTGTTTTAATTCAATTAATATTTAATAAAGAATTTAAAGCTCCCTTTTTTAAGATTGCTACCATCCTTGGTTTTGTTGTAAGCGTTTTTTAAATTTTTTTGGATGTTTTGTAGCTCTAAAACCCAAGCTTCTTTTTTTAGGATTTAATTTCATATTTGAGTATTTGGATTCAAATGAAACTACCATTATGCATTTTAACTGGGGCATGGTATGCTGGTGAACTAAGCAATGTTACTAAAATATTTTTAATTTCCAATTATTTTATTTCATATTATTTTCCACGTATCCGCGAATTGCTTGTTTTAGCATCGTCGTTTAATCGATTTACTGCTTTGGCATTTCCACATAAACAGAAAGAAGTATGTTATTATTTAAAAGTTTCCTAGCTTTTTGGTTTGTTGAGCTCCATATAAGTTTAACATCGTCGTTGTTTATGGTTTCTACAAAAAAAGCTATTAAACTTTGTTTTATGTCGCATAAAATTATTACCAGGTGAAAACGAGCTTTCTGAGAAAAAGAAAAGTCAAAAACGGTTTTAAAAAATTACGCAAGTGTCTGAAGGCATTTGATATTTTCAAAGCAATTATGCCTAACTTTCTTTGGATTTTTATCAGAGAAAACTAGAAAATTGAGTTAGTGGATGAGGTACTAAAAATAGGGAATGAACAAGTTCAAAATCGAAAAAATAAAAGAATTAACGGCAGAAATTTTACTCTCAACAACAGATTAAGTTTTGTGGAATTTATCATCTGAATCTTGAGAGATTTAACGCTATAAAATTTGAATTATTAACGACCATTGATTCCGATACATGTAAAAGAAAACATTTTAGCATCCCAGTTTCATACTGCAAAATCGAAATCCATCGAACCTAAAAATCAAAAGTAAAAATAATTTCCAATTTTTTTAGTTTTGGTCAAAATGGCTGCTGATAATCACCACCTTTGCCTGCTTGTTTCCACTTTTATATACCTTTCAATTACTAACAGGAAAATTACAAATTATTGATTTTTATATAACTAATGAAACAATAAATAGTTATGTCGTGGAAGTCAGTGTTAAATGGTATCCATACAATATCGTTAGTTTCTTTGTTTTGGTTTCCATTTTTCCAGTTATTTCATTTTTTAGATTAAAAATGCTATGATAACTCCAATAAGTACTTTTACAACATCAATAATATCCCTAATTTTAAATATGTCAACCCTCATAAATTTATATAATCGAAATCGATTTCGTAAACGACAAACAACCGGAATGACTGTAACAGTTTCGAATAAAACTGAAATAAATTTATTTTTTATTTCATTATGGGATTTTGCCATTGATTTAATTTATACCATCCATCAAGTAATAAACTTTTCTTTATAGTTAATAAACAGCTTGAACTTTATGAAAAACTTTCAGCTCATAATGCTTAGCTTTGTAATTCCTGGAGATATTTTTAATCCAACTTTTGACCAAATATTTTTATTAATACCATGGATATTTGATATTATCTTTTTGAGTCGCCCGTTTTTATTGATAATTATGTGTAAACAAATGCAAATGGCATTCATTATTGCGTTTAAAAAAGGAAAACTTATTACAAGTTCAAATGGTGGAAGTACCGTTACCATTACAAGCAGTTATGCGAGATAGTTAAAATTCCATCTAACGAATATGACAGTATTTACAATTTAATAATAAATTCATTATTGATGATGTAAACACTTTTTTCTTTTTACAAGAATAATGAATATGCAGTAAAAATACATTACACTAAGATATCATAATTGAAATTTTAAAGCTTTAATGTTAGTAGTTTTGCGATATGCTCGAAGATAAATAAGAGTTTACAAAAAAAGTTTATTCACATGATAATAAAGATATAACACAGAAATTACGACGTGGAAAAAATAGTACTGTAGACATTATAAGTTTTGTTCAACACGGACCAGAATGTCACTCAAATCTTGAAGAGAAGTAAACAAAAATCCTTTAGGAACTAAAAAGTTTATAATTATATACGTTATTCTTTACAAGTCAAACACTTACCGACAATCTTAAGCAAGAAGCTGAGGCTCATACGTGCATAGCAAATTTTAGGTAAAATTTCAGTTAATTCTTCTTTAATTGCTTGATTCATATCAAAAGGTTCATTTTCAGATGAAGTTTGTTTAATTGTAGCTTGATTCTCAGCCCACTTATAAACCTAAAAATTCACTTTTATGTACATTTATTTATTGATGTGAAATAACTTACAGCTTCAAAGAATTTTTCTTCTTGTGAATGCAATCGTTCAAGAGCAACAATAGCATTAAGAATTTCTTTCTTGATTTTCATAAACCCTTCAAATTCGCCCAAGTTTGAAAGATTCTTATTCATAAAAGCTTTGACTGTTGATTGAAACTTTGGCAAAGATGAATATTTTTGTAAGAATTCAAACATTTGAAGAACATTTCCAGAAGTGATTTCCATTTTTGCTAAGAATTCATCACAAAGAGTTTTCATATCTGCAACATCATAGTATTCAGCCATATCGACCATTGTAAAGATGTTATCGCCAGTGAGTTTTGGTTCAGCAGAATAGAAATACTTGAGAAATTCCTTGAAGTCATTGAAGGAGTAGTTGTCGATCTTGATGGGTTCGTCTTTGCTCTGCCATCGTTCAGAAAACATAACATCAAAGGGTTGTGATAAACCAGCTAGCATATGTTTATGAGCGTAAAGATTCTAAAAAATGATTCATCATTAAATAAAATTATAAATGCAAGAAAACATACTTCATCACCAATTTGAAAATTGACGTCGAAATGACCTTTCTCGACATCTTGAGATTCGAAGACTTCGAATTGTTTTGATAGCTTTGATCTGAATTGATCACTTTTTAATTTGAGCTCATCATATTTTGATTTGAGCACATCATATTCCGGTTTAAGTTTATCATATTTTGATCTGGTTTCATCATGTTCGAAACGGCCTTTTCGTATCATTTTGCAAGCAACGAAAATCAGAGTTCCTAAAAATTAGAAACTAATTTATTAAAAATTAAACTTAAATTAACATCGCGAAATGCCTTTAATAATGATTACATATTTAAAGAACTAATTTAAAATAAAAATGAAAAGAGGTAGATGGAAGGAGAAAGCGAAAGAAAAAATGAATTCAAACAAACATTGAAAGTTTTTGAAAAATTTTTTTTGAATGTAAAATGTGCTCCACCGTCTATGATATGTAACAGGCCACGAAGGGCTCACTTTCACAAGACCTCGTTTTTCCTCTTGGGATTTTTTGATTCGAAAATTTTTTTGAAGCTTCTTATTTTATGCAATATTTATCGATCTTCAAAGATATTATAAAAAGTGTTTTAGATTTATCGAAAAAAATTTAAATAAGTCGCCTTATGTATTTTGGACGCTCATAAAAGATGACGATTTCAAAACATCTCGTTTTTATCCTCATTTTAACAAACAACAAATTAAATTTCGTTTGTTTCAAACAACTATGAATTTGAACATGTTCATTATTACAATTCTATCGGTGAAGGCCATAACGCAACTGTTTATGCATTTGTTGTCTTCTAAATGTTGCATTACCAATTTTTAGCGTTAACTTACTAACTTGTTAAAGTTGATATTAATTTTTGATATCATTGTACTATGATGGTTTAATAAAAAATGTGCTATTAAAAAAACATTTGTTGCAATTTTCTGAAAAGAGAGAGACATGCATGCACATACACCTGTCTTTCGACCTTTTCCAAACACCCTTCAATTAATTTTTTACTTTTCCTTTTTTTTGTTACGTAAATTACAATTCTTTTTTTCTTTCAAATTTCAAAAACAGCTGGCTTAAACTTTTTGGTTTTTTACATTTCACTTTTTTTTAGAAGCATGAAAACGCTGTAATAACGGGTAACCAAACATTTTTTTAATTTGCTCCATTTTTGTCAGAATTCGGTTAATAAAGATGCGTTTATGTTAACGCTTTGTTAAAACTTGCAAGCGCACAAAATGATTTATCCATGGCAATTTTATATATTTCTTGGTTATGGAATTCCATTATTTTTATTATATATTTTTGTCTTAATTCAATTAATATTTAATAAAGAATTTAAAGCACCCTTTTTTAAAATTGCTACCATCCTTGGTTTTGTTGTAAGCGTTTACACACAATTTTGTTTTTTCATAGCTTGATAATCTCGTATTATCTTTGATACACTAAATTTACCGGTCATATTGTTATTACATAAAAATTACAGGATTTGATAACATTTCTAAGTATGTGGGTGTTTATGAAACTTCCAATTTGTACGTTAACTGGTGCTTGGTTCCCAAATTCAAAGTTTCCATTTATTCTTAAACTCAGCGTATTTCTTTGTTATTGCTTTCCAAAAATTCGTGAACTCTTGGTTTTGGCTTCAGCTTTCAATCGATTTACTGCTTTGGCTTTACCGCATAAACATAAAGAGGTAATTACGAGCTTTGAAAAATACACAATTTTAATCTTTTTAAAAGCTCTATTGTTGCTTGCCATTTTTACATAGGTACATGTAAGCTAATGTCTACGATTTTTAAAGGATTTTGCAAAAGGTCTTTATTATTTCAAAATTTAAATTTTTTAAATGAATGATTTTTTTAGAATGCAAAAATGAACTTGAAGTTAAAAACCTAACGAATTTAATTGCCATAAATTCTTTGACTTCCTTTTTAACTCACATTTTTTGCAGATTTGGTCGAAATGGCTTTACCCAATAATTATTTTTTCTTGTTCCTTTCCATTTTTAACTACATTTCAAAATTTAACTGGCGAATTACATGTTTATCCATTTTATCTTGATCGACAAGTCGATAGTTATGTCCTTGATGTTGAAGTTAAATGGTATCCTGTAAGTTGGGTCGATTTGTCATACATTTTCATTATTCAAAAATATTCACAAAAAATTTTAAGTTTGAAAATTCCATGATAACTTCAATTCATACTTTTATAACTGCTTCGCTTTCATTTATTTGTAATATGTCAACTCTTCATAATTTATACGTTCGTAATCAGCTACGTAAAAAACAAGTTTCGGTAAATGTGGTGACTGTATCAAATAAAGCAGAAACAAATTTATTTATTATTTCATTATGGGATTTTTTATTAGATTTAATTTATACTGCTCATCAGGTATGTTTATTATTAGGGAAAAACTTTAAGCAATGCCACAAGTTTCAAGAGCTGCAATTTTAAATTATATAAGAAGGCTTGTTTAAGTTAGTATCTTTTCGAGTTATGAATGCATGCTTTTTGCTTTTCCTCCTCTCATCTCTCACAAATATTTTTTAGGCAATAATGTTTAGTTTTTCCATCCGGGATGATTGTTATAATTCAACATTTGATAGAATATTCTTAATGGCTCCATGGATTTTTGATCTTGTTACTTTGTCAAGGCCATGCTTGTTCATATTAATGTGCAAACAAATGCAAGTGGCATTTATAATTGCATTTAAAAAAGGAAAACTTTTGTCAAGATTTACAGCTGGAGGAAGCAGCGTAACAACAACAACGTCTCACCGCAACAATGGCAAATCATGATTAATCAGCGAGCATGGTGGATATCTTATATCTTTAATAGTGAAGCATAAGTTGCGCTTAAATTAGTAAATAAAGAAATCTTTATTAGAGTTTACTAAAATGTATGAAAACAGCAATCAAGAGGGTAAAGTGCTTGCATAAAAATTACTCGAAGCTCAATGCAACAACAAAAAAAACCTTTGGATTCGATAAAAGGTTAGTAAGCCAACAGAAATTAGCATGTAATATGGAAGAAGAAAGAAAAGGCAAAAAAGAAATCTTTATTAAACAATGTGTGCTATAAAAAAACAAATGCGCACGAGAATATTACACACAACAGTAAAGTATTAAAAAGTTACATAATTTAGTTAGCTGCATTTTCTCCAACCATACCAGCATTTTCTTCAGCGATCCCAGGTTCAGCATTACCAGCATCTTCATTATCAGGATTAACTTCAGCATTATCAGCAGCTTGATTACCGGGATTTACTACAGCATTACCATCATTTCCTTCAATAGCTGCTGCATTACCACCATTTACTTGTGCATTACCAACATTTCCATCTGCACCGGCATCACCAGCTCCATTACCACCTTGATTGACAACTCCAGAAAAGAATTCAAGAGGATGATCTTGCATTGCACGACGTTCTTCTTCAGTATAATCATCAATAATACTAAGGTATTTTTGAATTTGAGGAACATCCATTTCTCTAAGTTTTGACAAAACAAAATCACCAGAAGCTTCAAGAAGTCGTTGAGAATCGATATAATCAACTTTGTTAACAAAATCTTTGAATTCTGTATCACTCATTTGACCAAAGAAAGCATTAGTCCATTCAACATCTTTTGGAGTTTCAGGAGAATCAAAATGATTGTGAAATTCGACGAATTTTTGAAGATGATCTTTATTCATGGCGACAGGAGCAGGCGCGTCGTTAGTTGTATTTGCTGAAACATAGAATATTAAAGAGAATTAATGAGAGAAAAGAACTTACCAAGGATATCTTTAAGGACGCTGGAGCTATTGATAACACGTGAATCAACTTCCATTGTGAAACCAGGATCAATGGACGATTGAAGAATGATTTTTTGGTGAAGACCAGCAGGCACGCTATTGGAAGTAGCCATGTTTCAATGAAGCAGTTGAAAACCACGATGAGAGAGATGAAGAAAAATGGCTGAAAAAAAAACGAACATTAGCAACTTTAATAATGAAGGAAAACATTACGAACATATATGACAGGGTTATAAACCTCGTATGTTATCAACGAATTAGACAAAATAAAAACAAAAAAAGGTAATCACGAATGTATCAAAAGTAAAAATTTGGAGGAAACAAGCACTTCAACAAAAAAATTGGAGTAGCGAGCAAAGAAGATATTTGGTCATAAATTTTACTGAGAAGTTGCATAAAGCAAAAAACATGGATATTAATTTAGGCAGTAAACAAACATAAAATTAAAACCAAGAAAGAAAAAACCTTTAATAAAGTACGATTATGGCAACATTGTCAGGCAAATGGTAGCAATGTCGTCGAAATTTATAGCTATTATTAATAGAGGATCAAAAAAATGAGGGAATAGATAACAAATTTTATTCACAAAAATAGCTAAATAAGGGCGGTCATAACGATGCAACCAACAACAGCTCAACAGGAGAGAAGAACGAAAAAATGAATGAAAAGCGAAACAAAAAAAGGTTGAATGATGAATTTTTCATTTCCATTCTTGCTTTTTGCATTGAGGATGATGGTCGCGAAACGAAAAAATTTGCAGCTAAAAATTTACACTTTCAAAATGTAAATATGCATGCACATTCCTAACTTCACCAAATTTAACATGGCGAATTTTAAAAATCAAACAGAAGAAAATGTGCAATCAAAAACACAAAAAACATTTATTTTTTTGTAAAATTTATTATACGAAAATTAATAACTACTATAAAAGATTTATCTTTTTTTTATCAACTTTGACGAAAGTTTTTTTCGATGAAAAGCAATGCATCAAAAAGAGAATTATGAAAGCTTATGAGATGAAAAGTGAAGACGCGATTAAAGAGAAGTTAAAAAGGAATTGAAACATATTACATCTCAAAAGTAACATCAATCATTTTTTTTAAACTAGCACTTACATAAATATTTTTCTGATCCAACGACATTTGATATTTGACCATACAAATAAATAAATAATAAGATGACTTATAACTTCTTTTTTTTAAAGTACATACATACATCGATGTTTAAAATTCTGATCCACATGGGAATTATTTTTTTGAACACTTTATTAATAAACGTTGTTGCATAATTGTTGTTTATTTTTCTTTCTTTTTTTTTGTTTTAAAGGGTATATTATTTAGAAGTTTGACTCGTGACAGACATATAGAAGAGAATTATGAAAAAGCATATTTAAATTGACGTAAATTTTTAGACAGATAAAAAAAGGTTAGAATTATGACTTTTAAAAGTTAGAAAATTAGAGGCGGAGGAATTACGTAAAAATAAATTACTGTAAGTTTCTGTTTCTCATAAAATGGTTATCAAAGCTTTTTTTACAATTTTTTTAGTTTGACGTTTTGTCGGACACGCTTGTTATTATCCTTTTTATAAATTTATATCTCTGAACCAAACATTTAATTTTATCTTTAGCTTTTTGCCATAATTAATAATGCCACTTTTGTATATGAAGTTTTCTAAAACACATATTAATCAAAACATTTCATTTCTAAAAAATATGCCATTTAGCTTCTTTTGATGATGATGTAAAAAAAAGCATGAGACATGAAAAACACACCTAAATGACAACCTTTTATTGCGGTTAAAAGCAAACAAAAGTTATTATTTAAAAAAAATGATTTATCCATGGCAATTTTATATATTTCTTGGTTATGGAATTCCATTATTTTTATTATATATTTTTGTTTTAATTCAATTAATATTTAATAAAGAATTTAAAGCTCCCTTTTTTAAGATTGCTACCATCCTTGGTTTTGTTGTAAGCGTTGTTTTAAAAGCATTTCCCTCATCAGCTTATAAAAAAATTTGTAGGATGTTTTGAGTTTTATTAATTCATGGTTTATGATTAAATTGCCATTATGTCCTTTAACCGGATTTCTTTATATTAAATATGAAGTATCAGAATTTTTGTTGATTGTCAACTTTCTCGCTTATTATCTTCCAAAAATTCGAAATTGTTTAGTTTTAGCATCAGCTTTTAATCGTTTTACGGTTTTAGCCTTGCCTTTTAAACATAATCAAGTAAGTAAGAAATTTTTAAACCTTGAATTTATTTTACTTTTATCAGCCTTCATTTTTTTTATTCGGAAATTTTAGTTTTGGCCTAAATGGTTATGGCTAATAATGTGTTTATCATTTATTTTACCATTATTATTAACATTTCAAAATTTATTTGGTGAAGTTTTTATTATTCCATTTTCTGAAAAATCTAATGATAGCTATGCAGTAGCTGTTGAAACTTCATGGTATCCTGTAAGTTTTTTTAGTTTCAACCCAAAGAAAAGTTATCACACTCAAACTTTGAAACGATTATACATATTTGCAATGTGTTTGTTTTTCAGTTGAGTAATGCTTTACTCACGGCTGTTTTATATTGCATAGCCTCGATATTGACATTTGGTTGTAATTTATTAACCCTTTATCGATTATATATTCGAAAGAAAACATGGAAAAATCAAGCCACCATAAATTCATTTCATGTCGCATTAAATAAAGGCGAAATAAATTTACTTTTTGTTTCATTTTGGGATTTTATTTTGGATTTAATTATGACCATTCATCAGGTTTTTTTCAATCTTTATTTTGTAACACCAAATCTTTTAAAAATCATTTATTTTTTTAAGACAATAATGTTTACATTTGTTTTACAAAACTTTTTTAATGATCCATTATTTGATTCATTATATTTATTTACTCCATGGATATTAGATGCTATGAGTTTATCTCGCCCAATTATATTAATTGCAATGTGTAAACAAATGAGAGTGGCTTTGATTGTGGCAATTGCAAAAAGTAAAAGATTATGTGAAAATCAAATTAATAATAGTGCCGCAGCACTTCCATCCATTTCTCTTACTTGATTTTCCCTTTATTTTCTCAAAAAAAAAGAAGCAATTATTTGCGTAAGGGTCAATAAAAATTATTGCAACAAATACAGCCTTAATTATGGGACATACAAAGAATGGTAAGATGTGGAATTTATAAAAGAATAAACTTGTTTGATGAAATGCAAGCAATACACCAAACACTCTGAATCCATAAAAATGAAAGAATTTATCGAAAAGGGTTCGTTCTTCCAATGTCATCGAAAACTAATAAAAGTTTGGATTTCAAAGAATAAAAAATAAAGAAAACTAAAATAATGTGATCAAAAATGCAATTCATCGATTTCCAAAGTGAGCAAAAAAATTTAAAATGCAAGAAAAAAAAAACATTTAAAGAAAAAATCAAAAAAAATATTATACGACTATAAATTATGACTCCAAGTTAATGCTTGTTTGTGAATATCAGAATAGAGAGAAAAATGTGAAAAACATGTTGCTTCTTTTTTATTCATTAATTAAAAGGGATTATGAAAGTATGATGAACCAATAATTCAAACAAACAAAAAATGTTATAAAAAAAGTTTGTGAAAAAATATGTTTCATGAAACCTTTTTTAAACGTGGGTGAATCTCGAAGTGATTCAAGCTACGGTAAAAAGTGAAAAAAAGTTGTCTTTTCAATTTGTTGCTTGTTTTATTAGTCAACCATTTTTGCGATTTGTAAAAATGCAAATTTTTTTTATTATTATTTTCAATCGATCTCCTTCAAAATGAATAAAAGGATGATGATGACAAGCAAAATTTGGTCATTGTACGAAATTGCTGTTGTAGCATTTCGTGAACGCATTATTATTTGTTGATTGATTTCGTTCGCAAAATGGCTGGTTATTATGGTGGTTATGCTGGTGCTGGTGGATATGGTAAACCTAATGGAATGGTAACTCCTCCGCCTAAGGTATGTTTTTTATTTTATCATTTTTTTTATTAATTAATACTCTTTATTGTTTCAGTCAGTTAATCCATATCAATATGCTGGTGCAACTCATGCTCGTTCAAATACTTCAATTGCTGATATTGATCAAATTCCAAATGTTTTCAACAAGGAATACAATATCTCTTCTCGTTCAAGCAAAGCAAATAAACAACATCGTGGCCATTCTCATGGTAATATAGTTACTCCACCTCCTTCATCATCTCGTGGTCGTCGTCGTCGTGGTGTTACTCCACCTCCTCGTGTTGATGCTACATCGGCTTGTGAACGTCGTCGTGGTGTTACTCCACCTCCTCCTCATTCTCGAAGTCGTATTCCATCTGCTTGCGGAGGTCGTCGTGGAGTCACTCCGCCACCTCATCGTAGTCATGTTCCATCTGTTTGTGGACGATCTGCTGCTACTGGTGTTTGTGCTCGTAAAATTGGTACTCATGCAACAGCTGCTGTTGGTGCTTCACAAGAACGTATGTTACTTTTTGGAAGTTATTACTGATTACATAATAGTTTTTAGCATGTTGGGATAACCATGAACATTGCTGCCAATGCTTTTTTGAATGGTTGAAACATTTCAATCATGATTTCTGTTCTCGTGCAAATTCACCATTGAAAAGGTTAGTTTTCTAACACAATTTCGTCCCTTATTTCTGATGATTATTTTTGTTTTTTAGCTTTAATAACCCATGTTGGAATTGTGGTGCACCTCCTATGGTTCCTGGAAGTTCTGGTATTCCATTTGGATTCAATGGCATTAATGTTCCAGCTGCAAATGGCGGCTATGGTAATCGTTCAAGATCTCGTTCACGAAATCGTACTCCTGGTGCTAATGTACATTGCTCTCCTTCACAATCTACAACTGCTGATATCAATCAACTTCCTAATGTTTTCAATAAAAATTGCAGCAAGATTGCACCAGCTTTTACTCAAGTCGGTTCAAGTTCTTCAAATGGAACACCAAATAAGGTTTGTTTTTTTCTCTTTATTTTTTGATTGTTTTATAACCTATTTTTGTAGTCATGCAATCCCTATCGTCATATTGGTGCTGGTTATGCTCCTTCCAAATCATTCATTGCGGATGTTCAAAAGCTTCCTGATGTATTTTGTAATGATTCCAACTCTCGGTCACCAAATCCTTATTGTCGCTCTGTTCGTCATTGTCCTTCTGAATCATCTCTTGCTGATATTCAATGTCTTCCTGATGTTTTCAGTCGTGATTACGGCACCAGCATTTACTCAGTTCACACATGTCCAAGTGGAGCAAATAGTCCAACATCTGGTGTTGATACTGCTAAAAGCTTTGGTGATTTAACTGCTCGTGAAGCTCGTTCACCTATGAATGCTTACATTCCACCTGGTGCTTATCCTCATCATCATCATGTAGCTGGTTATGGTAATCCTCCAGGAAGCTATTCAAGCGGGTACAGCAATGCAAGTTCAATCAATCCATATCAAAATGCTGGTGTTGGCCGCTATATTCCATCTCAAGCTTCCATGGCTGATATTCATCAACTTCCTAATGTATTTTGTGGAAATTATAGTAATGTTGCGCCAGCTTTCACTCAAGTCAATACACCATCCGATCCTTCTCCATACACAAGCGCAAGTGAAGTATGTTTTTAATTTTTTGAATGTTTTTATTTATGTCTTTATTTTTTAGTTGAGTACTGAAACTTCAATCAATCCATATCATGACTCTGGTTTTGGACGCTATCTTCCTTCTCAAACTTCACTTGCTGATATCCATCAACTTCCTGATGTATTCAATGCTAATTATTGTAATGCTGCTCCATCTCAAGCTCGTACACCACCTAACCGTTCACCTTTCAAAAATGGGAATGATGTTAGTTTTTGATTTATTATTTATAACGTTTGATAACTCTTTGTTTTTTAGTGCTCTGTCAAAACATGTCGCTCACCCTAATTGCTTGTTCTGAAGATAACAATGGTGCTTCGTTTATTTTTGATCATTGCTGATGCGAGTTACTCATATTTTTTATAATTTTCTGTAAGAATGAATAAAGTTGTAAATTTAATTTTTTTGTGATTTTTGATAAACATACTTTTCATTTATGTATGTCGAAAAACTTTCCATTGGAAGGAAGGAACTAGAGTTCGGGGTGTCCATTGTTATTTATCCTTTTTTCGGTTGATGTCATAAATGTTTCGAATGACTGGTTTTAACTAATAACAAGATCTCTTACTTCACCTTAATAAATAAATATGGCACATTTAGCGAAGAATATGCATAAAATTGATTTATTTATACTTTGATTATTGTTAAACTCACTTGGAAAAAGGAAAAAAACTTTTGGAATTCCAAGATTAGTTTGAAAATGACGTTGATAAGGCTTCTTGCAGATTTTCTAAAATGAAGAATAACCATGAATCAAGAAAATTTCATGTTGAACGCTCTCTCCCCACGAACGATTTTTTTTAATTATGTGACACGCAGCGTTTTTTGTATCTTCCATTTTTCTTTTCTTCATTCATTTCATTTTTTCTCTCCAATCTTCTTCAATTTTGCTAAAATTGGAATAATCAATGGCTAATAGAATCAACCACCGAACCGGGAATCTATGTCCACGACCTTCACGCATGGATGCGACACCATCATCAATTGAAGTTGACTCATTCCATACATTCTTCATTGGGAAGAATCATCCACTCGAATATTCAACTAATTATCACAAAGTCCTCAAAGAAGCCTATCATATTGAAAGTGATGGATGGCATTTGAATCTTATGGATGGTCCACATGATTTGGATGAAAAGCCTCAAAATTTATCCTTTGATACCTTGTTGGAATATTTACGTGATCAACGAGAACTTACACAGAAATCTCTTCCAGAAGTACGTTTGAATTTGTTTAAACTTTAGTTATTGTTATTTTGCATCTTTTCCAGATTGTATGTGGAGCATCAATCGTCTGCCGTCGTGGTGTCTTAAACAAGCTCTTCAATGCTCCATATGATCGTAAATGTTCGTTCCTTTTTGCTGTTAAGAAATTCCAAGGCGTTTACTTTATTCGAGAACTCAATTCACCATCTTCTGGATATCAAAGTGCAAATTGTATGGAAGCTCAACTTTACTTATCGAAGTTTAAGAACCTCGTCATTGAACCAATTTCCGATGAAATCTATTCTCCTCCTGAAAATGTTGTAAGCACCTGGGAACAAATGCAACGTATATTTACTTGCACTTTATCTTCAAGTACTCGATCACTTCTCATCTTCTATGGTTCTGAAATCGATTCGTTGGATCATGGTAAATTTTCTTGTCAACATTTTTAAATCACATTAAACACTAAATTTTTAGATGATAATGTCGTGGAAATCAAGCTACAAAGAGATAGTTTTGGTACTTCAGTGTTCGATGATATCAAATTACGCAAATGGTATTATCAATGTCAACTTGTTGGATGTGATAACATTCTTCTTGGGTTGCGTAATAACGAAATCGTCACAAAGGTCGTCCGCACTGAAATCAACAACTTTCAACAACTTGTCGATCAAAAGAATAAATGGAATCCAACATGTAGCTATACTGCTGCTCTCAATATCTTGACATCGACTATGGAATTTTACGATAGAAATGTTCAAGCAAATGAAGTTTTGATCGTTGATTTACTTCCTGAAAATCCACAAATCAAATATTATGTTGATGACGAAAAGGATCATAATATTTTGCCTGATACCTTTAAAGAAGCATTCGAAGAACCTAAGAAGAATGAAAGCTGCTATCTCATTGCAACAGCTGATGGATGGCTTGATGATGTTATATCTCAAAATAGTTAAAATTTGTATTCTTGTTTATTGTTGTATTATTATTATTTCATGTTGATAAAATCTTCGTTTTTTTTTGTTTGTTTCAAATTTTTTATAATAGTACTTATCTAATGCTTACTTTTTGTTCATGATGATATTGCTCTTTAAATGTTGGATGGATTTTGCATAAGCTTTATCACTAACGAACGTGGGAACCATTTGAGGTTTCCATTATCTTACAAGCAAATCTCGTTGCTAACGAGAAAAACTCGCCATTGTTGTTTAACTCGAACAAGTGTGAACAGAATTTCAGTATATCAAAACATGATAATCGATTAGTATCTCGATTTGCTGGGTTCAAATGAGGTGAATTAGAAAACTTGCATGATAATCATCTCGAGATTTTTTACGATTTTCAACCACAACAATACATAATTTGTGTTGCATTAATCAAGAGATATGAAAGTTCCAAAGTTTCAACCAAATCTAAATTCCATACTAATCCACACGACCACTAACTTAAAGATGTGATTGTTGTTTGTATAAATCAGAAGGTTTTGTAAAACCTTTTTAAAGACCTTCACCACGATGGAAGATTGAAGCATATGTATTTTTGCATTGTTTTTTTTTGTATTTGGAGGTCAAAGATTTGCTGTTGGAATATCACCATTATTTGTATGGTGAAGTTTATAAACAATAACAAAAGAAGCTTTACCACCAGTTTTTTTTGGAAATCACCTGGTTGGATTTGAACTAAACTTACCAAAGATTATTTTTGTGGACGTTATTAAGAAAGGTAGTGAGTTTCATCGGTTAGAGTTTAAAAATTTTTCAAAAACAAAAGTTTTATAAAAAAAATGCCATGGAGAAACCCATAATAATTTTCGAGCTGTGTGTGTTATTAATAACTACACAATAAAATGAGCGTAATAATAAACAATTATTGGAAAAAATAATATGGGGTACAAAAAAAATTTCTTCTTCTAATTATTATTTTTTTTCATAAAAGGTAAAGAATGGCAGGACTTCTAAAATGAAAGGAGTAAATATGAATAAAACAATAAAAAGCGGGAAGAAAAAAAGTGAAAGCAATTTACATATTTTTGGTTCCATAAAAAAAATTTGTTCATTAAATAAACACGTGACCAAATTACAATGTTAAAAAGCCAGAAAATAACCACCATTACCCAACTTTTTTTTTGATTTTAATGCCAGTCAAAAAATTTAAAATTATTATGTATTTTTTTGGAGTTTTGCTTCTTACTTTTTTTCTTCTTCGAAATATGCATCGTATTTGTTTGTGAAACCCATCCTTATTTTTGCTACCGTACATATGTGTTTAGATACTTATTTCAAAAATGGAATTTTTTTATGCATTAGAAATGGTGGTACCCGCATTTGTTTCTTCAATTATTTTTTTCTGCCTAAAAACTTTTTTGTTTATCTTTTATTAATATTTCTTTCTTTTTTGCACAATATTTCACGTGTTTGAGAATTTCTAGTATGATTTTTTTTAAATATGTAATTCCCTTGCGCAACTTTAAAAATGAAAAAAAGGAGAGCTAATTTTGGTGTTTGACAATTCTCTTGAGACATAAAAAAAATTACTGCTTTAAACCTATTAATTACCTCTCTTTGTTGTTGATTCTCAAAGGCGGTCTTAAACTTTTTTTTAAATATCAACAAACGACAACGAAAACGAAAAAAGCGTATATTTTTTTGTTTGAAATTTTAAATTATTAGTTTTATTTAACAAACACATAATTTTTTGTTTTTAAAAGAAATACAACAAAGATTCAGATTTTTGTATTTCATTTAAAAAAACAACTGCAGCTATGGTAAAGTTTGATTTTGGTACAATCGCTGGTCATTTGGCTATTCTTTTAAATGGTTTTTTAATTTGGTTAATTAATAAAAAATCTGGAAAACAACTTGCAAGTTATCGAAAAATTTTATATCTTGGTGCAATATTTGATTTGATTTTTTCAATTGATATTATTTTTTCTTCTGCTATCGTTGTTATGACAAATGATGGTTTATGGTATTTTATTATTATTGAAGGATGGGCAGCATACATAGGGCATCCAATTGATTTTTTACTTGTCGTTTTTAATGTTTATTTATCTTATTCCACCATGACCGTTGCAACCGTTCAATTCGTTTATAGATTTTTTCTTATTTGTTGGTAAGCAAGCAAACAACACGCTTTGGTTTTTTGTGTAAAAAAACCACAAAAAAATTTTTTTTCTCGAAGATCATTTACCAAATTTATTTATTATTTTGTGATAAAACCTTTTTTTTAGTAACATAACTCTAAGTATTAAAGCATTTTGTTCCTTTGTAACGTTGGCATTAATTTTTCCGACTTACACCATTTATGTTTGGTATATTTGTTTTTATCCTAAATCAGATGAAATGTCATTTTATGCTCCAATTTTATTTGCCACCGGGAAAATACAACCTCAAGATTTAATTAGCTTTATTGTAAGCTCAAGGGTAAAAGCTTCTTGGAAATTAGTAAGGGAATATGGAAAATGCCTTTTTAGCCTAAAACCAAAATGATTACTGCATTTTCTGCTGGTCTTTCAATTGTCAGCTTTAGCGTCATCGTTCTTTGTTCCATCGCAGTTATTTTTAAACTTTGGAAGCATCGAAAAAATTTTGCAATTGCCGATCAAAAAGTTCAAAATCAAATATCCATTGTTTTATTTTGTGAGGTATGTTTCAAACATTCAAAGACGCTTGCTTATTTGTAAAATAAAACCCAAAATCCCGTAATTTTTAAGGCGATGATCCCTTTGCTAACAATGGTAATTCCAATTCAATTTTTATCATTTTTTAATAGCATTTTTCCATGGTTTCCATCACTTTTTAATTACATCATCGCCTTGTCACCTTTGTTTAATCCAATCGCAAAAATGTTTATTATTTCCCCATTTCGAAAAACCATATTTAAACCATTTATGAAAAAGCAAAATTCTCAAATTGTGATTTCTATTAAAACGCCATCATGCATAGTAGTAACATAATGTTTGATATTTGTTTGTCAAATAATTTAAAAGTGTAAAATAAAGAAAAAATTATAAAGCGTATTTAATCATTACTAGGCAAGAAGCGGCCCTCCGGGCCGCGATCTCTATTTTTTGTACACAATTTTTAATAAAAATTAATAATTCAATTAAATTTATGTAATTTTTTTTTATAAAAATCATAGTTTGAAATCGTATGGCAAGAATTTTTTATCCTTTTTAGTCTTGGTATCTACGATACTCATCCCATACACCTAAAGTTTTCCCATCGGCAGCTTATGTCGTTACTCCAGCTATAAAAATACCAATAAGGTCTCTACTGCTTTTAATAATACTTATTTAAGGAATGAAAAATTTGTCTTAAAATTTCCACGGCACAAAGTGCTACCATTATGGCCCAATATTTGCTTACATTTCTGCAATTAAAATCCACCGTATCTTTCTAAAGAACCCAAAATAATTTAAAGCCCCTCACTGACAACTTCCACTTGCTTCTTTCTGATAAAATAAAGTTTAATGTTCGTTTATCACGCCGCGGCCTACGGCCGGTCGTGAAAGTCATTTTATGCAAACATTTGGCATCTATGGATCCTTTAGATACTTTAGCATTCTCTGATACTTAGAATCCACCGCCACTCATCATTGTTTCATTGCATTTTACTTTCCTTTCAAAAATTTTTAAAAGTTCTTCAAAAAAATTCCCTAACATTTTCCATAGAAAAATCCAGAATGATCTCCTTACAATCTCTAAATTTATATCCTTTGAATTATTTGTATCCTTTAAAATTTTTGGATCCATTAGGCATTTTTGGGCGACTTAAAATCATCAACCACTCGCCAGCGCTTCATTTTTATAAAATGAAAGCTCTTTGCATTTTCATTCAATTTTATGTTAATTTTTTTATTTTTTTATAAACTTTCCCATGAAGGATTTCCAGGCTCGTACGCACAATCAAAATTACTAGGAAGGATTACTAGGAAGGACTAGAAGCTCCGCCGGCCTTCGGCCAGCGATGTAACTTGTTTCATTGCAATATAAAAATTGGATCATTGGATAACAACAATTGCTTCCTCAAAAGACAAACGCCACTCTCCCTGCTTCTTTTTTAAGGAATGTTATGCAACTTCCTTATTCCAAAGTTTATTCGCATTTATGCAATTTTTTTCATTCTCTTTGAATTTTCCCATGCATCATTTCCGAGCTCGAACGAACAACCAAAATTACTAGGAAGGAAAATGAATATTCACAACAAAACTTTGCATATAAAAATAGGGAGTTTGAAGTTTCTAAACTGAATTGATTGAAATAAGATATTTAGAAAGTTTGCTTTGTTTTAAAATGCTATTAGGAAAGTAAGCCTTGGCATTAATTTGTTTTACCTTTGTTTTCTTACAAAAGTCATGATTAGCGCCATTTTTTGAATTGATTTTCTGCTTGACGAAACGCCAAACAAATTTCTTACCTAAAATGCTTTGTTTTCATTCTTCATTTTTTATGCGTTCTTTTGAATGTTTGAACCTTTTTTTACGTAGTTTTTATTATTTCATTAAACCTTCTTTCTTTTTTAGACGCGCCTCTATCTTCAAGCAAATTGATTAATCTTTGAATGTCTGCTTGTAACATGGATGATGATTACGTTGATTCGGATATTTATTATTCATGTGAAGAAGGAATAGTCAATGAAGATGTATCAAGTGATGAATCATCAAATTATGATTACGACGAAAATCCAAATGCTTCTTTAGAAACTCATTACAACGATGGCAATGAAGAAGATGATGTGGATATTATTAACTTTGATCGTGAAACCATAAAGTTGGCTGAAGAAAAAAGCAATATCGATGTTGAGAAGCCAAAAGTAGTCAATTCCAAAGAAAACGTCAACAATGGAAAGCAGAAAGTGAGTTTTTGTTAATGTTGAACTTTTTTATGACAAACATGATTTTTAGGTTTTGAAGTTTGAAGATTTACCAAAAGAAATGGACAAACTTGCGCAAGAAGTATCAGCGAAGATTGGTTATTCTTTAGAAATATGTCAAATTTTGCTTCATCTTTTCTCTTGGAATCCGCTTAAGCTGTTCGAAAAGTTAGTTTTTCATTTCGCTTAGCTACTTACCTTGCAAGAATAAACCCATTGTTAAAAAATATTTATAACTAGCGTCAAAAAAAAGCTAACGCGCTTTACATGTCGTGGATGGCGATGATCAAGAATGGTTATTTCTAGTCAATGCGCGGTTATTATCTTCTTCTTTCTTTAATAGTTTAACCTGGCTTTTCTTTTATTTATATGTGTTCATTACTTATTTTTAGGTTCTTCGAATGTGGATCATCAGAAGCTTTCTTCAAACATTTAAAAATTCAAGTTCCACTTTCGTCAAATGAAACTCAAAGCTCAACAACAAGCTATGGTGATTGCGATATTTGCTACGACACCAATATCCTTGTTTCACTCTCCTGTAATCATCGTTTTTGTTATGGATGCTGGAAGAATCATTTACTTACTCGATTTCGTCAAGAAAGCGATCCATATGCTTTTTGTCCTGATTCTGATTGTCAAATGATTATCGATTCTGAAAATGTCATCAAGCTGCTTCAATCTGAATTGGAAAAGAACTTTTATAAATCTTTGATTCTTAAAGACTTTCTTAACACAAATTCTTGCTTGAAATGGTGTCCATCTGCATATTGTAATAGAATAATCAAAGTTCAAAATCCTGGCGTTCAACCTGTAACATGTGATTGTGGAACAATATTTTGCTTTGAATGTTCTCAAGAATGTCACGAACCTCTTCCATGTTTCATCCTTCGTCAATGGTTAGCTCGATCAGATAAAGATGTAAAATCGTTTAAATGGGTTAGCGAAAATACAAGATCATGTCCTAAATGTGGAGTAAGTTTTTATCCATTCACTTTTTATTTCTCTTACTTCGTTTCGTTTTCAGTCACCAATACAAAAAACAGGTGGATGTAATTCAATGCGATGTGAAAACAAAGGATGCCGATATTCATTTTGTTGGGCTTGCATGTCTCAACATACTTCATTCTTCAGTGGATGCAATCGATACAATGATGATAATGTTAATCGTCTAACCTACAAACGATTTTCACATTTCTCCAGTCGTTATGAAAACCATAAACTTAGTTTAAAAGCTGAATCAAGGGTAGGTGGAATTTTTGGATTATTTAGATGCATTATAAAGTTTATTCGTTTGTTTTTAGTTGAAAGAGAAGATTCAAGAAATGCAACAAAATTCATCGCTTCCATGGATGGAAATAACGTTTCTCAATGATGCTGTTAATACTTTGAATAAATGCCGTCGCGTTCTCATGTTTACATATCCACTTGCTTTTTATCTTCCATCAAATAATTCAACAAATATCTTTGAATATAATCAAAATGATCTTGAAAATGCTACAGAAGAATTATCAAATTTGCTTGAAAATGAATTGGATTTAGAAGAGGATAATTATTTTGGTTTGAAGCAAAAGGTATGTAATAATGTGATTATTTTTGTTTACAAGTGTTAATATAAGAAAGTCAAATTTTCATGAGTTTTGATGCTCTTTTTGTTACAAATTTTACCAAAGCCTAAACTAATTCTTACATTATTCAACAATATTAATCACTTTCTTGCTTTTTCAGATTCAAGACAAATGTTTTTATGTTGAAAAGCAATGTCAAATCTTGTTAACTCGTTGCTCAGAAGGAATTGAACATGATGAATGGAAACTTATTCGAGAATAATTAAATCTTTTAATGTGAAACAATGGCTGGTAGCTTTATATGATTATGTTTTATCTCTGTATAATTTATTTTGTTTGTCTATTCTTTTAATAAAATTTTGATATCAGCTTTTTGTTTGAAAGACAAATTTCAAAGAAGTCTGAACTAAAATTGTAAGAAACTCCGCCATTTTTTTTTTTGAATACCCAGGATAAAAAGAATTATTGCAAACTAGTAGCTTTATGTGTTGCAATTATTTTCCTTTTTCCAATAACAGAAGCAGAAAGAGTTTCGTAAATTCATTATGGTGGAAGATAAAGCTTTGACTCATGTTTTTTTCTTGATTTTTCTGTTGAAGAATGAATAATATAGCAAACACTAAATCCTCAAAGTTATGAGTAAATAGCTTAAAGCTTGATGATTTGCTTACTAAAAAATAAACTTGCAAACAATTATCTAATTTAATTGGAATCTTAATAACGTAAAATTTTCTATGAAATTTACCAACAAACTTTCATTATTCTCCAACTTTTTCATGTTTTACATAATCTTGACACGAAAAAAATATTCGTGTTCCTCGCTTTTTTCCATTGAAATCTTTGTTTGAAAGCATCGACGACATTCATCCTCCATTTTTTTATTGCCATAATTTTTTCAAATTTGATTGAAGCTGATAATTTTACTTTTGGTATATTTTTTACATATTCCATTCCCTCCTCGACCATATTAATACCCTCATTCCCATGAATTGGTTTTTTTATCCGTGTCTTTCTTCATTTTCATCGCGATTTCCATTTGTCATCATTTTTATTCCTCTCCGTTTATTTTTTTCGTTCTTACTTCATTCTTGTTTTTTAGCAACTTTCACGATGTCAGCTGCATTGAAGGCCATTGGTATTACCGTAAGTTGCTTTATTACGATATAAACATGATATTACCTTATTGATTTTAGGATATTCCACCGTTAAGACGTCCACCACCTGCTGGTAATGAAAGCAAACTACTTCAACTGAATACTGCTGATTTATCTGATGGCGATGATTATCTTAGATTCAAGAAATTGGAGAAACAAATGGAACACTTGGATGTCATGGAAGAATATATCAAACTTGAAACCCGAAATCTTGAAAAGGAATTGCTTCATGCTCAAGAAGAAGTCAAGCGCATTCAATCTGTTCCACTTGTTATTGGACAATTCTTGGAGCCTATTGATCAAGAACATGCTATTGTTGGTTCAACTACTGGTAAGCTTTTTTCAATGTCATTTAAAAGTTTTAATAACTTGTTTTTTAGGTTCAAACTACTTTGTTCGTGTACTTTCCATCCTCGATCGTGAACTTCTCAAAGCTGGTTGCAGTGTTGCTCTTCACAAATATAGTAATGCTGTTGTTGATATTCTTCCACCAGAAGCTGATTCAACAATTCAAATGCTTCGTCCTGATGAAAAACCAGAAGTCAGTTATGCTGATATTGGTGGTTTGGATATTCAAAAACAAGAAGTGCGTGAAGCTGTCGAACTTCCTTTAACTCATGGTGAACTTTATCAACAGGTTAGAACTCTTCCATTTATTTTCTAATAACCATTTACGTTTTAGATTGGTATTGATCCTCCACGTGGTGTTCTTATGTTCGGTCCTCCTGGTTGTGGTAAAACTATGCTTGCTAAAGCTGTCGCTGCTCATACAACTGCGTCATTCATCCGTGTCGTTGGTAGTGAATTTGTACAAAAGTATCTTGGTGAAGGTCCACGTATGGTTCGTGATGTATTCCGCCTTGCAAAAGAAAATTCTCCATCAATCATTTTCATTGATGAAATCGATGCTATTGCAACCAAACGTTTTGATGCTCAAACAGGTGCTGATCGTGAAGTTCAACGTATCTTGTTAGAATTGTTGAATCAAATGGATGGTTTTGATCAATCAACTAATGTTAAGGTATGTTACTTTTTTGTAGGATTCTTTAGTTAAAACTTGCTATATTTCAGGTCATCATGGCAACGAATCGACACGATACTCTTGATCCTGCATTACTTCGACCTGGTCGACTTGACAGAAAAATCGAATTTCCAGTACCTGATCGTCGTCAAAAGCGTCTTGTATTCTCCACTATCACGAGCAAGATGAATCTCAGCGATGAAGTGGATCTTGAAGACTTCGTTGCACGTCCTGATAAAATTTCATGTGCTGATATCAATTCAATTTGTCAAGAAGCTGGTATGCGTGCTGTTCGAGAAAATCGTTATGTTGTTCTTACAAAAGATTTCGATACTGCATACAAGAACGTCGTCAAGAAGGATGTCAATGAATTTGATTTCTACAAGTAAACCTTTAATTGTAATATTTTCTCTATGTTTCTTTTGTAAGATTCTTATTATTATGAGTCTAAATTATTCTGATCCTGTGCAAATGTGTATCGTAAAAATAAAGTTATTTTGATAAAATTCTTTTGTGTGTTTTTATGCTAATTTTATTTTTGTTTTTGAATGGAACAAGTTTTGTTGTTGTTTTCATTATTGTTTTTGAGAAACAAGGAGATGGTTGCGGTAAACTTGAATGCAAAAATGGTCTTGTTGTTTGTTTTTGCACTTTTAATGCTAGGAGCTTCTGCTAAAGAAAGAATCAATAACGGTAAGTTTTTGTTTGGGATTTGATGCAAAGTAAATTTGGTTTTTACTTCGTTGCAAATGGTGGCTTCTGATTGGGAAACAAGGCAATGGAAAACAAAGCTATTATTATGGCACTTTTATTTGTTATCATAAAGGGTGAAGATGTTAATGCTAATGCAGAGTTTCTTCATCCTCTTATTCCATGTTTCACTATTTTTCTTTAATTTACTTTCATTTTTAGGTAGATTACACTCATTATCAAACTTTAACAAAGCTAACAACAATCCTAATGCTCCTGGTTAGTTAGTTTTGCATCATTCTTTTCCTTTGTTTGTTTTATTTCATTGAGTAACTTTAATTTTTTCTTCAGGAAATGATAATGTTTTGTCATCAACAACATCTAATGCTGCTCCAGATCTTTCAACATCTTTACCTGAAATTACAAATACCGATGTAACAACAACATTCGATGATTTTAATATTTCTTCTTCTGAATTTAAAAATTCTTCCGCCGCAGCTAAGATCGAAAAAGATAGTGAGTGTTTTTTTCTTCAACTAATGTTTATGAATCATTAATAAATTCTCATTTTTTTAGAATTTTCATGGGTTGGATTTGGACTTCTTACATTCTCTGGTATTAGCCTTTCAATTCATTTCATCATTCTTATGCTTCTTCTTACAAACAAAATTTGTGTTGGAAAATTCCGAAAGCACATGATTCATTCTCCTTCTCCTGTTGGTTCATAGAAGAATTTTAATAATTTTATCTAATTGAATGAATTTGGTAATCTGATTTTTTGTAATAAATGATGTATGATTGATTTGTTTGATTTTTTTTTTTGCAGTAGAGAATCAAGGAAAAGCTTCTTTGTTATTGCATCTTTTTTTTCCATTTTGCTACAGTTTCCAAGCATTAGATGAAAGCGATTTTGCTTCTTCACCTCAGCATGAAGCTAAAAGTTACGATTGATTTCTAATAACGCTTTCAAAAGGAATCAAATGCAAGAAGAAGCTTATCGAGAAAGTGAACATAAAAGTGCTTTAACTTTTTATCGATTTTTTTTGGAGGCAATGAAAAATGAAAGAAAACAAACACACTTTTTATTTTTACAATCAACGACAAAAAATATTGGTTTCATTGGGTTGATTAAAGATTTTGGAGTCGTCGTGAAATTAATGGCTTTGTTATATTTTGGGTAAAAGCTTACATGCATTATTAGAGATTACTCAAAGGATTTGTTTTTCTAAATAATTATGGGTAAGTAAATTTAATTGAATTTTGTAACACATTGGCTTTTTCCAATGCACAGAAAACGGCGAAAGCCGCGGCCACGGTATCGCATTTGATAAAAGTGTTTGACTATCTCATTCTCTTCATTTACCGATCATGTGATTAATTTAAGCTTCTTTTTTAGTTAGACTAAAAAAATTTGTCATATATTTACTAATTATTGTTGCTGGCATTTTTCTAATTTTTTACGAAATTACTCGTTTCCGTGAATCTTCTCAAAATAATTTATTAAAAATTTATTCACCATTTAATTACACAAATTTTAATCCAAAGTGGCCTGAACATTGGCAATTAATATTAAAGCATTCAGAAAAGCTCAAATTAATTTTATTGGATTCAACTGCATTGAAATGCATGTTTTATAAATTTAAGGATCAACGAAAAGCTTGCAATGAACTTTTTACAAATAATGTTTTGAGATTTGGAACAACGATTCAAAATATTGATGATCTTATGAAGGTTGTCAATGAAGTGAAGGTATGTATAAAATTTGTTTGAGTTATTTAGTAAAAAAGGCGCAAGCAAAAAAAAAACGAAAATGCGCATCTTTGTCGTTGTCTGCCCTTCAATGTGTTTACACTTTGTTTTTCACTTGCTTCCAGGATAAGTTTTTTTTATGGCTGGGTTTCATTTCCAAGAGGGTTGAGCTAACTGTAAGAATTTCCCATTAAATTGATTGAGTTTTAGGATTCAAATAACTTTTTTCAACTTCAACCAACAAATTCTTTATTATCAAAGACCAAATCATCTAACACTCTGGTTTTAAAATACACTTCTAAATTAAATTTTATAAAATTTATTACCATCACGTGCATTACTAAACCGCCACATACTGGAGGCGGCAAGAATTATCATATTTTGAACGGAGATAAAATAAATTTTCCAACCATAGCAATTCGACGCTTTTCAACTTTGATTTATGTTTTACCAAATTTACAAAACGCAAAAATTTTGATTCCCACTAATATTGAGAGGCATGTGACTTATTTTGAAGATGGTAAATTTTTTGAATGCAATCAAACTCTTGCTTCAAGAATACCAGCGAATACAAGCTATGTTATTCCAAATGAAGCTGTAAAATTACTTGCAAATTTAGTGGATAAACTTATTATCACTGGACAAATTCCTTTTCTTGGTTTTGGAACTTTACTTGGTAAGCTTTTTAACACATGTATATGGAGAGTGAAAAATTTTTATGAGTCACTTTAATTTTTTATGAATTGAAACTTGGATTTTTAAGGTTGGTATCGAGATTGTGGATTAATTCCTTATACACGTGATGTGGATTTTTATATTTTTGCCAACCAATATATTGAAGGGTTTGAAGATGCCTTGTTTAATGATCCTCAAACTCCATTAGTTAGAACCATTGGAAAGCAAGCTTATGGGCTTCAATTGACTTATAAATTAAATCATAATATTCCGGAACATATTAAACCTTTAATAGATTTCTTTTATCTTTATGAAAATAATTTTACATCTCAATGGAGTTCAACTTTAATTTCATTGGATACTCTTGAACGATCCAAGTGAGTTTATGCCCTGGGCAATCAAGGTCGAGGCTATATGGGTCGTCAAAAATTTACAGATTTTATAATTTATTTTCAGATATGTAATCCCAAAAGTCAAAGAATTATGCACGGGTGATATAAATGGATATTTATTTTTTGTTCCATGTAATTTTTTGGATATTTTAAAAGCCAATTATGGTCCTAACTGGGATACACCCGATCCAGATCCAAATTATTTTGATGGACAAAAACAAGTTTTTAAGGATGATTTTTGGAATGCCACAATTAAAGAAATTATTATTCGATATTAATAAATCAATAAACATTTTTTTTCCATTTCGACGGAGAATTCTTAAAAGCAAATCTTAAGGCTTCTTCTTTCAACCGGTATTTGTGAAGACAAATTGATTTTTTAAATTAGTTTATTTTATATCTGAATAATATTCAACCATGTAAACCACCAAAAAATAATAAATAAAGCAAAAAAATGGAAAAACAGGAAGCGTTGAACAAAGAAAATAAGACATTGTTTTTGAGCACCATATTTTTTTTATAATAAAATAATAATCATACAATTACATACATACTTACAACAACGATGGAGAAAAAATGAGTAGACGACAAGAAAGAGAGGGGAAAAGAAGATCGTTTAATTCAAATAAAAATGTCAGAGGTTTTTACAGAAGAAAAAAACTGAAGACAACAAACAAAGTACGGTAAAAGCCAACCCGGTGGATAAAGAAATGCAAAAAAAAAGACTATTTTTAAAAATGTAAAAAAAAATCATTGCAAATTAGAAGGATGGAAAGAAAGAAAAAGGTTGCAAAAAGTTGAACAATCAACAATCGATCATTTTCGAGCATTTTTTGATTTTGGTTAAACAAAAAAGTAAGCAATATTAAAATACTTTTAGAACATCTCTCGATTTTATTTAACTTCTCAACTTTTTGCATAAAAGCCTTTAAAATAATATAACTAAATTCTTAAATTTAATTAATTAATGATCCACTGTTGGAACTCTCGATCTACCTCGATGACATTGACGATCCCAACAATCTCGAAATGATTGAAATGTTTTACCATTAAATATCCAAATAGCGCATGCAAAACCAATAATAAAAAATTGTAAATGTTTAGCAAAATATAAAAGTGGATAAGGTTCAGATGAAATTCCAACTAAAAGTTGAGTGGAAATTAATCCACTGCCTCCTCCACTTCCACCCAAACTCAATGTGGGTGAAGAAGATGTTGCAGTTGAAAGAAGAGGACATTGTTCACGAGATTGAGTAAAACCAAATGATGCTCGTTTAGCATGTAAACATCGAGTGGAATACCATGAAGTTAACCAATCTTCAAGATGAATGGTTTGATAAAATAATGAAAAAATTGAGAGGGATGATGCAACAGTGAAAAATAATACAAACATAGTCATTCGAGTCATAAGACGGAAAAGATTTTCTGAAGCTTTTTCGGTTGATGAACCATATTTTGGTTGACATTTAATATATGAACGAATTCGAATGCATGATACTAAACCAATTAGGAAAAGGATAAAACCGATGGCTGAAAAAAAGGAGGATATTATTTAGAAAATGAAAAAATAATGCAAATGAAAGTAAGAATTTCGCTACAAAATTTCAGCCACTTTTTTCCAGAAACGGAAACACTCATGCTTGAAAACTTGGCTCATAAACTAACAACAAAAAGATCCACTTACCAAGTGCAATAGCTTGTGGAATAACAACAAAATTAAATAATATTTGAGGTTGGAGATTTCCAATGGAACAAATGGATGAAAACATATCACCATCAACTCCATTTAAAACTAATACGGCAATCACCAAAACCAAAGATAATCCCCATGCAAGAATATGAAAATATGATGAAAATACAAATCCAACTGGAGCTTCACCCCATTTTAATGTGGTTACTAAAAACCAACTAAATGTTAAAGCAAGCCACCAAATATACATGGCCGTTGAAAAGTAATAATGGGTTACGGCTATCAAAGTACATCCAAAGTTTTCCATTCCCTAAAAAAATATAAGAGATATTTAGAAATAATTTCTGGCAAACTTTGGAGAGAGAAAAACTAAAAAGTTCTTCGTTGATCGAAAGTTTGTCCCATAATTTTCTTGTTTTTTTGTTGTTGTAAATTTGCGTACCTGTGTAACAACAGCAACTTTAGCAACTGAACTTCCAGCGCATGAATAACCTCCTTCATAAATCATTCCATAAACATAAACACCCGAAACAACAAAAGTGCAAAAAGATAAATAAAGGATGGAACGTTCAGGAAATTCAAATCGTTTTAAATCCACCAAAAATGTTAGCAACGTTAGCCCAGAAGTAATACAAGATAAAACTGCGCCAAGGCCAGTCCAAAATCGAAGTAAATTTCGAATTTTTTCATCAAAAAATACTGGCACATCATTATCATCCCCGCATGGAAGAGAGCATTGTTCAATGGTTCGATTTGCAATTAGAAGGGAATAACGAGATTTGGAAAGAATTTTCATTGTATGTGGACATTCAAGTTCAGGTAAAGAATTTTTAGATGAAAGTTTTCCACCATTTTTTCTTTTTCCATTTGATGAAGCTCCAGATGAACCAAATCCACCCGATGTGGAAGTTCGATTTTCGCCTACACACATTCCTGATTCAGGAAATTTATTACAATTAAACATTTCGGGCCATTTAAAACCAAATTTAAGCATCAATGATTCGCAACCATTTTTTGCTGATAAACATAAATGTCGACAAGGTGGTAAAGCGTAATCCATTTGAGTACAAACTGGCGCATAAATAGTACAAAGAAAAAATTTAACATCAGCCGAACATTTAACATTCACTAACATTTCAAATTGTTTTAAATCCATTTCAGCTTCACCTTGAGTTTGATGTTTTAATGAATTAGGATAAAATGTCATGTTATATGGAATATCTGAACACATTTTCATTGTTATCTTTTCACATTTTTCATTTGGTTTAAGCTGAAAAAATGAAACTTGGTTTTTTTAATTACAAAGTGCAAAGATGGTAAAATGGAAGACTTCGATGATATTTTTTGAATTCCCTTAAGAAAGTTTATCAAAAAAATTTTTTTTGCGTTTAGTTTATAGCATAATTTTAAAACTTATATTTATTAAGTTTTGGTGCCAAGATTCATGCAGTAAATAAGAAATCTAAAGCTCTAACGTTTGAGCACCTTAAAATTACTGTAACTTCTAAATTCTTTGCTTTCATTAATTTATTTAAGAATTCTATTTTGCATATTTTTGTTTTTATTCTTTCCATTTTTATTGCCTTTCTGAACCAATGTTGTTACACTAAAGTGATTCACAGCTCTTTTTTTTAAGTATCTCTCCGCATTTTTGTCTTCATTTTTCTTATTCTCATTTTTTGTTTTGTTGCATCAAGAATTTTTTTACTTATCAAAAAATGAAGGATGAGAACACTAAAAAGGGCCCTCATCAAAATTATTGCTTTTCTTATTCAATCGATTCCTATTATTTACTGATTTTTTATAGTTTTTTTTCTTTTTGCTCGCTTACACTAAAAATGCATATTGAATGGAGGAAAAATCAAGCAAACCATGAAAAGGATAAAACAAAAGCAATGGTTTCTCTTATCTTAGATGTTTTTGAAAATTTAATGGAAAAAGTCGTAAATTTTATTTTAACACAAGGAAGCCGGAATTAAAAAAAGAGAATCCTGTCAACGGTGAAGAGAAATAAAAAAGAGTAAAGAATTCATTTTTTTGTGAATTAGCTAAACCAAAATATTCTGCCGAAATTTTATATTTTTTTGAACTTCCATAATTATGCTCGAATGTGAGTCACGGGTGCTTTTTATTCATTTTTCTTTATGCTTAATTATCTTTACAAAGTCAACGCCTAATTTAAATGCTTCAAAAAATAATTTCGAAATGCAAAAAAAATTGTGTTATTGTCAGTTCAATTTCTTTCTCTTATTTTACTTTCTCCATTCCATTTTTAGAATGGCGGTCAAAAAAAATTTAACCAACCAAAAAAGGAAGCAAACAAAAAAAAATGAATGAATGACAAAGACATTTGCATCTTTCTTCAAAATATTTTTTTTTCGGCTTTCACATTTATATTTTTTGAGAAGAAGACAGCTTTTCACTCAAATTCAATGACAAAAAAAAATTGGCATTTTGAAACAACGCCGATAAAAGAGAGAAAAAAAAGAAAAAAAACCAAAATTGAATATGCGCGAAGCAAATTAACAAAAAAAAAAGAAGCGCAAACCACATTTTATTTTATTCCACCCAACTATTCCGAAAAAAAAAGAGAGAAAGAAAGGTCATTTGCAACAATTTTTTTGGATGGATCTCTTTCTTCGTTTTTCATCCTTCTGAAGAAAAAAAAAGTCATTTTTCAACAAAGTAAATTTATATACTGTCATTTTATAGAGATAGAGTTCATTTATTGTGTCGTGTGCCACTGAAAAAAGATTTATCGTCAAGTTGTTTTTTTTTTCATTTTTTTGGCGGAACAAAAGAAAAAAAGAAAGATTGAAAGAAAAAAAAGGAAACGTTGTTGCGCGAATGCATTTTTTTGGTTTGTTTTTGGATTTGGATGAAAAATGTTGCAATTTTTTTAGCCAAGGATACTAAAAGTTCAGCAGCCTAAATTCCTTGTTGAGATAAACAAGAAAGAAAAAAATCTTAGGCGAATTATAAGGATTTATAAGGAAAACAAACACAAGTTCGAAAAAATGCTTGCTGGACAAAAAAGTTTGTTAAAATCTTAAAAGAATTAATTGTCAAATAAAGCATTTGCGGCGACTCTATTTTTAGTCACTAAAAAGATAAAGCCGCTTCTTAATCCTATCGGCTGCTATTGATCTTGAATGCGGCAATGATTGCTTGCTTGCTTAATCAAGATAATATCAAAAGAATAAAAAAAGCTTACAAAAAGCGCTTCAAATTGATAGAAAAAATTTAGAGATGAAAACATAAAACAAAAATAGTTTTTCTGGTTTTAAAATATTGCTTATCACGTGCACGTGAAAGCTTTAAAAAAACTTTGATGTTTACAGTGTCTTTGTTAAGCCAAAATAAAATCGATAAATAATCAGTTTATGAGAGACTAGGCTGTTTTTGTAACAACAAAAATAAATAATTGAAAATTATGCCATGAAAAAAGATCTAAAAGTAAAATTGACAGGCATCATCGACTCGAAAAAATTTGATAACTGCTCTCAATAAAAAAATATAGAATTGCTAAATTTTAAAAGTAATTAAAGTTTCAATCAAGCTTCCTCAATTATTAACGAATCTTGAAGACGTGAGAGTATCGGACTTGGGTACTTCTCGCTTAAACTATCATCTATCAAACTAACTTTCTTAAACTAAATATCCTAATAAAATTTTATCCCAACAAAATAAACAAAACAAAAAATAATGGTGGTAATAAATCTTCCAACCAAGAAAACTATATACATAAGAGATCATGTCTCAAAAATTGTACTAACCTGATAATCTTCACCAATGATAGCTCCATTTGAATTTGAACTAATTGATGCTGATGATGCTGCTCCTCCATCAACATTATTTCCAAATGCTTCAACGATATCACTGATAAAATAAATATAATAAAAAAGAGTTAAAAATAAATAATATTTAAAAGTTTTTTTAAGACCAATCATTATAAATTATTTTTATTGCATTTCGCACAAGCCATTAACGAACCAATAAAACACCCCTCCTCTTTCTTTGCGTTTGTGTTTGTGTTTCTTTATTTCTTTCAAATATGTCTTTCTGCTTGCCTGCCTTCGTTCTTTCCTTTTTCGCTTTCCCTTTTTTTGCCTTTTAGTTGTCTGTGATGAACTTGATAGAAAGGGAAAAAGATACAACCACCGCCCCAAAAAAAAAGAAGCAGTATCTCGACGAACAACGGTTAATAGCGAATATGGATGGAAGATGGACAAACACCCGCGCTCGCTGGCGCCGACGATTAACAATGGCACAATAACAACGACGAACGACCCTTCCAAAGAAGTGAACTAACTCCCAAAAGTCTTCAATCAAAAAAAATTCAAAAAAGGCGATGTTTGTCCAAACCAAAAAATCGGGCAACGAAGAAAGTAAAAGGAAAAATCATTCACAGACAAACAACTAACAAAAAAATTATTTTTGACTTTGGCATTCATTTTAATCAACTGTGTGTGCTACTAACCCCGCTGCTTGCTTTTGATAGACACATTCAGTCATATGTGTACATATATGCTTTTTCAAATGATATGCCAGTTCGTCCTTGATCATCCATCTTTTTTTCTTCTTTCGTTTTTTTGTTGATATAAACTCTCTTCCAATTTTTCTTCTTTACAGCGAATAAAACGACCCAAGATGACAGTCGTCGTCGTCCAAGAGATGCAAAATGGCCACTTTGATGCTTGCTCAATTTCGTTTGCTTTTTTTGGTTAGTTTTTAGGCGGGGTCAATGTTGCCAATATACAATGTATGTTTTCCCTTTTTCTGTATATTTTTTTTTTGGGAGAAAAATTTGTTTTAAACAACACACATACATACACAAAAATATAAATGTATCGTTTTCAATGTGCCTATATATTTTTTTGTTGTTGTTATTGTTTGGGTCGTTCCATTTTGAGAAGATGGATGATGATGGGTGCTACCAATTTTTTTTCTTTTGCATGCTTGTTTGTCGCCTCATAAAATTATTATTATTATGATTCGGTATACGTACATTTATGAGAAACAAACGACGATAATAAACTGAAAAGCAACGAAGAAGAAAAACACATTCGAAGAAATGAGAGAAGAAGCCGTAACAAACAGTCAATGGAAAAAAGAGAGATTAGAGTTTGATAAGCGTTTTTTTTCTTCTTTTTTTCGTTTCAATGAATACAAAAAAAAATGCTAAAAGTTTTTAAGGTGTAATATTTAGGTTTTATTGTTGGTCGTCGCATTGTAATAATGAAATAAGCGTTTAGGATTAATTGATTGTTATCGATATACTGTACATAGATGCTTTTTCCTTCTTCAAAGATTGTTAATGAAAAGATTTTTCTATTATCTACAAGACACCTGTCTGCTGCTTCATAATAAGCTTTTTGAAGAAAAGTTTTTATTTTGCTAGTTTAAAAGAGTATATTTTAGAAAGGATAGTTTTTGTAAGCCTTTTTTACTCATTTTCATCTGCACCTTTATCGTATTAAAACTTTGCCGCCATAAAATTGAAAAGACTTCATAAAAATTCTTTTTAGTTCTGTGAAAATCCTTTAAGGCTTTTTTCTGTTTGCAATTGTCAATCAACATATTATTTCTTTGTCGGTATCGAACTTTCTTTAAAAAAGGCAAAAGCCGCAAAGCTAGTACGAGATTTTTTTAAAATTAGTGTAGTTTACAGTATTATTAATCCTTGACATGAGAGGCTTTCTCAACTTTCATCTGCTTTTTTTAAATAAAATGTTTCAATGCAAAACTCAAAAACAAACAAACGAAAAAAACAAAGCCATTTTCATAACATCATTGTTGGTTATCCTCTAAACTTCAGTGTCCATGTTTCCTTTCTCAAACCTTCAGGTAACACATAATATTTGTTTCATCTCTAACTCCATATTTAACTTTACTTAAAATTGTTACACAAACATTTTTTTGTTATGTTATTAAATTTTTTCGCGCCATTTTTTCCCGAGAGAAATTTAAAAATAAAAACAAAAAAAATTTAAAAAAAGCTGTCAGTTTTATAATTTTTTAAAAAAAAGATACGAATACAACCACCAACAACCGTTCAAAAAAAATGCATCCAAGTCAGTCATCAAAAATTCAATCAAAACAACAATGTCAAAATTTTACTTCATCATATTTTTTTTGGGTTTTTTTGTTGGTTTTAAAAATAACCATTTTCTATTTTGGTTGACGAATGCTTTCTTGGTTTTTGTTTGCTTTTTAGTGCCAAGAAAAATAAGAAGAATCAATACAATTGAAGAGGAGAGAAAGAGAAAGAGATTGACTTTCATAGTGGATGTTAACAGAAGAAGAAAAAAAATTTACAATCAATCATTCATTCTCGAAAGAGAGACAAAAATGAAAGAAAAGAAAGATAGCAAGCAGGACTAAAAACAAAATAAGAAAGAAGACTCGTCAATCAGTCAAGATTGCTGCAGTTGCTTTTTTGCGAAGAGAATTCTCTTTTTAGTGATGGTGGACTTCTGTTTTTCAAGAGATAGAATTTTTTTTTCACTCGAAAGAAAGGGGAAGAAAAATAATCATCAGTCATTTGAACGTTATCAATCTTTGTGCCACATTTTGGTATTTTTTGTTTATGACTGGTACCTGCTTCTTGTGAATGAGGTTGATAAAGATAGTTCAAGGATAAAAGACTTTGTGTTGAGTAACCAAAACATCAACCAATCTGGGAATTCAAAGGCTTAGGAAAAGTTAGAGTCAAATCGGTCCACACAAAACATCAACAATAGAGTTACAAACGCAATTGGAATCACCCAACTAATGAAAGAAATCTTACAAGAAAACCGTTCGAAAAGCAAAACCAAAGATCTCTTAAGTAAGCAAGCCATTTATTTTAAACAACAGTAACAATTCATAAAAACAAAAAACAAAGAACTGTGTTTAAAATTTTACAAAACAAAACAAAAGGTAAATGGAAAGCACAATCAAAATCATGAAAAAATCAAAACAGAAAATGTAAAAACGATAAATTTGTTGAATAATTTATTCTTCATTTGCTCCATCATCAGGAATATATGGCAGGAGATGTCCTTCAACTTTACGGAAATTCAATTTACATTCTCTGGTCCAGTTTTCAAGTTGTGTTACCTAAAAAATGGAATGAATTAGCTTTCAAGACTTTAAAAATGTTCAAAAAAAAACATACTCTGAGTTGAGTTGCTAAAGATGCTAAAAGCGGAATCGAATCAGAGATAGTCCATTCAGCTTCTTCTTTATCCATGAGCTTGACAAATGCACATGTTGGAGAATGTTGACGATGTTCAGTCCTAAAAAATAAGATGAAATGTTGTAAAGAATATAAACAAAATAAAACGTACGATGGGTTTTCCATTGCATGCTCCCATTCAAGGCTTTTACCACAAAATGGACATGTTGTTGAATCCTTGGATAGCCAGATGAAGCCAGCTTTAGCAAGCTATAAAATAAACAGGTTAAAATATGCAGAAAAATGAATAAAAAACTTACGTTTATTGAAGTACATGTTGCGTTCTTGGTATTATCATATGCCCAATTTCTGAATGTTTCAAGTCGAGCACCAGCAAAAAGAAGCTTGAATAAATCACGTTTTCGAATTTCTTCCATAAGAGATAATGATGATTGTTGATCCATGATAAAAACACTTGAGATGACGCGAAAATGGAACAGAAAATGATGAAGAATTGAATAAAGTTGAGAAGCTTTTTTTGAGCAATGAAAAAAAATGTGAAACTGAAATAAGCTTCTTTTTTGAAAAATCATCTCTCCGCCAATTGCAAAAATTCTCAAAACGAAAATTTCAGCATTGTCACGGAGCAAAAAGAAACGAAAAACATGGCTGACTTTTTTTTTTGCTACAAAAAAAGAAAGCAGCGACGAATATAATAAAAAAATAAGTAAGCCTTTGCTATTGCTTGCTGCTATTTTTTTTACACTTCATTGATTTTATATTTGTTAATAGAATTTTTGTGTTTACATATTCATAATTTTTTCCTTTCATTCATTAAATCAATGGCATCAAAGAATCGAAATCGTTTAAATTTATCCATTCCACCCGTGGTTGCTGAAGAAGGCAAAGGTGATGATGATGAGACAACTGAAAAAGTTGATGATGAAGCACCTCCTGCACTATCGGATGATCAAACAAAAGCTTTAAAAGCGTTTTTAGTTCAGAAAGAACAGGTAATAATTTTGCTTTTTTTCTCTTCTGGATAGCTATAATGAAACTCTTTTTTTAGTTATTTGAACGTGGTGAACTTTGCGAAGATGAACTTGAAAGAGTTTGTGAACTTGGTCATGGTAATGGTGGAGTGGTCCACAAAATGCGTCATAAGAAATCTGGACTTGTAATGGCAAGAAAGTTGGTGCACTTGGAAGTAAAGCCTTCAGTACGAAATCAAATTTTGAAAGAGCTTGAAATTCTTCACAAATGTAATAGTCCGTACATTGTTGGTATGTTTGCTTTTCGTATCCTTCTTCATTTCTCTTTAATGATTCTTATTGTTTTAGGGTTTTATGGTGCTTTCCATGATAACAATGAAATTTCAATTTGTATGGAATTTATGGATGGACTTTCATTAGATATTGTGCTCCAAACTGTTGGAAGAATTGAAGAACCAATTGTTGGTCGGTTAACTGTGGCCGTGGTTAAAGGATTAGCATACTTGAAGCAGCTGGGAATGTTACATCGAGGTTCATTTTCGCTTTCTATTCTTCTTTTAATCCATTTTTTTTAGATGTCAAGCCTTCAAATGTTCTCGTAAATAGTAAAGGTGAAGTCAAACTTTGTGATTTTGGTGTTTCTGGTAAACTCATCGATTCAATGGCAAATAGCTTTGTTGGAACACGATCTTACATGGCACCTGAACGTCTTCGTGGTGATGGATACACAATTCAATCCGATCTTTGGTCATTTGGTTTATCTCTTGTTGAATTATCTATTGGAAGGTATCCTATTCCACCACCAAGCAGAAAGGAATATTCAAATCTGTTTAAAATTCCTGTGGATCAAATTGTTCTTGAAAATAATGATGAATCTGGTAGTGGTGATGGAAACCCTAAAAATCTGGCCATTTTTGAATTATTGGATTATATCGTTAACAGAGTAAGTTTTTGCTTTGTAGTTTGAAAACGATTTTTAACTTCGCAGCTTTCAGACTCCACCATTACTTCCAAAGAAAATTTTCACTGAGGAATTCTGTAACTTCGTCGATAAATGTCTTCGCAAAAATGTTGCTGAACGTGCTGATTTGGCTGTACTAATGAAGGAACCTTTTTATGTCAAATACGAAGCTTTAACAGATACCAGTGATTTTGGTAAATGGGTTCAAGGTGTCATTGATATGTAAGTTTCTATTTCTAAATTCTTTCCACATTAACTTACCGAATACGTTTTAGGCGTGCACGAAATAAAAGTGGTCAACCAATGTGATAATGTCTTTATGCTTTTTTGTTTTTACCTTGTTATATTTTTTTCAAATTATTTCGATTGCAATTTTATGTTTTGATACAAAAATAATAATAATAATTTCTTTATTCAAATGTGTGTAAATTTTACTTTTAAACTTTTTTTTGGATCTCAATAGTTTTTATGATTCGCCATTGAACTTGAGGTGAAAATGTATACCCGAGTTTGATTTTTTAAATGAGGCCACTGTTAAGCCTCTTATATTTGTTTAACTTCATATCGCTTTTGTACTTTTTATAAAGTAAATAAAATTCTTTATTACCTTTGAAAGCATACTTGCAGCAGCTTATAAATTTTTATAAACAAACATGAAAGATTGCAAAAATTATTGTTTTATGCGATGTGTTAACTTTTTTTTTGTTGCAAATTGAAAAGTTTAGTTTTTATTGATCAAAAAATGCAATAAACTGATACACAAGCAAAGAATAATACATATTATTATCAAGCATTCAAAGTGACATTTGTAATTTTTTCTGGTGAAACCAATACCAAAACTAATAAACTCAAACGGCAATAAAATCGTTTAGTTTTTTGGAAGCATTTTTCTAACATTTTTGGTTGCGTCATTTTGACTTTTTCTTATGGTGTTTTTTACCTTTTTGGTTATGATGGGATTTTTCTGAAAAAAAGCTTTGATTTAATTAATGAAACTCAAAGAAGCATCCTCGAATCGAAAGGCTTTAAGAATTTACCTTGTTTTTTAGGAGTTGATGCTGTTGATGAGGTTGTTGGAGTAGCTGTTGGATAATATTCTTCTAAATTTTCGTCTTCTTCCTCGGAATTAGATGAACGTGAAAAATAAACGATTGCAATTAAAAATATTACAGCAAAAATGGGAACGAATAAGTGAATGCCTGAAAAAAAAAAATGAAAAGAGGGTATAAAATTTGTTGTTCAAAAAAATGATTAATGATGGATCATTGAACAACAACCTATGTATGTGTGTATTACTAAATATTGATTTGACCTCAGACGACAAGTTATTGCTAAACTCAAATATTGTTTGGATGATGGACTATTCTAATGCGCTATCGAATACTACTTGCTTGTTAAAGAAAAGGTTGATTGCGCATAATAAAACGTTTGCCATAAACGTTGCTAATCATGCAACATGTTTCGTAGTTTTGAACTCAGATATTCCTTATTATTATTTTTTTTCTCCATAATTTATAACAACAGCAATGTTACCTATCCTTGAGCGTCGTAATAAAATCCTCGAATAAAAACAAATTTTATAAAAAGAGTATTCTAACTAAACTTTCAACGATGTAATCCAACCAAAAAATTTAAGAGAAAAAAATTATGTAAGCAGCATTTACAAAAGCAGTTAAAATAAAATTTTATTAAAAATCTTTCTAATCATCTTACCTTCAACAAATGCATAAACTACATCCATTTCCTATTTATCACTAACTTATATTAACCATTTATTGGGTGAAAAATAATTCCAAGGACCTTTCTTTCTTAATACATTTTACCTTATAAACAATTTTTCTTTTTAAATTCCCGATATTTTATGCACTTTCAAACAAACTAAAAAAAGTGAAAGAAAAAATCTTTCTTTTTTTCTGGACATTCGTTTTTGCCACTTTTCTTTCTTTTGCTTTCGTTTTTCGTGTTACTTACATCAGCAAGCAAGCAAGCATGCAAGTAAGCTACTCAATGGCAATAGTAAGCAAGCTAACATGGGGCGAGAGGAGCGAGCAGTACAAAGAAAATACACACATTTATTCGCCGTTGTTGTTGTTCTCCTCGGTTGCTTGATTGCAGCTTTAAAATTTCCGGAGGCTAGACAAGAAGAAAAAAGGCTAGCAAAAAAATGAAATTGGTTTTCAGTGTTCCTTTTTTTTTATCGCTAATGTATCAACCCAACAATCCAAAAGAAGGAATCTTAAAACAAAGTTAGTTAATCCAAAAAAAGTATCAATAAGAAGGAAGCAAATAGAATTTGATATCTGTGCAATTAAATATTTTTTGGATTTCATGAAAATGTTTGTGAGCAGATTGGATTTTATTAAAGCAAAAAAAGAATATAAAGAAGAAAAATGCGTTCTCAAATATTATTGAAATATTATTACTTTCTAAAATTCCATTTAAGGCTAATAGTCGATGAATGCAATTGATTTCATAGAGTGTGGAAAAGAAAGGTCAAAAAAGTAAGCTAAACACCATCAATGAGACAGAAAACGCGTTTCGCTTTAAAGAAAAAACCAGCTTCATTTTAGGTCTATGTTTTCTAACATATTATTCCTTTCTTCAATCAATCCTCCTTCCTTTCTTATTGTATTTTTTAATGTAACACATTAGCCTTTTAACAATAACAATAAAACGAAAAATAAACCATGACAAGCAAGAAAAAAGTAAGAAAGATTTTTTTTTCTTGTGTTTGCAAACTTGCTGCCTATTTATATTTTACACGCGCTCGCGGAACTGTCAAACAACCAACAACAAACCAACTAACTTACGAATGAGAATTACGACGACGACGACAACAGCAGCAAAATTTTGTTATTTTTCTCATTCATTTTATTTTTTTCGTCTTACCTGTTTCTTTCTTTTTCTTTCTTTCTCGTGGCTGTTGCTTTTGCAATTTTGTTTCTCGCTAAAAACTTGTCATTCTGGACCCAAGCAATTTGATCAGATCATTCATTATTTTTTTTTTTGTTGAATGTTGGATTTAAAATTTTTTGTTAGTTAGTTTATGTACTCTTTTTTTCTCCACGTGATTCCATCGTTATTATTCCTTTTTAAATCATTAAAAAAATATTTCCATTTTTCAGGGTAATTGATTCACGAAGGGTTGAAGAAGCAAAGAAATGCGCGATGCTGGCATCGCAAAATCTTTTGCATCCCTTTTTTCTCTTCTTATATTCTTACCTTCCATTATTTATGCAATAAATTGGGATGAAGATATAATAGCAAGTTCATTGGAATCACAAAATGAAAAATTGGATGCTTTATCACATTATTTTGGTTCACAAATACAAAATGAAACTTTATTTCGTTCTAAAGAAGCCATGGAAAAGATTGTTGGAGAATTTGAAGATGTGCCAAAAGAAAGGTTTGTTTTTTCAGCAAATATATGTGTTACTAAATGTTTGAATTTCAGGCTGAAAAATCACAATTACGATGAAATGACTTCATGGTTAAGAAAATTTGCTGATGATTATAAGTCGATAACTCATTTGTATTCAATAGGAAAGTCAATTCAAGGTCGAGAATTATGGGTTTTAATAATCTCTGATAATCCTGAAGAACATGAACTTCTCGAACCTGAATTCAAATATGTTGGTAATATGCATGGTAATGAAGTAGTTGGACGTGAAACTTTGCTGTATTTGATCGAAATATTGTGTAAGAACTATGGTAAAAATAATTACATTTCATCGATGGTAAACTCAACTCGAATTCATATTATGCCTTCGATGAATCCCGATGGATATGAAATGGATCAACAAGGAGATCGCATTGGTTATTCTGGAAGAGCAAATGCAGCTAATGTTGATTTGAACAGAAATTTTCCTGCAAGATATCCATCGCATAAAGAAGAATCTGGAGGATATACTCTTCAACCTGAAACTATTGCTGTAATGAAATGGCTACTTTCTTATTCTTTTGTACTTTCTGCAAATCTTCATGGTGGCTCTTTAGTTGCCAATTATCCTTATGATGATTCAGATACTGGCAAAGATGGAATTTACACTCCTTCAGCAGATGATAAACTTTTTGTTGAATTATCCTATCAATATGCTCGAGCTCATAAGAATATGTGGAAAACTGGTCGGCGATGTGGTTTGGCTGCAATGGGAGATTCGTTTTATCATGGAATTACGAATGGAGCAGGCTGGTATCATTTAGCTGGTGGAATGCAAGATTGGCAATATCTTCACTCAAATTCAATGGAAATTACGATTGAAATGGGTTGTTTCAAATTTCCTTTTGATTCAATGTTTGAAACTCTTTGGAATGAGCATAAGTATTCTTTACTTTCATATATGGAAATGGTTCATCGTGGAATTAAAGGCATTGTAAAAGATTCACAAGGCAATCCACTTGGTAACGCTACGGTAAGAGTTATTGAAGGAACATCGGGTAAGAATATTACAACAACATCAAATGGAGAATATTGGAGAATTTTAAGTCCTGGAAAGTATAAGGTTTGTGTGAATTTTCTTTTAAATTCCTTATTTATCATTAACTTTTTAGCTTGAAGTTATCCACGCTGAACATCTTCCTTATCAATTCGATGTTGAAGTTGATGTTGGTCCAGCTCGAGTTATCAACATTACCATGACTGACATTCCTTGCAATTCTGAAGATACTCAACAAATGATTGTTCGTGGAAAAGGTTCAATTCGTTTAGCTCTTCTTGCTCTTGATGATGATTCAAGTGATTTACTAAGAAAGCTTTCAAATTCAACGTGTCCACCATCTGATCCACTTATCAATGTATTATTAAAGCATGGAAAGCTTATCATATTTCCATCTTATAATGAAGTTGATCACCTTCCACTTTTAAAATCCATGTCTCCTGATGCTATTGTTCTATTTTCAACTGGTGCACCTCATTCAATCGTTTATAACAAAGGTGAATTTACTCCAAAACTTTTCAATTCAACTGCTTTTAATGAAAGTGTTAAACGGTTAGTTTGGATTTTTAGTTTATGTAAAATTCATATTGTTTTTGTTATTGTGTTTAGAGCATTTGTGGCTTCTGGTGGTACAAATTCTAGCTGTTCATCCAAACTAGACAATAATGAAATATCCTTGATGGTTGATAACATGAATATTAATGATCGATTTCAACTTGGTATTGCAATTGGATGTGAACCTAAGAATGATTCTCAACGTGCTGAAGCTGCAATCACTGGAATTGTTGAGGTTCTGTCAATTGCTCTTTAGATTCTATAATTAATACCACAACTCTTTTTAATGGAATTTTCTGCTTTTACTGTTTAATAATTGTTGCTTTCTCCCATTTCTGTGCCTTATGTTGTCCATTCCTTCCTATGTTTTAGATTCCTTTAAAAAAAATAATTATGTAATATTAGGGTTTATTTTCACTACTATTTTATGTTTTTTTGCTTTTTATTTTGCACAATAATATTCTTTTCACATATATGCTTTATAAATGCACAAACTTTTCCTAATTCTTTTGGTGATGGTCGTTTGGGTTAAAAACAAAAAAAGGTGGTGGATGAAGCGAAGCGGTGGTTAGGTGATTACGGATTAACTAATATTTTGAAAGGTTAGGGCGCTCTTGGAAATCTGGTTTTTCTTTAAGCGGAATGCATTTGCTTTGTTTTTCTTACAAAAAGTTTTGGAAGGAGGACTGAGAAAAGCTTATGTTGTGAATGTGCTCTTGTTACTTCAAAATGAATTTTTCAATATTCAGTCATGAATCGTGTGTGGTTATAAATTTTGCTTTGGGATTTATGAGATGGAAAAATTGATGGCAAACAAGCTATATAACTAAAAAAAACCAATACAAAATCCAAGGATCTAAACAAACCTTTATTGACGACGACATACTCACCCACATTTCCTTCATTCAAACTCTTTCTTATTCTTTACACACCTATTACTTATTCGCCTAATTTTAACTTAATTCAAAAGAATTGTTTTTAACTTTCTTCTATGTTTAGATACTCCTCAATGTTGTTAAAAAGGATGTGGTTCAAGAATTCAGCGTGATTCCATCTGCAAATCCCACAGATCATTTTACATCGGAACAAATTATGATGTCAACTAGCATAGGACTTGATAGACTTGCATCTTCATCCGCTTGCAAGCTTCGAGAATTTGATGTTGGACAAATGAAAGTTTATCAAATTGGTGCACAAAAAGGTCCACGAACTTTAGTGATGGCAATCGAAGCTGTAAGTTTTTGGGAGAATTGAACTGTGAAAAATTTAAAGGTGTAGTTTCAAAGTTACATATTTTCTGGTTTTTTACATTAGCTTTTTTGTTGATTTAAATTTTCCTAAAAAAAGTTTACTTATTTGCTATTTCCATAAATTCCTTCTTTTTACAGAAAACTGAAGCATTCGTTTATCAACTTGGTACAACTATATGCGATGAATCCGCGCATGAATCAGATGAAGAAACATCACAAATATCTAAAATTCTTTCATCCTCCACTGTTTATTTAATTCCTGAAATTCCTCATAGTCAAATTAATTGTCATGATTATGGATCGATTTCGCCATTCGTTCCATTATTAACCCAAATTTTTAAAGTTATCCCTGAAATTGATTTTGTTATTTTAATTGCTTCTGGAGGTTTAAAAGTTCGATTTATTGATACGTCATTAAAAATCTCCAAAAATTCTACGATACAAAATAATAATAATGGTTTTTCAAATATGGGTATGGTAGATAATGATGAACTTGGAATGGCTGCAATTACCGCAGCTTTATTAAGTGGGAAAAAGCCATTAACCATGCAAATAGCTGAATTATATGTTTCTAAACATAAACAAATGAAACAGGTAAAGCAAATTGCAAATTTAAGGAAAAGTTATTAAATAAAATTTTGATATTGAAAAGTCTTTGACTTTCAAACTTCGAAGTAGCCTATTTTTTTACTAAAATTTTTTTCATTTCGTTGATATCATACTAAACTCTTTTGTTTTCAGAATTCATTGGATGTTTGTTCAAATGATCATAATCCCAAACCTGTAACGGGTGCATTTCAATGGTCACCACATTCTTGGCCTTGGAAAGCTCCGGATGCATTATTGATTCAAACCGCATGTTGTTATGAACAAAGAGGAGTGGGGCATTTATTTGAAGAAAATCGGAAATCCATGTTATCCACCCTTGAAAAACGATTACAAGGAATTTCGGGTGAAATTATGTCATCACAAGGAATAAAAATTTCTAATGCAAATATTTCTATCTCTTCTGTATCTGGAGGGAGGAGAGGTTTAACAATTCAAACAGGGCCATCAGGATTTTTTCATCAATCATTAGAAGAACCGGGAAAATATTCGATCACCATTGAAGCATTAGGATTTAATTCACAAACAATGGAAATTACTGTGGTTGAAAGGGAATCAGCATGGCAAGAATTTGTTTTACATACTCCTTATTCCCTTACAGGTGGACGATTTGTAATTGCGATGATTACAGCGTTGATATTACTTTGCATAGTATTTTATTTTCTTTATACTTCATTTCAATCATGGAAATGGGAAACTAAACATGGTGGATTTGAACGTGTTCCATTAAATGATATTGATTTTGGTGAAGAATCTGATGATGATATTTTAGATTTACGAACTATAAAGCCATAATAAAATATTCTTATATTTTTTAAAGCTTATTTTTTGTTTAAAATGATAAAGTTTAAATTAAAGCAATTTAGATATGTTGAAATTTTAAACGTTTTTTTTGTTGATTTGTATTTATTTCTATCAGGACTTTCCTTTTTTATTGTTAAACTAAAAAGTCTGAAATAGCGTTCATTTTTTCTCTTCAAATCCTTTTACCCTTTGCTTCTTTTTTTATAACCATTTTTCAATGAAATGCTTTCATTCCAAAAACTATAGCTAAAAAATAATTCGTTTATTGATATTCTAAATTTCTATTTTTTTTTTGTTATATAAATTTTGTTGTTGTTGCTCTTTTATTTTTTTTTTTGTATTTTGTTTGGTAATAATTCAGGTTATGGGTTCTTTCTTTTTTTATATCATTGATGTGATTGGTTGTTTGTTTCCAGAGATTCGATATTATATTCAGAAAGAAATTATATGCATCAGAGTTTTTATGAAGTTTTTATTTAAAATAAATAAATATTATTATTTAAAAACAAAGTATTGATTTAAACAAATGTGTTAAATACAGGAAGCAATAAAACCGATGAGTGTCAAATTATTTTTCAAAAAAAAAACAATAAAGGGAAACAAACATTCATATTTATTTTAGCTAATGCTTGAAATTTACCATCATTGTATGCAATTGTATTGTTTGTAACAAATGTTATTTTTTGTACGAAAACCTGATTTTGATTACCTCTTTTTGAGCATTATAAACTTATCTTTATTTTCAATTATCATTTTTGTAAATCCAAACTTATCCCTGCCGCTTTCTATTGCTGTATGTATACAAACAATGTTTTATTATTCAAATTAGCTTTATCCACCGAAAAAAAAAACAATTCAACCGTTAATTTTTCAATAAACTTAATCTGCAAGTTTATTTTGTCAAAACGGCTTTTTTTATAAAACTTTTTTTTTCAAACATTGAATGGATATTTTTAAAACCGGCTTTATCTCACACGTCTTCCTTCCTTTGACTCATCCATCCATCCATCCATCCACAAAAAAAAGTTTTTATCTCTTTTTCGATATCCGTATTGTTTATGTTGTTTGTTGTCATGGTTGCTTTTCTTCCTCATCTCCTCATTCTTTTTATGGTCATCCTAGCAAATGCGCGAGGCATGAATGAAGTTTTAAAGTGAAAAGTGATGAGTTTTACGATTCTTTTTAAACTCATGGTTGGGAATATTTCAATAAGGTTGCTGGATAGTTTTGTTAGTTACTACTACCAATTTAATTTTGAGAGGGATAAAATGGAAATAATGAATTCAAAGCTTATGGATGAGGTACCTTAATTCTCGAAGATCATGGTTTTGGTTGTTTAATTTGGTTTATTCCATTTTATTATTCCATTCTTTTTTTTGTTTGTTAAAAATTTCATAGATAAAACACTTGATCAAAAAGAATTCACTCTCTCTCTTTTTCTTTTGTAAAAAAAACTTGACGTCGATAGACAACATTTAAATGACGGAAATTGGTTTCATTCTTTGACGACGACGACGACAAAATTATTATTCACTTTTTCATCCTTCTTTTTTTTCTTCTTCTTCTGCGTCTTCTTCTCATCATTTAAATAACGTTTTTCATCTTCTTTTTATTCTTTTTTTTTTTTCTTCTCAAAAATGGTAGAAGTTGTTGTGATGGTGAAAAGCGATGATAGTCAATTTAAATATGTTTGTGATCGAAAAATTTAAGAATTAAGGAAAAAAATAGCGGAGGAGGAAGAAGAAGAAGATGTATGGATGGATGGAGATGATGAGAAACAGGATAATTTATTTCAAATTAGGTCATATTCCTTTCACATTTTTTTTAGCAACAGCCAGAGGCGGGTGAAGAAGATTCATTTAAAAAAAAAATACGTGTGGAAAAAAAGGTTATGTTTTTTTTAAATTTGAGTCGTTTTTGGGTGGTGTCGATTTAACAATAAATATACTTATTAGTAAAAAACGTTAAAATTGATTCTTCATTTTCATTTTTTGTGTTAAATAAAGTTTATGATTCATACAATTTTAGAAAACGTTAAATTGCGTTATTCGTGTCTTTGATGGTTTCGATGCGTTTTGTTATTTTACATAACTCTTTTTTTGCTTCAATTTTTTTTTGCTTTCGTGAAACCATAGTTGAGAAACGTGTATCTTCGATTTTATGTCTTGCTTCTTTTTCTTGCTACGCTACTTACTAATGCCTTTCATTTTTCAGGAATCCATCATTTTTCCATTCTCAAACATTAATTTTCAAATGGTATCAACTTTATCTCGTTCAATAACATCTCATTTTCGTCAATTTTCACGTAAAGAATGGATGAATTATTTTATGTCAACACATTTTTGGGGTCCTGTTGTAAATTGGAGTTTACCTATAGCTGCATTAGCTGATTTAAAAAAGAATCCTGGATTGATTTCTGGTAATATGACTTTTGTATTGATTGGATATTCATGCCTTTTTATGAGGTTTGCATGGCTGATAAAACCTCGAAATCTTTTATTGTTCTCTTGCCATCTTACTAATATAACTGCTCAATCAACTCAACTTCTTCGATGGATGAATTATAATTATCTTCATATTATCAATGATCCATATGCGCCTAAGAAAAATTTGGAGTAACTCTTTGATGTTTGGTATTGGTATTAGCTGTTTTGGAATTAGCTTAAATGTTCAACTTGCAATGATGGAATCAAACTTTTTGATGTTGCTGCTTTAATTTTTTAATGTTAAAGCTTTTGTATATAAATTTATGTTTATTCCTTGCTGGTTTCGTTATAGCGTTATTCTGCTCATCGCTTTTATTCTTTTTTCGCACTTCCATGTTAGTATTCATGTATTTCGTGGGAGTTTTTGATTGAATGTTTTGATTATTGTATTTACTACCATGATGGAGCATTCCATTGTATGATGATGCTAGTATTGTAAAGACGAGGAGGAAAAGTGTTAATATTCATTGACCATTTTATGATTTTGATGGAGGAGGTGATGATGGAATTCTTTTGTTATAAAATATACTGCCTTATGATGATATGCTTTTCTTCTTTTGATTCTTGCAAGTGTACCAAAAATGCTTAAAATTATCTTAACAACGATGCTTAACATTTTTTTTGGAACTAATGCAGTAATTTATTGAGCAGAGTTTAATTACATATTTTGCTTTCGTCAAAATGCTTTCTCTCTTCAGCTAATTAAGCTTTTTATCATCTCAATATCCTTTTCTTTTTTTAAAACATCCTTCTTTAAAACTATTTATTTCCAATGCTGTTGTTGTTGTTTTTGTTTTTAATGAGAGACTAGATTTTGACCCACAACTGGTTTATTTAAAAAAAAAGTGTCCAAGAGAGTAAACAACAGCTCATTGTTTTATTGAAAACAATTGTCCTTTTATTTTATTTTTTCTTCCTTTCTTCTCACTCCAGTCTTTTCTTGTAGGATGAATTTTTTTTTCGGACAATGTATCAGAAAAAAGAAAGCTTTATAACACGATTTATGACCTTTCCTATCCGTTTAAGCCATTTCCTTTTCTTCTTTCTTTCTTTGGTTTTGCTTTCTCTTCCGCTAGAAAAGAAATGGATATACATAGCTTATTCCTTTTCCTGCAAAAATAAGGAAGATGAGAGATAGCTAGCTTGCTTTACTTCTTTTTTGTGTGCTTCTTCTTCTATTGCTTTTTTTGACACAATATTATTTTGTTGCTTCTTTTGTGATGTGATACAACAACAATTCTTTTCACATGGGGATAATAAAAAAAGTTGGGAGACATTTAATGAATATATAATTGTCTTACTTTTTGTACTTTAGCTAAACGCTTGTTGGGTTGGGGTTAAGATGCTACTGCCAATTTTAGTTTATGCATGTTTTTTTTCATTCTTCAGCGACATTAATATTTGAAAAAGACATTGGTTTCAACAACTATTGCCTTTCGATTTCTTTGCTTTTGAATAAATACAGTAGTCTCAATAATCTCATCAAACGTGTTAATCTTGTTTTTGTCAAACTTAAACTTCTCGTGTTATTCCTATTTCACTAAACCTTTTAGCGCTTCCAAAAACAGTTTGTTTTGCTTCCTTACTTTGATTATTTTTTCCATTTTTGATGAGATCATTTTTTTGACAACGACGGAAGAATGAAAAAATGACTTCGAAAAAATAAAGTTCTGTTACGCTCGTCGTTTATTAAATTTTACTCAAACTCGTTTTACTCTTCATTTTTTGTTTTGTTGGCGTGTTATTTTTTCCGTGATGATGATCGCCTCTATTTATGTCTCCTTTTTTTACCCGTTTTCAAAATTCTTTCTCCTCTTTTTTATTTCCTCTGTATTTTTTTACTCAAAAAAAAAGAAGAAGAATGAAAGACCATTCTCACGAATTTGTTTTTAATTTTTTTAAATGTTTTTCTTTTATTCAAGGTTTAATTTTTATTTTATAAAATTTCACCGCTTTTTGCTTCACTAAAAAACGTCCATCGTCTGTCTAATTTCTTGCGACCGACCTTTTGCCGATGTTGATGTGTATCGGTAACCTCCAAACGGCCTAATTCAACTTTTTTTTATGGGAGAGAGGTGGTTGTTGTTGCGCAAAGGTTTTGTTTCTTAGCGCCTTTTTTGTTTTCTCCCGAAAGACCCTTTCCATTTTTTTTTCTCTCTCCCGTTTTTTTTCCACTTGCGCAAAGTTGTACCTGAAAAGTTGATCGGCATTTTTTTCTTTTTTGTTTGAATGAATTTTATTGATTTTTAGTAAATTTCTTTGGGTTTATTTTTTCTACGGTATTGGTCGTGATTAGTAGCTTACGGTTTTTAATTTTACGTTTGACGTGTCAGAATATTTTTGAATATTACTTTTTTGGATCATGAATTTGCTGTAATAAACGAGTTCCAACAACTCCTTTATTATCCATAGAATCTTTCCACTTTTCATTTTCTTTGAATATTGAGGCAGCTATTCTTTATTTTTTATTAAACCTTTTTGGTTCCTTAAAATCTTTTAAACCTGCTTTAAACTCAAAAAAAAACGCCCAATTACATCGCAATCAACTTTGATTAATCACTTTCAAGTTTTTTTAAATATCAATGACGACAATTTATCCAATCTCGACCGCTATTTTTTTTGTCTGTTTAGCTCTTTTTAATTTTAGAAAAAAAGGTGGATTTAGTTAGTCTAACATGTCAGTGCTATTCAGGCAGACTTCCGCATTATTTTTTTTTCTTTAAATTTTCTTTACTCGTGTTTGACTTTACTTTAGACGCTATTATTATTATTTTTTGTTGATTTTGTGTTTATTACCCAATGATTGAGAAAGACGGGCTTCATGTCAACCAAGAAAATCTTTGAGAAAGTTCAGCCTAAAAATGTTGCATCGACTTTTCTAACTTTTTACTTTTCGTTGTTCGTTCATTCATTTGTTTTCGCTTCTTTATTGCTTGTTGCTCACAACCTCGAATAAAGTTTATTTGGTTATTATAAAGGGCTATTATTCCATAGCTCATATTGTTTATTCGTGTTTGTGTATGTACTTATTGACCACAAAAAAATGAAATGTTTATCGTGGACAACACTCATTCACTCGTGAAAGTTTTAATGGTTTACTTATTACTTTATTTCTTCGCGGAATTCGTTTTTATTGTCCAATATCTTTGTTTGTTTATTTTTTTATTCTTATTTTCCGTTTTTCAGGCTAACTTACTTACTTGTGGCGATACCGATTAACAATGATTTCATATAAACTTCTTGGATTTGCTTCAATTCTATGCTTATTTGCTTCTATATCACCAATTAATGCTGAACCTGATTCACCAATGACGACAGATGCGAGAAATTTATGGGAAGATATTAAAAATATGAGAGTTACTGAAATTAAGTAAGTTTGTTTCTTTGTTTGGGACGCCGCTGTTTGTATGAAATGTTAATGTTACCGTATCTTTTGATATACGCTGTTAGCATCTAAACTTCCTTCACATTGCTACTTTTTTTGTTATTTACTAAAACCTTTATTTTTCAGACGCAGTGCTCTTGCATGTCCGCTTCCACTTGTTGGTGTATCATGTGGTGAAGAAACTCCTCTTTATTACTTTGCTTGTTGTGGTGAGCTTAATGGATCATGCTGCTTCCGTCTTCAAGATTGGGTTATTGCACTTCTTGGTATTTTAACCATTTTGGTTGTTCTCAGTATTATTATCAATTGTATTCGATGCTTGTGTGGATGTTAAGAACTTCTCTTCAAAAGTATCATGGATTCACTTTTGCTCAACAACCTCTTCTTGCCTTTTCTTCAAAAATACTTCCAACAGCAGAACACATGTTGCCTTTAATCATTTTTAATAACCTTTTTTGTATTTTGCCATCTTTGTATCATTTCATTTTGTAATTATTTAAAGCCGTCCTTTTTGATAGGCGGGTATTCTTTTGTTATATGTTTAAACTATTTTGTACTATGTTGCCTTTCCAGATTTAAATAAATTTTTATAACCATTGTCGTGTGTTTTATTGATTCTTCATTCATCTTTTTTACATTCTCTAACTTTTAAGAATATAACAGTATCTTCCAATTTTGAGTGTGATGAAAACGAAAACAAAGGTGAGGAAAATGGTGGCTAAGTATCATTTTACTCGAGATTTATTTCTATGATCATCGAAGCGGGATTTTTTTCTTTGTGACAAAATTACTTATGTGTTAGATTTTTGTATTTTCAAAGCATTTATAAGCGTGATTACTATCAAAATTTCATCAGATTTTGTTAACTCCCATTTTTTATTAATTCTGCAAGCATGTAAAAGCGAAATTAAGCATAAACTAATTAACCAAATTCTTCTTTGATATCACAAAAACCAAGTTGAAATTTTTTACGTGGTTATGCTTCTGAAATCTCTGACAGTTGCAAGACTTCGCCCATTTCTGCTGTTTCGGGTAAAAATATAAAAGTCAATATCTGTAAGAATCGAGCAAAAACACAAACTTACTGCCAAGTGAACATATTTTTTCACACAACGTCGAGCGAAAAGTTTTATAAGCAGAATAAAATTCTCCATAAAATTTTAAGTATTTTGGGCTAAAAAAATAAATCTCCGTAATTGTGCATCAAAAATGTTTTCCTTCGGGGAAAAGTAGGATAACCATTTTATAGCTGAATAATGCTATTTTCTCTGAAGGAAAACATTTTTGATGCACAATTACGGAGATTTATTTTTTTTAGCCAAAATACTTAAAATTTTATGGAGAATTTTATTCTGTTAATAAAACTTTCCGCCCGATTTTGTGTGAAAATTTTTTTTTCACTTGGCAGTCGATTACTCGATTCTTACAGATATTGACTTATAATTGAGTTTGTAAAAGTTAATAAAATTTTCTCGAAATGTTTTTGAAACAAAAAATAAAATAAAAATTGGAGGATAAAATTGACATAAATAAAAGAAATATGCAGCAAGATTGAAGATTTTATATGGAACATTTGCGAATGCTGCAATCAAACTCATGGAATACAATAATGCTAAAGAGGCGGATGAACATAAAGTTTGAATTATGAGTCGACGTTCTAATGAAGATTTAGAAGATTGAGATTTTGGTGATTTTAAAATTCCAATTAAAATTAGGATTATTGAAATTACACTGAAAATGATGTTAACGATAGCGGTGTCGCGGTTAGTGTCCATGAGAAATGGAAGGCATTGTTCGGTATAAAAATAATGGAATTTGCAGTATGGATTCGTAAAAGAATACCAATCCATTACAAAAGGAAAAATGATGATTATTAAAATGAATATACCAGTATATAGCTTGTTCCAAATCTGAAAACTTTTCTTTTTGCAAACAAAAAATAGTTTCTGCAACTCAAAAGATAGTAACTAATTTCCAATCATATTTTACAACTAATAATTACTCTTGCTCAAGCGATAATAATAAAAATTTGGCAATATTTTTCACAAAGCGGTTATTCTCAATAGAAAAATAAAAAGTTTTGCAGTTTTTTTTTTGCGAGTGTAAATGCTAAATGTCTTTAATTTTTCACTAACATTTTCAATGAATTTCTCACCTTTTTATGAGCCATTGGAAATCCCAAAGCTGTACATCGATTAAATCCAAGTATCGCATCCCATAAACCCAAAATAAGTTGAGCATGCCATTGTGAAGTTAAAACAAAAGGCATTAATGGATCATCAGATTGGTATCCAGTTAAATGACCATAAATCCAAGCAAATGAAAACAAAGTATCTAAGAAATAACCAAAATTAAGTATAACAAAATAAGATGATCGAAAAATGGAATTTGATTTTGTCCATTCATAAATTATAAAGAAAAAAACAGCAATAGTTAAAAGGCTCAAAAATATGTGAAATGCAATAACAAAATATTCTAATATTTCGATTATCGTTGTTTCCATTTTTGAAGGCCAAATGTAAGAAGTTACTAGGCAAGAAGCGGCCCTCCGGGCCGCGATCTCTATTTTTTGTACACAATTTTTAATAAAAATTAATAATTCAATTAAATTTATGTAATTTTTTTTTATAAAAATCATAGTTTGAAATCGTATGGCAAGAAATTTTTATCCTTTTTAGTCTTGGTATCTACGATACTCATCCCATACACCTAAAGTTTTCCCATCGGCAGCTTATGTCGTTACTCCAGCTATAAAAATACCAATAAGGTCTCTACTGCTTTTAATAATACTTATTTAAGGAATGAAAAATTTGTCTTAAAATTTCCACGGCACAAAGTGCTACCATTATGGCCCAATATTTGCTTACATTTCTGCAATTAAAATCCACCGTATCTTTCTAAAGAACCCAAAATAATTTAAAGCCCCTCACTGACAACTTCCACTTGCTTCTTTCTGATAAAATAAAGTTTAATGTTCGTTTATCACGCCGCGGCCTACGGCCGGTCGTGAAAGTCATTTTATGCAAACATTTGGCATCTATGGATCCTTTAGATACTTTAGCATTCTCTGATACTTAGAATCCACCGCCACTCATCATTGTTTCATTGCATTTTACTTTCCTTTCAAAAATTTTTAAAAGTTCTTCAAAAAAATTCCCTAACATTTTCCATAGAAAAATCCAGAATGATTTCCTTACAATCTCTAAATTTATATCCTTTGAATTATTTGTATCCTTTAAAATTTTTGGATCCATTAGGCATTTTTGGGCGACTTAAAATCATCAACCACTCGCCAGCGCTTCATTTTTATAAAATGAAAGCTCTTTGCATTTTCATTCAATTTTATGTTAATTTTTTCATTTTTTTATAAACTTTCCCATGATCGATTTCCAGGCTCGCACACACAATCAAAATTACTAGGAAGGAAAATGCTTTATGGAAGCAAAATAAAAATGTGTGATAAAAAAAATGCGTAGGTGAAGGTTATTGGATTAATGGGTTTGATTCGTTGAAGCCAAGATTTTGGTAATCGTATATTATTATTCCACCGATATCGTAAAAGATTTATATTTTATATGCAAAGTTTTGAGACACAAGCATTGTGGTGACGAAAGTTCAAAAATTTGCATGTTTCAAGCACTCATTTTTTGAAACCTTCAAAAACGTATAAAAGGAAAGCCATGACAATGAAAAGTCATCAGTCTTAGTCGACGCTTCGTTGACTTACTTCTCGTGCTCTCCTCTCTGTCTCTCATCTTCCAAATCAAAATGGCTTCCGTTCCTCCTGGTGATATTGCTACTCAACCTGGTAATAAGATCGTCTTCAACGCTCCATATGATGATAAACATACCTATCACATCAAGGTTGGTTTTTTTAAACTTTTTTGGTTATTAATTTCTTTATTTTTTTAGATCGTCAATGCTGGTGGACGTCGTATTGGATGGGCAATCAAGACAACCAACATGAAACGTCTCGGTGTTGATCCTCCCTGCGGTGTTCTTGATCCTAAAGAAGCTGTTCTTATGGCTGTCTCATGTGACTCCTTCGACATGGCTGCTGAAGATACGAACAATGATCGCATCACCATTGAATGGACAAACACTCCTGATGGCGCTGCTAAACAATTCCGCCGTGAATGGTTCCAAGGTGATGGAATGGTCCGCCGCAAGAATCTTCCAATCGAATACAATCCCTAATTATTTTTGTGTTTGTATTTGTAATAATAATATGTATAATAAATAATATTTAAAATTTAACTTGTGTCTTTGTGAATTTTTTTGCGCTTATTAGGATCAAGGAATCAGCAGTTAGTTTTTAGTATTTACGAAAAATAATAAACAAAATTTTAAATCAGTTGAAATACAATTATCGAAACTTCCAAAGCGGCGGCGGCTAATGCGAGAAATAAATAAAAAGTAAAAATACAAACAACTTTTTCGATTGATTGAAAAATTTTGTGTATCACCGCTTTAATATTAAATTACACATTTTTTTGTTTGATAGTTTCTTTAGAATAAAAATGTGATGAATGAGATAAACAACCTTATTCTACGTAAAATTTAAACACCCATTCCTTCTTTTTAAAATGCTTACTTTATTTTCCCGCGTGTTTCATTAAATTTGGGATTATAAGAATAAGCGCTAAAGATATCGTTTTTTAGTCCAAAATTCTTTCGTTTTTCTTTTACGGTTTTCTTTCTACGATTTTTGACTTGTTTGTTGTTTCTAATTGTTGCATTCCAAATTCAGTATTATTATGTTCATAGTTTTTTTATTTTACCAGCGTCAATCATTTAACAACTCCGTGAATTGGTTAATCGTGAAATTTGCTTTTTTAGAGCTCTCTTTTGATATCATCAATAATGGTTTCAACTCTAAATTATTCTTCAGCTACTACCGTAAGTTCTTCTTTTATTATGTTCAAAGTAATTGTATCTTTTTTTAGAAAACCATTGAGTGTCCTTTCGCAATCAAATGGGAAATCAAAGAAGACAAGTTGGCAGCTTTGAAGGACTCATAAAATGGATATTTGAAAACTAAATTTTTCAATGCTTCAAATATTCCTTATGTTCAATACTCTTTAGAAATTTATCCTAATGGAAATAGAGAAGAAAATCGTGGAAAAGTATGGATTTACTTTTTTTTGAATCTTGGAAATGAAAAGAAAATCAATGCTGATTACAAATTTTTCATTGAACCTGCTGATGGTATTTATAGTTTCAACCATGAATTTGATAAATCTGATGGATGTGGACAAAGTCGCTTCACCACTGCCGAACTGTTTGATCCAGAAATGAAGTTTATCAACAATGGAAAATTCATCATCAAATGTTATGGAACCTTGAAAGTTGAAAGAAAATGTAAACCAGCTGTCACTGCAAACAAATGGAAGAAGCAAAGTTTTTTGGGAAGGTTATGGAAAAGAAGCGACGCCGATTCCACAATTGTTGTTGATAGCAAGAATATTAAAGTAAATTTTAAAATATCTTTTGATATTATCTACTTGTAATTTTTAGGTCCACAAAAGCATCCTTTCTCTCCGTTCTTCTGTTTTCAAAACCATGTTTGCAGCTAAAAAGAAAGAAGTTATCATCACAGATTTTTCCTATAAAACCGTCGACCTTGCTATTCAACTTATGTATGATCGCAAACCTGCAACTTTGACGAGGAAGAAAAGTTTGATGTTCTTCTCTTTCTTGAAAAATACGACATTCCAGATATCAAAGTAAGTATTTAGTTATATGCAACATTTTTATAGCTTTGTCATTTTTAGAATTCATTGGAAAGCTTATTGGATGAAGAAATCTCGCTTGATTCCGTCGTTAGACTCCCAAATTATTCTATCGTCATGAATCGTGTCAAATTTCGAGTACGCTGCATGAATTTTATGGTTGCTTGCTTGAGAATGGATCAACCTATTGATGATTTCGATAATCTCAATGAAATTTTTGCTTTGAAGGTTACTAAATATGCTTTCTTTGATATTGTTAAAGCTTGAAGTGTTTTCATGCAGTTGATTTGTTGTTTTACATTTTGTAATTTTCTTTTGTTTTGTTGTGTTTTCCTTTTTTGTATTCGTTTGTTTTGTTATTTATTAATAAAGGTTTGAGTTTATGAATATTCTGTCTATAGTAAAAACCTATGAGTAACGTGTTGATAATTTAACACATTTGGTGAAGCTAGATTTTGCCAATTATTTTTTTACGGCAATAGACTTTCAGCAGTGATGTTTGATATTGATGCATTCATTAACTATATAGCTTATATGATTGGAAATAAATTCGAAAGTTTCATTTTCACCTTCCATTAACAATAACACCTTTAAAAACTTTTATCAAGTTATTTTAATCCTTCTGAAAATTATTTCTTTATTGATTATTTTTATAGCTTTTCAATTTCTCAAAAAACTTACAAAAAAAATGAAGAACCCATATTTGTCCAAAGAATGGTTAAACATAAACTTAATGATCTAGCCCATAAAAATTTACTGCATTCATAAATCCTTTCGTTTCTTCAACATAATTTTTAATGAAGCCTTTATAAAATAAAGTGCGGATAAAAAAAGCTCATGATTACCCAAAATAAAAAATAGATCCAGCTTACTTTCATGGTTATTTGTAATCCATCGCTTTCATTTTTTCTTTGCATAAAATTTATAAATAATCATGCAAATTAGAAATCATTTGAATGATGGCAAAGAAAACAGTATAAAAGCTGACCGATGCAATTGAAAAAGCTTCAGTCGAGTTTATTTTTAACTCTTTCGTAACATCGCTGCATCCTCTCATCTTCAATGGCTTCTTACTCTGGTGCTCCTCAACAAGGTATTTTTTTAAAACTTTTTTTTCTTTTCAAGCTTTCTCTTTTTTAGGTGGTCAATGGCAAGGCCAACCCGGTCAATATCAAGCTGGTCAACCTAATGGTCAACAATATCAACCTGGTCAATATCAAGCTGCTCAACATGGTGGCCAATGGCAAGGTCAACCCGCTGGCGCTTACCAATATCAAGCTGGACAACTTGGTGGTCAATATCAAGCTGGTCAATATCAGCCTGGTCAATATGTAGCTGGTACTCAATATGCTGCTGGAGGTGAATATGCTCCTGGTCAATATCAAGCTGGTGAACAACTAAACCAATATCTTGGTGCTGGTTATGGCCACCGTCGTGAAGCTCCTGCTGATATTCAAGCTCAATATCGTGGCAAGCCTGCTTTCTATGATGCTAATCGTGGTGTTCTCTATGATGGCAAAACAGCTTGGTATTATGCTCCATCTTCATATGGCGCTGTTGGAAGTGCTCCTTATGGCCAACGACAACAATATGCTTCTGGAACTCCTTATGGTCAACAATCGAAAGTCGTCACCGCTATTGAAAACACTCCATATGGTACTCGTATCACTATTGGAAATGGCACACAAGGAAATCTTCGTGAACATGCTGCTGGTTACGCTTCTCAATATGCTCTTGAAGGAACTGCTTACTCTCTTTAATTCTTTTTTGTTTTAATTTAAGCTTTTTCTTTTTGATTGATTATAAATGTAAATAAATACTGTAAAATTATAACATTTTGTCTATGGAAATACGATATAACATCATTAGAAGCTAAACAACTTAGAAAATTATTGGGATGGATTTATTTCATTAGTAGTTTACCGAGCCTAAATGATATCCTAAAACTCATTGAATATTAATAGCTTCGTTAGAGCTTCACTAACATGTTCGATAAAACTTTTTGGTTAAAATGAAAAAACTTTTATAGTTAAATTCAACGGATCTTCTTCAATAACGATGCAAGGTTTTATTATTGCTTCCTTTCGAATGAATCAACTTATTGACTATTTTGATGATGTCGACGAAGCTTTTGATATCAAGGTTCTTAAAAATGTTTTCTTAATGTCACTAAAACTTGAATTATTTTCTTTTGTATTTCTTTGCTTTGATGTTTTACATAAGTTAGATACTACCTTTTACAACGTTGAAGTGAGTAATTTTGAAACATACACATTTGACTTTTTTTTAGGTCATATGCTTCTATGTTTTTTTTCCATTCACAACTAAAGCCGCTGTGTGCCACAAGCAATGTGGACTGCAATACAAAAATTCAACCGCTGAAGAGCATTGCAGATGGTTGCTTTAGTTTATTTCACGGTTATTCGTTTGAATCAGTTAAGGTTTGAAATCAAGCATAATTTAATCCAACCATTGATTTTTTTCATGCACCTTTAACTCATTTTTATGGAGTGCTTTTGAAATTTTCAGAGATATTGGTGGTAGAGAAACATAAATACCGTTGCACTTTTTGTTATTACTTAAAACTTTTTCATTATTTATTTTATATAAGAAAATATCATGGCTAATAATTGAATTCAAACAAAAATGCGTGATGGCACTTGGTCCATTCGAAAAATCCACCAATTAGAAGAAGCTATGTTTAATCCTTAACAACATAAAAATTAGAAATAAACTATGCGAATCGTTAACTCTTCTCCCACATAAACATTATATTTACTACGACTGCATTTAGTTCTCCAAAAATTTAATCTATGACAAACATTAAGAATCTTTTAATAATCATCCAGTTATAATAATTTGTTTTGCTTCCAAAGCTATCAATGACTTTAGCGTGGCTATTATGATTGTTGTTTTAATCAAAGAAAAAAATTTTTACTACAACATTTTTTTGCGAAAAAAATATCATAGGCGATGATGAAAATTCACATGATTTCAAAAAATTTGCATATTTCAAACACTCATTTTTTTTGAAACCTTCAAAAACGTATAAAAGGAAAGCCATGGCAATGAAAAGTCATCAGTCTTAGTCGACGCTTCGTTGACTTACTTCTCGTGCTCTCCTCTCTGTCTCTCATCTTCCAAATCAAAATGGCTTCCGTTCCTCCTGGTGATATTGCTACTCAACCTGGAACCAAGATCGTATTCAATGCTCCATATGATGATAAGCATACTTATCACATCAAGGTTGGTTATTTTTTCTCTTTCTTTTTTTACTAAATTTTTCAATTTTCAGATCATCAATACTGGTGGTCATCGCATTGGTTGGGCTATCAAAACCACAAATATGAAGCGTCTTGGCGTCGATCCTCCCTGCGGTGTTCTTGATCCTAAAGAAGCTGTCCTCATGGCTGTCTCCTGTGACTCCTTCAAATTTGGTGAAGAAGATACGAACAATGATCGCATCACCATTGAATGGACAAACACTCCTGATGGCGCTGCTAAACAATTCCGCCGTGAATGGTTCCAAGGTGATGGAATGGTCCGCCGCAAGAATCTTCCTATTGAATACAACCCTTAATTATTTTTGTGTTTGTATTTGTAATAATAATATGTCTAATAAATAATATTTAAAAAATTTTTGTGTTATGACATTTTTTACCTGTGGTTTTTTTGGGGATTGAAAACTCATATTCATCTGAGATTTTGACGTTTGAATTAGTTATTATGCCCATCACATTTATGCGAATCTTTCTTTATTTCTAAACAAATGCATATAATTATCAATTCTGAAGGTAGTCTTTTTAATTTAAATATGAAACACTAAACTATTTTTCTCCCTTCATTTTTATTCGATGAACAACAACAGACGTTTTACAAAAGCGAAATAAAAACTTTGTAATCTCAATCATTGAATTATTCTGCATTTGGATTTGATGCCCGATTTGTTGATTGATTATCAAACCATGAAAATACTACGGCAAATGTTTTTAGAACAGCCACAAAGTAAATTAGATGAAAGAAGAAAAGTAAACTAATGGACATGAATAAAGTTTTCTCTCCAACTTGTTTGATATTTTGATAGCTTTTGCACAAGGATTTTTGAAGGTTATTTAAGCTTGTCATCTTTGAAAACAATCAACGAATATTTAAATCGGTAATAAAGAGATGAATGAATTACGATAGATAGTATCCTGACTCTAAAAATTGCTTTTGAAATTAATAAACCCATGGAAAACCAACCTACCTATATAAATGGTTGTAAAAATGCGTTCCGAACAAGCAGGCTGGATGAAAGAGAACCAAAAAGCGAAGGTAAATAATAATCGATTTCGAGAGGCTCAAAAATGCATGCATATGTACGCTGTTGTTGTTGCAAGAAATTCCAAGAGAGGTCAAAAGGAAAGATCCAATCGATGAAAAGCAAAAAAAGCGAAAGAAAAAATAAATGCGAAAATAATGAGAAGGCAAAACAAAAAATGGATCTCAATAGCTTTGATGATTAAAAACTTCTGGGTATCAGAATGCTCAGAGATTTTTTATTATCATACTCAAAGTCCTTGGAGAACAGACAGCTTTACAAAGCTCCAAGAAAATATTCCTTTCAAAAAGTTTACATGCATCGAGGCAACTTTGTTACGATCCAATAATTTTTTTTTATTAATTAAACGCATTTTACAATGGAGAAATTTTTATATTTTTTGTAACAATACTAACTTTTCGTTTATTTATATTAAAAATCAAATTTAATCGATAAAACTCTGCATAATTTTTTCGAAATATTGGTGAAACATAAATAATAAAAACATTGGAGGATAATATTGTATCATATAAAAGCAATAAGATATAATATTCATTTCATTATTTGGGGCTAAACTTGATAAGAAAACTAATAAATACATAATTATCAAAGAAATGGATGAAATTGAAGTTTGTAAAATTAAACGTTTTTCAAATTTGGAATTTATTGTTTGAGTCTTTGGAGATTTAATTATTCCAATGATCATAAAAATTAGGGAAACTATTGCAAGGATAATATTTGCAATGGCTCCATTCGCAAGTCCATATTTCATCAAAATTTGTAAACATGGAGTTTGTAAAAAATAAATCAAGCTGCAAATTGGTAATGTAAAAGAGAAGATATTAATCAAAAATGGGAAAATCATTAATGAAGTCAGCAATATGGTTACAATAGTTTTGGTCCAAATCTAAAAAATAAAACGTTCAAAAATGAAACAAGAAAAAGAAGGGCTTCTAATATTAAAAAATGTACCAGAATTTATTTCTAAATAAAACTAACCTTTTTATGCCATGAAATAAATCCAAGTGCTGTACATCGATTAAATCCAAGTAAAGCATCCCATGGACCTAAATTGCCTTGAATATGCCAAATAATAAAAAATTGTAAATTCATTACAAAATTATCATGGCCATCATATAAAAAATTGGTTGAAAATACACAAATTGAAAACATCACATTCATTAAATAACCAAAATTTAAAATAACAAAATATGCAGTTCGAAAATTTGAATTTGGTTTAGTCCATTCAAAAATAAGAAAAATCATTACAGTAATATTTATGGAAACCAGAATTATGTGAATGCATGTAAATGCATATAAGGCTGGTGAAACTTTTAAAACTTCCATTTATTTTTTTTTGTCTCGAATGTGGAGGTTGTAAAACTAACTTTTTTAGAATAAAAAAACTAAGGTGTCAATTTCTTTGTTGGAAAATTAATTTTATGAGGTTAATGTTGATGTTTGTGGCAACCATAAAAATTGAGTTTTACTCTTTTTTTTGTGATTAAATTAAAGAAATATAAAATTCAAAGGAATAGGATAATAAAATAACTTAACTCTTACTTTATTATGCAACATTTTGAAATACGAGAAAATAAAATCCATAACACAAAATCACTTTCGTCATTACAAAAATGAATTAAGATAATTAGTGCTCTCTAGGAACTTCCACTCATCTAAAAAATGTAGCAACATTCTTTCTTCTTCTTTCTACCCGAAGTTCATCTTGACACATATCAAAATGGCCCAAGTACTTAAAGTGACGTTTAAGGGACGGCTTCAGATAATTTAAGTGATAATTACTTATTTTGTTTGCTAGCTTTTTTTTCGTAGGATTGGTTATTCATAAAATTCAGTTTATTGATACTTTCAATTTCTTCTCTTATTATTATCATTAAACTTATTTTTCTTCGTCATCAAAATGCCTCGTATGTCTGAAAATAGAAAGCGTAGAAAGATTCAATTGCTTTTAGTAAGAATTACTGGTGGAGCTAGAAAGAAGCCTGCCCCCGAACAAACATCCCATGATCTACCACCACCACCCATGGCTGTTCCATCTGCTGCTGATCAACAACCATCACTACCAGCACCATCAAAAGATCAAGTTAAAGAAGAACAACGCATTATGAAGCCCCAATTATCTGAAGCTAGACTTAAGCAACTGGCAAATGCTCGTGGAGCTTGGGCTAAGAAAAAAGCAATTCTTGATGCTCAAAAAGATGCAAAGAAGAAAATTCTTGAAATCCATATGAAAAATATTCGTGAAATAAAAAGTAAGTTTATCTTTAATAAGTTTCTTTATAGTCTAATAATCTTTCATTTTTTTTAGAAAACCTTAGAAGTCCCTTAGTTGATGATAACAATCCAGACGAAGGTGGAGAAGTGGAAGCTCATGAGAAATAAGCCCTATTCCATCCAAAAATAATCAATCATCCATTCAATGGGACAGATTCCTTCCTACTTAGAAATCAATTTCATATTTTATTTATCGCCTTTCAAAATCTTGTCTTTGCTCCCTTTTTATCTCTTGCTCTTGCTTACACACTATTGATCAAGTTTGCTCCTCGTCCTATCTTTCTCAATGCATATTCGTTTCTGCCCGATGATTATTAAAAGCTTTGATGGATTTACATTTTTATGCAATTATTTCTTAGCTGCTTTCAACCAAGCCACTTGATTTAATTTGAATATTTTTCCTATTTTTTCACTTTATGTATTTATTTATTTATATTTGTTTGCATTTTGTATTTGTGTATTAAAAAGATTTTTTTCTTCTAAACTTTTCTTCTAAGATTTTATTAGATTTACAACAACAACATTGATCGAGCGTTTTCTTTTTCTCACACAAAAATTAAATTTGTAAAAGGTAATAAAATTATCATGAAAAGTTTTTGAAACAAAAAATAGAATAAAAATACGAGGAAAAAATTGACATAAATAAAAGAAATATGTGCAAGAGTAAATTCATGAAATGGAAATTGAGCATTCGCTGCAACAAGAATTAATTATGAAACAGGAAACTTAGATATTTTAAAAGATGTAACTTTTGAAAAGCAAAATTGAAAAAAAGAGATCTAAATATTTGATTAGGAATTTACTAAATCAAAGGAATGAACGAATAAAGAACTGAAACGTTTTAACCAACCACCTTGCTGCTGCTATGTTTTTTATTTATGTAGATGTTAGTCGAGCAGTTTGAATAATGGGCGAAAGGCCAAAAAAGAATCGAGAAAAACAAAATTTGAAAATAAAAAAGCTTTGATCACTAAAAAGAGAGAAAATGCTTTTTATCAGATTTTAAAATTTTACTATTAAAGTTGAGAAATCTTTCCCTTATTTAAACTACTCTTATTTAGCATCAAAAAACAAATTATGCTATGTCTCCTTTTTATAAACCACTAGAAGCTCCGCCGGCCTACGGCCAGCGATGTAATCTGTTTCATTTCAATATAAAAAATGAGTTTTTGATTTTCCATGGTCGTGGACAATTAATTCCAAAATTAGCGATATCTGCATTAAACGAAGCAAAAGCATGCGAACTATTATAGAATCGTATTATAATCTTTGAATTCTTTAATGTCAAAAAAAAATTAGGGTTCCTTTGATGTTCCTATTGTAACTGGTTCCTTGGATCTCTTCCTTAAAATTGGGGCCTTGGACCCTTTTTTACTTTAATACAATTGCTTCATCAAAAAACAAACACCACTCTCCTCTGCTTCATTTTTACGGAATGTTAACGCAAACTTCCTTATTCCTACGTTCATTCGCATTTATGCTAATTTATTCATTTTCTTTTCAATTTTCCCATGATCGATTTCCGAGTGAGTGCGAACCAGGGATGAGCGGAAGTAACTATTCCTTAAACGGAAGGAAGCGGAAACGGAAACGGAAGCAAAAAAACTACGGAATTCCGCGGAAACGGAAACGGAAGCGGAATTCCGCTCATCCCTGGTGCGAACGCACAACCAAAATTACTAGGAAGGATTGCATTTTTTGTTTGTTTTAAAAGATAGACAAAAATTTATAATAAAAAATTTATTCACATGAACATACAAGCAAAACAATGTTAAAAACCGAGAAAATGTAAGAAAATTAGAATTTATGAAAAGCTTCAATTTGACAACCAGAAGTTAATTTAAATCCATCTTCGGCAGCCAATTCAGCAAGTAAATAATCTAAGCCATCAAGAAGTTGAGAAGTTTCTTTTACAGCAAGATCACCTTCGTTGTCAAAGATCAAATAATATTTAACATTGTCGTTTTTCTTCAATTGACTTGGTTTGGATGGAAGAGGTCTTTTGGTATTCCAGTATATGTAATCGTGATCAACGTATGTTGCTTCTAAGCCGTTAATCAATTTAATTGTATCATAAACATCCATCAAGACTGAGGAATCTAATTTACCATTTAACGTTTTACCATTTGAACTAACAACTTTTGCTAAAAAATGTATTAAAAGCGGTTAATGTTTCAAGGATAATTAGCTTACCAAAACCTTTTTCATTTTTCGATGCAATAAGGATGTCACTCAAATGTTGAGGAGTAAATAATCCTTTAGGAACTAGAAAAATTGTGATTATTTTCATTTTGTTTTTTTCAATATAAAACTCACCAACAACCATAAACAAAAAGTCGAAGCTCATACGTTCAAAAGAAATTTTAGGTAAGATTTCAGACATTTCGTCTTTGATTGCTTGATTAATGTCGATGGCTTCTTTTTCGGTTGAACTTTGTTTAATAACTGCTTGGTATTCGGCCCATTTGTATACCTAAAACTCAACACTTTATATATAGTTAATGTCAACTAACTTACAAATTCAAAAAGTTTTTCTTCTTGTGGTTCTGATCGTTCAATATCAACCATAGCTTTAATCATTTCTTTCTTGATTTTCATTAAACCATTAGATTCCATGAAGGTTGAAAGATTTTGAATCATAAAAGACGCAACTGACGAATAAAATTTAGACAAGGATGAGTATTTTTGTGCGAATCCAAACATTTGAAAGATATTTTCAGGTGTGATTTCCATTTTTGCTAAGAATTCATCACACAGTGTTTTCATTCCAGCAACATCATAGAATTCAGCCATGTCAACCATTGCGAAAATGTTTTGGTTTGTTAGCTTGCATTCAGAATAGTAAATTTGACCAATGAATTCTTTGAAGACATCGAACGAGCATGTGCTAATCTTGATTGGCTCATCGTTGGTTGTCCATCGTTCAGAAAACATTACAGCAAACGGCTTTGATACACCAGCTAGCATATGTTTATGAGCATAAAGTTTCTAAAAAAGCGAAATCATCATAAAGCAACAAAAAAAATTGTGAGCATACCTCATCACCAAGTTGAAAAACAACATCAAAAAAACCATTTTCAACATCTTGAGAACAGAAGACTTCGAAATGTTTTGATAGATTTGATTTGAGCTGATCATATTTATCATCCATTTTTTAATAAATATACAGCAACAAGTAAACCTAAAAATAAATAACAAAATTATTGATGCACTTGATAGTTTTAATTCAATGATAAAAGACGAAAATGAAAGACTCGAAATGTTAAAATAATATTTGATGTTGCAGAAACAACAAAAATACAAAACTGAAAGATTTGATGAAAGTGGTACAAATTGCAAATCAAGATCGTTTTGGCGCGAAAAAATTGTCATTTATTTCCAGCTTCTTTTATGTTTCTTTATATTTTCATTTCCTTTTCTCCTGCTCTTTTGTAATTTTTGTAAGACATTCAAAAAAAAAGATTGTGATTAATTAACTCCTTTGTTTAAAGATAAACGAAAATTAACATGAAACTAGAAGCTCCGCCGGCCTACGGCCAGCGATGTAATCTGTTTCATTTCAATATAAAAAATGAGTTTTTGATTTTCCATGGTCGTGGACAATTAATTCCAAAATTAACGATATCTGCATTAAACAACGCAAAAGCATGCGAACCATTATAGAATCTTATAATATCTTTAAATTCTATAATGTCAAAGAATTTTTTAAGGTTCCTTTGATCCTCCTATTGTTATTGGGACCTTGGATCCTTTTTTACTTTAATACAATTGCTTAATCAATAGACAAACGCTACTCTCCTCCGCTTCATTTTTAAGGAATGTTAACTTCCTTATTCCTACGTTCATTCTCATTTTTGCAAAAAAAAAAATTCATTTATATTGCAATTTTCCCATGTTGGATTTCCGAACAGGAATGCACGAACAATGAAGATTATTACTAGGAGGACAAGGAAAAGAAGCTTTCCTACCCAGTAATTTTCATTGTGCGTTCGTTCGTTTTTTCGCGCTCGGAAATGATTCATGGGAAAGTTTCAAAGAAAATGAAAAAATTTGAATAAATATGAATGAAAGCAAAATTTTCTTTCATAAGCTAGATGGAATGATTTATGTTAATTTTGCATACTTGAAAAGTCCATAAAAGATGTGACAAAGAAAAAGCTTCAGATAAATTTTGCAAGCTTGCTCGCAAACGGTGACCTTTAACGCTCCCTCTTAAAGTTCACACGCAAAAACATTTTGGTATTCATGATTATCGTAATTGTCCTGACGTGGTCGAAAAAAAAATAATTTTTATTTAATATTAATTCTTTTATTTTTTGTTTTCATATTTTATGTTTTTCGTTTAAAATAAATAATTTTATTTTTATTGTGAATAGCTTATTAACATAATTCATGGCGGCCCGTAGGGCCGCGTAGTGACTAGTTATAAATAAAATAGGTACAAAAAAGTAAAAATATAAAAATGAAAAAAAAATTTTAAAATTTCTTTAACCAAAAAAATTTTGCTTTCAAAGATCAGCAATATACTTATTATGAAAATGGCGCCATTTTTACATACAAGTACATAAAAAACTATTCATTAGCGGCAAGAAAGAAGATCTGCAAATTGTATGGAGCTGTTCCAAAATTTTTACTTTTCCATTATTTCTTTTGTTTGTAATGTCAAAAAAAGTTTCAACGTTTCGCGTCATTTATTTTTCATCTTTCGGCCGTTAAAATTTTCATGTTTATTCCTAATTTTGTTTTTTTAGGTAGTCAGGTTCTTGTAATTTCTTACAAAATGGGTGATAAATACGATCAGCTCAAATCAAAGCTATCAAAAGAATTCGAAGTGTTCAAATCTCAAGATGTTGAAAATGGTTTTTTTGATGTTGTCTTTCAACTTGGAATTGAGGTAAGTGTTTTTTTTGCACTGTTTGCTAAAACTTTCATTTTTTAGAAAATTTATGCGCACAAACATATGCTAGCTCGTTTGTCTAAACCTTTTGCTGTAATGTTTTCTGATCGATGGTTGAGCAAAGATGAACCAATAAAAATTGACAACTACACCTTTAATGACTTCAAAGAATTTCTCAACCATTTCTATTTTTCTGAAACTCGGCTCTCAAATGAAAACATTTTCGCTATGGTCGATATGGCTGAATATTATGACGTTGCTGAAATCAAAACTCTTTGTGATGAATTCTTAGCAAAATTGGAGATCTCTTCAGAAAATGTTCTTCGAATGTTTGAATTCTCGCACAAGTATTCAACGTTTTCTAAATTTCAATCAACAGTCGAGTATTTTATGATTGGAAATCTTTCTAGCTTGGTCGAATTTCATGGGTTTATGAATATCAAGAAAAAATTACTAAAAGCTATTGTTGCTCTTGAACGATTGGATTCGCAAGAAGAAAAGTTCTTTGAAGCTGTAAGTCATTTTGTATCATACCATATACGTACATAAAGTCGTGTTTTTAGGTATACAAATGGGCTGAACATCAAGTTAAGATTAAACAAAGTTTAACTGATGCTGAAACTTTTGATATGAATCAAGCAATCAAAGAAGAATTGGCTGACATTTTACCTGAAATCCGCTTTGGACGGGTGAGCCTTAACTTTTTACATAAATATGTTGGTGAGTTTTATTGCTGAAACAAAAATCATTATTAATAACAAACTTTCTAGTTCCTAAAGGCTTTTTGTTTTCTTCATTTCAAGAATTGAGTGACATTTTACAAAAAGCAAAAAGTGGAGGAACTTACGGTATGTTTCTGTTTTTTTGAGTTTTTTGGTCATACTTAATCTTTACTTTTTTTCAGTAACGATTGTTAGCTCAAATGGTAAAACATTAGCTGGAAAATTGACTTGTGATCCATCGATGTTTTCGAATATTTATGATACAATTATATCGGCAAGAGACTCAAATTCGGCTGGTAAGGACGGATACCAATGCTGGAATACAAAAAGATACAATCCATCTAAATCAAGTATATTGATGAAGAATAACAATGTTAAATATTATCTGCTTATTGACGGAAATAACATTCTTGCTGTAAAAGAAACTTCTTCACTTATTGATGGAAATTATTTACTTGCTGAATTGGATGGCGATGATGAATTTCATTTAACTCGTGGCTGTAAAATCAAAGCTCTTCACAAATTTTAAACACTTTTCTTTTTGTTGATTTTATTAAACCTGTTTTGTTTGTTTTCATGTGAATAAAATGTTTATTACATATTTTCGCTTTTAACTTTAATTACAACACAAATTTTAAAGATTTCTAAAATTATTTTGTATAGCTTCAAATCAAAAAGTAAAAAATAAATAGTTGTGATATGTGATGCAATCTTTTAAAATTGTTATTGACATCGTTCCAACGTGGCTGCTGATTCTTCGAGTCCATTTTCAACAACTCGTTTCAACAAAAATGCAAAATTCAGGTGGATTTTGTTTGTTGTAAATAATTTTTGTATGTTCCTTTACAACTAAAGCAATAACAAGAAATGGTTTATCCTGATTTTTTTGGAATGATTGCTTGAAGGTTAGAGTTTCGATTGACATCAAGATTTTTGATTGTTTGCTTACTCATTAATATTTTTTCAATATGTTTCCAAAAATTCTTCAACGTTATTACGACCCATTTTTATTAACAAATTTTGCTTTAGATTACAAAAAAAAAAACACAGTTAATTCATATTAGTTGTCATACTTCCAAAATTTTTAACTACAGTATTATTTTTTCTATAAACATTTATAATAAAACCTTTAAGTCTATAAAACTTTGCATATTCCTCTCGAATTACTGGACTTATAATAAAAAGAATAATAATGGAAGGATAAAATTGCATTAAATATAAAAAATATGATAAAACCAAAAAATCTAATGCATTAAAGCTAAATGAATAATATGAAATTCCATAAAGGAGCACTAACATCGACGAAGAAAAAATGGATTGAAAAATGAGGCGACGTTCCATTTTAGCTTTAATTGTTTTAGGTGTTTGTATTTTTGGTGAAAGCAAAACTCCAATAAGAATAAATACAAGAGCAAGAAGGCCGAAAACAATATTTATAATTGCAATATTATGATTTGCTTGAATATTAATAGAATTACATTTTTCTTCATAATCATAAATAAAGCGGCAACCAAATTCATAAAATATATATCCTTGGGAAATAAAGGGAAAAGAAAAAAGTAATAAGAGGTGAATAATTACTCGGTTACCATTCCATAACTAAAAATTGAAGAATAATAATATTAGAAAGTTTTGATTTTATTTTTAGCATTTGCTTTTTTTGAAAGAAAATTTCAATTATTTTGCACTTTTAAAATTAGTTAAAACTTGCAAGTTCCAAGAATGACTTCGGCCTTTTTTTTTTACAGTCTGCTTTTTGGAATGATAAAAGCTTTTAAAATTTTATTTTTTTGTCGATTTTTTTCTAAAACAAATATGTTGAATTTTTTTAACTTACTTTATTATGCAAATTTGGAAATGATAAAGCTGTGCAACGATTAAGACCAAGTAAAAATTCCCATAAACCAAGTATATTTTGTGAATACCATTGAATAAAATTAACTATCGGCATAAAAGGATAAAATCTTGAATATAAAACTAAATGGCCATAAATCCATCCAAATGTAAATAACACATCCAAAACATAAACACAATTTAAAATAATAAAATATGCTGAACGAAAAATGGATTTGGATTTTTTCATTTTTGCAAATAAAAATATTATTACAGTTATTTGAAAAATTAATAAAGGAATATTTAAAGTTACTTCGAGATAGGTTAATATCACAGCCGTGAAAAGTTCCATCTCCAAAAAAAATACTAAGGAAGCGAATTTTTTATATAAAAACTATTGTTTTTTTCTTAAAAAAGAAAAGCGTCGTCGTCGTTTATAAAATTTTTGACATAAGAAAACTTCATTGAAAAAAAAATTGCTAGCCGCGGCGACGTGATGAAAAAATTATAAAAATCTTTGGTAAATAATTGTAAACTACAGCGACGACGAGAACCAAAAAACTTTTTTCGTGTTATTTTTTTTAAAGGGCAATGCTTTTTTTTAATATGTAATTTTGTTTAACTTTTTTTTTAAAGGTGTTATTTATTTTAAGATTTTTTTAGTTCCTTTTATAAAAAGTTTTTGTTTTTCGTGAATTATAAAAAGATTTCGCGAAGGATAAATAAAGAATATTTTTAAATTAATTTTTTTTACTGTCTTACTTTTATATGTTTTTGAATTTTTTTGCAAGTGTATCAAAATTAAATTTGTAATGCACTTTTTGATATTTCTCCAATTGCAAATACACAATTAAAGTTTTTTCCGAAGTTGGATTTCCAAGATTTGTAGTTTCAAAAAATACACACAGAAAAAAAAGTAAATTATGGAACCTAGATTTTCACGAAACGAAGCAACACTTATTTTTCCAGCATTTTTAAACAGTCACAAGTATTTGCTATCGTTTAGCTTCCATTTATTTTAATCAAATAATTATAAAACAAAAACATTCTCTTCAATAAAAAAATGTAAATGATTTTATTCCGAAATTAATTCAAGTCATTCTACCAAAATTTTTATTGAGCGTATTGGAGGAATTTTTTGAAGATATTTTAAATCGTAAAATAATACTGCCATAAAATTTTATAATTTCTTTTCGAACACTCGAAGTCGCGAAAAAAAGGATAAAAATTGGAGAATAAAATTGTAGTAAATATAAAAAATATGAAATAACCAAAAAATAATCGGATTCAAAACTCTCAGAAAAATATTTTACGAAACATTGAATCACAACCATCGACGATAAAATAAAAGATGGAAAAATTAAACTTTTCTCAATTTTTGCTTTTGGTGTTTTGCTTCGATATTTTGGAGACAATAAAATTCCAATAATTAAAAAACTTAAAGCAAGTAAAGCAAAAATAATATTTGTTGCAGCAATATTTCGATTTGTTTGAAGGATGAAATTCGAACAATAGGGTAAATGTGAATATAAAAAGCTGCAGTCGAAATTGTTAATTACATATCCATGGAATAAGAAGGGAGTAAAAAGTATTAAAAGTAAATAAACGATCACAATTTTTTTATGAAATAACTGAAATTTTTGTGATTAATCTCAAAAATTTTTATTTTTTTTTTGTTTATGGAAAAAATGAATAACAATTTTTTGGTGGATTTATTTAGAAAAAATAAAAGCTTTATTAATCGAAAAATAAAATCAGTAAAAATCAAAAAATCAAAAAATCAAAAAAGAAAAACTTACAATTTTATGAGTTTGAGTAAAAGCTAACGAAGTGCAAACATTTATTGATAAAAATAATACCCAATTTCCAATAAATGCTTCAAAATGCCATTTTAAAAATAATACCACCGGCATTAAAGATGCTTCATTTGAGAAGGATACTAAATTACCATAAACCCAAAATATTGTAAACAAAATATTAAAAATGAAACCCAAATTTAAAATAATAAAATATGCAGATCGAAAACAAGATTTTAGTAATTTTAATTTATAAATCAAAAATATTATTATTGGAACATGCAAAATTGCGCAAATAATATTTATTGAAATTTCTGTATAATACAGAATATTGAAAATACCTTGTTGCAGCATTTTTGGCTTTCAGAAAACTTTAAAAATATGAAAGTAAAAAAAGAAAAGCTTTTTAGTAAAGTTTTTTTATTTAAAATTGTTAGGAAAAAGCGTAGTAGTATCAAGTGTTTTTCTTTTAAAAAAATGCATTTTTAAAAGTCTATAATTTGCTGAAAATTACTGCTTGTTATTTTTTTTAATGTGAAAGCATAAACTTTCGAAGAATAAATAATACTCCGAAATAATGATAAAGTAAGAATAAAGAAAAAAAGAAATACGCAAATTAATTATAATAATCTGTCAAACGATGGAAACGAAACTCTTTTTTAGTTATTGCGAAGTTTTTTTTTTGCAGTAGCTTTTGTTGGATATAAATTTATTTTTTTATCAGATGTATGTTTTTTGCATTTTTTGGTTTGAATGGGTATATTTGTTTTTTGATGTGTCACACACACAACTTCGATATGTAGCTAAAGTATGTATAAGGAAATATGACGTCTTCACGCCTCCAATGACACACACCTTATCTTTTTTTGTTAATTTTTGTGAAGAAACAAAAAAATCTTACTCAATGTTATGCAATTTTTTTATGGTTAAAAGCATTTCTTTTTTTTTCACAAATAACAATTTTAGTTCCATCAACAAAAAAGTCAAATTAAAGTGTCTTTTTTATAAATATTTTGTCAAAAATGGATCTTGATGAAAGCGGAATAAAACAAGGTTGGGTTTTATTTTATTTCTTTAATAAAACAATTTAAATTTTAATTTTAATTTTCTCGCTTTTTTTTAGACATCAAAAATAAGATTAAATCTTTCCTAGATAATGCAAATAGAAAATCTGTATTTTATGCATGGAGAAATTTTCCATCCATTTTAGAAAGTGAATGTAAATATGTAAATGTAAATAAATTTGCACCTTATCCTGATGAAAATGAATATTTAAAAAACTGCTATTATGATGATTCAAAAAATATGATTAAAACTGAAAAATTAATTCTCAAAGGTGGAGGTGATTTTGAAATTAGGATTTATATGTTTCCATCTGAATATTTTGATAATAATAGAGATATGTTTGATGATTTATGCGTAGAAAAAGATAAGCGTAATTGGGATGGAGAAACATTGGAAAAAATTAACATTCAAGAAGCTTTTGAAATAGCCGGAATTGAAATAGGCGTGAATATGGATTATTTTTTAACTCCAAAAAATTTGAATGAAATTGAAAAGCATTTGAATTGGGAAATTGAGGCCTTTGATCATTTTCTTCCTCATGTAATGGAGATGAAAGAATTAGGATTATCGGAACCTTGGACACACAACAAAAATAAATATGATTGTTATTGTGAAAAAGAACTTGAAAAACTAGAATCTGAATTATTTTTTAAATTAATGATAGAAATATTTGGTGATAACGATAAAAGTGGTGGTTCCATGGATGATCAAATTGAGGATGAAAATAATTATTATTTGAAAAATTTTCGACTTTTATTAAGAGGTGGCAATGAAACATTTGCTTCAGCTTGTAAAGGAAAATATTATATTTATACCAGGTTTTTAACATCATAAATAAATAAATAAAAAACTTATTTTTCACATCGACTTCGAAGTTCGAACATCTTTTAGATCATTTTGGAAAAAATAACAACACCATTATTAAAGTCTTAATTTAAACGGATAAAGAAAATTTAGAAGAGAAAAAGAAATTTCAAAAAACATGATTAAGCGACGACGTCAAAAAATAAAAATTGTGCGTTTATTAAATAAGAAAATAACAACAAAAACAAAAGATTTTCCAACAACAAAAAATTGTCTTACATTTTTTGTGCTCATAAAAATTTCTCTGATACATATTTGGTTTTATTTAAAAAGTAATTTAATTGAAGGTATATTTTTTCAGCGTCATTATCTTTAAATTGTTTCCTGTTTTCACGATAACAATACATACTTTCGATTTCGCAACAACAAAAAAATAGTTTATTTTTGCATATATTTATTTTTTTTGCCACCGTGCTTGGCAGTGCTTACACCTTTCATCCTTTCTTCGTAACTTTATAAACTTTTTTCCTCCTTTAAAAAATAAAAACAACCTTTGTTAAATCCATTTTTCTTTCTTTCTTGCCCAATCTTTTTTTTCTTTCACTTTTCTTCCGCTTTTTAGTCATTTTTGCCCTTCAGCCTCTTTCTCCCGTTTATTTTTTTTGTTGCCTATTGTGTCCATTCAAAAAAGAAAAAAATGGTGGTGGACACTTTTTCTTTCCTTCTTTTCACTTTTTTAAAGGAACATAAAAAAGAGTAACCGTTTTACCTTTCTCCCCATTCTAAAATTGGTGTTGATGCTTGAAAAACAAGCTTGAATATAAATATTTTTTTTATGCGGAATAAAAGCAAGAAACCGAGTTCATGCGCGCGCGAAGAAAAGAGTTTCGGTCAAAAACGTTGCCGCGGAAACAATTTTTAAATAAAAAAGCTTCTTTCTTTTGTGGGATTTCTCTTTCTGGAATGGCAAGCCGCTTGCTTTTTAAGCTTCGAAGCTTATCCCCTCATTTATTTTTATTGAAACCATATTTTTTTTCTTTTTTTTTTTAAATGGCTTCCATCATTCTTATGAAAAATTGAGTAATGAATACTTTCTTATATGTTTTTATGTTTTAAAGTACCTATTTTTAAGGGAAAATGAAACACTTTTCAAATTTTAAAATTTTTACCCTCAAAATTCGTGAAAGAACGGCCGCAGCCGTTAAAGTTTTATAATTAAAAAGTAAATTTAAAATAAAATAAAAAGTAGTACAGCAGCTTTAATTACATATTCTAAATCTTTTACCTTTTCTGCTGCTTCTGCGCTTTTTTATTTGATGGTTTTAGTTACATTTACATATTTTTAGCAAATTTTGCAAAATAAAAAGGTACATACTAATTTTAAAAACTTATGCTTTTGCTTTTGCTTATTCTTCTACTTACTCATTATTTATTCATGCTGCGCTGGAGTTTTAAATAATTATTTTTTCAAAGTTAAAAATTATTTTTGCCTTTTATGGAAAAATGATTTATTTTGTCGAAGCTGCAAAGCCGATATATCTTTTTTTAAACCTAAAAAACGAAAACATTTTGACGCTAAAGTGAATTTAAACTTTTTCAGCTTTCTTAATTTGAGACAGAAGCTTGAATTTATGCCACCGCGTTTTCTTGTTTTTTTTGAGATTCAGTGGAATATTTATTTTCTTCCAAAATTTAAAGAATTTTTTATTTATTTTAGGAATTTTTTTAAAATAAAAAAAACTCACATGCTGATATTTTATTTTTTGTTGTTGTTGCTTCCTCTTCTCTAACAGCTTCCCGAAAGCATTTATTCATTTTCTTCAAATTAAAAATTTATCACGCAATTATTATTTTTCTTTTTTACTTCTTCTTTGAATAGTTATTGTTTTGATGAAAAAAAAATTAATAACATTTTTCAGCTGATATGGATTCATAAACAAAAACAACATATTTAATATTTAATGTTTTCCTTTTTTACCTCAACTAATTATTATTTTGACAGAGCTTTTGTAAATTTAAGAAGTGAAAATGCCAAAGTGTTTAACGATATCAAAGACATTATTTTTTATTCCTTTAACTGCTATATGCATCATTTTATTTATTTTGCATTCCATTTATTTTATTTATCTTTATTCAGAAAATTCGTTAAAAACTCAAATCACGAGGTAAACTTACTTATGCTTTTTAGACCCACTTTCCAATACAAATGTTTCTAAAATTTTTTTCTTAACCCTCTTTTTAAAAATCATTCTCGATAAGTAATGAAAATATTTTTTTAGGAGCTCTTTAAATCAATTACCAATTCCTGCATTAATTATATGTAATAAAATTCCATATAATCAAGCGGGTTTAAGTTCAGTTAATAGTAATTTAAATCAAGCATATATTTTACAGTAAGTCATTAAAATTATCTAACAATAAATTTAGGAAATTTTATTTTATTTTAGATATTTGAGACAATGGTTAGATCCATCATTCTCACAAATGGGTGAATTCATTCCTCTTTCATCCGCCCAACAACAGCAAGCTGATCAAGCTTTACAAAGTACATTTGCAATTGGATCTCGAGTACAAAAATTACAACAAATTATGAATCAATGTCAAGATGTCATAAATAGTTGCACATTTTCGGTAAGAATCCATGGAAAAGAAAAATAGTCAGAATTTTTTTATCTTCTAAACAAAAGTTTTTTTCCTTTATGATTAGACTCACAATAAAGAATTTTTTATTTGTTGAGCACAAAATTCTGCATTTTTCATTTTTGTCGTTATTTTATTTTTCTAATGGCTTTTTTTAAGACCCAAACAATCAGCTCATATGAATGTTGCCAATATATTCAGCCTTATGTTGGAACTTTAAAAGGCTTATGTTGGGTTTTTGATAATGCAAATATGACACAATCTGATTATGATTTGAGTAAAGGGTTTCAAATTACTTTTCAAGTAAACTTTTTTTATCGATATTTTTTCAAACCAAATTTATTGACTTTTTTTTAGATAACAAGAAATTCATTTTATAATAGCGAAAATTTAACCACTCATCCTGGAATCGATATTTATTTAATGAATAATACTTTAGAACCCACGAGATTGGCTTCGGAGTTATCCATGCCGCCTATTACAATTAAAGATAAAGAAAATGTTAGAGCAAAAATAAGCAAACAGGTAAGTATTTTGTTTTTGCTATTTTTTGAAGAAGCAAAAAGAAAACCTGTTGGATTATTTTTTAAACCCTAAATTCTAATTATGTATTTTACAACACATTTTTATAAATAATAACAAACTAATTTTTTTGCAGTACGCCTCCCATTTACGTCAAAGTCGTTGCGGTAGTACGGTTTCAAATGCAGCGGATACCGATCGACAAATGTTGCAATCAACAAACAGCCTAACTTTATGCTTGCTTATGGCAGCGGCTTCCGAATGTGGATGCATCCCATTAATGGCATCATTTATAAGTTTAAATCCTGCCCGTTTTTCGTATGTTCGAAGTTTAATCGATTTGATTTTTAATGAAAACTTTTCAGAACTTTGTCACAACAAATTAATCAAACAACTGCTTGTAGCGTTACAATTTACGATAATTGCGCAAGAAAATATATGGAGTATGCTCAACCAAATCGATGGGAAGAGCCTCCAAGACCCACAGCAAATGCTGTATTTATTAATGCTGTAAAAAGTTGTCGAAGGTTTGAATATTTTTATATCTTTTTTAAACCAAAAAATTTTGTATTTTCGTCAACGAGAAAATTAGTTTCTGGAGTGAAACATTTTTTATAACAATTTTTGTTTTAATTTTTTAAAATTGCATATTTTTTTGAAATCAAGAAACATTTCAGTCAAAGTTATACTCCATGTCAAACAATCGAATATCCAGCGGAAATTGAGCGGTATCCTCTTCCACGTGAATATCAAACAAGCTCTGTATGTTTTGCACATTAAAAAATAAAAATTGTTGGTAAAACAATCTGAGTTTTAGGATTATGTATCACGAATATCAATAGTTTATGGAAGTTTGGAAGTAACAAATATTGCAGAAGAAAGAGATCCAAACTTTTATCATTTACTTAGTTATATTGGATACAATGCAGCTTTATGGTTTGGAATTGGACATATTATTTGGTAAGGAATTGAGGCAATGGCATCTCTTGAAGTTATCATGAAACTAATAAAATAAATTTTCTGGTTTCTCATTCTTTTTTCTTCCTTTATATTTTATTATTCAAAATTTAACCCCTTTTTTAGGTCAATTATTACTGCACCATGTAATTGGTTTTGTAACAGAAAGCTTAGGCCGCGAAGTTCAAAAGTGATGCCAACAATAAATGGCGGTTATGTAACAACAACAACAACAGCTTCACCTGTGATGAATCGAAGAAATCATTTACCTCCCATTCAAGAAGATGATAATAATAGTTTGAAGCCACCTTCAATAAACACCGAACAAGATGTTGCTCGTCCAATTGATGGTGAACTGGCGCCACCACCTTAATGAAACTTTATTTTTTACCTTTCAAATTTTTTCTTCATGACTTTCATAATAATTCCCAGTGGAAAGCCTTTATTTTCATAATCATTTTTTTCTTCTCCATATGTTTTTTTTGTGCGTTGCAATTTTTTTGTTTTTGTTTGTCAGCCAAAAAAATAAATAAAATTTTGTCCAAAAAAATGCACAAAAAAAGAGAGAAGGGAAACTGAAGAAAAAAAAAGCATTCGTGTGCTTTTCTTTACTTTCTATAGTAACATTTTTACTGCCATGATAGCTCAGTTGGGAGAGCGTTAGACTGAAGATCTAAATGTCCCCGGTTCGATCCCGGGTCGTGGCAATTCCTTTTTTACATTTTTATTTAATACTTATTTACAGACATCGAATTAATTTAAAAACCATAATTTTTTTATATTTCTTTATCAACTTTTTTATTTAACCACATTTCGCAATTTGGGTCATCATCAACTTTGGTAGGATTTGTGGCTTCCACTGCTTTCAATGAAGAATTTGGTTGAGCCCATGGTTGGATTTTGGCTTAAATTTAAAAAATAAGAACTATGTGCTTGAAACAAATAAAAATAATTACCTGTTCCAAAAAGCAAAAATATTACTCCACCAAAAATATTTACTAAAATAACTAAACCAAACATAATCGACCATTCATTTTGTCGACCCTAAAAATTTTTTGGGTTTACTTTTAAAAACATGTGAAATTTAACAAACATGTTTAACAATAAATCCAACAAGAACGGGAGCTAGCACATGACCAAGCGCTCCAGCCCCTTCCATCATCGATGATACCATTCCAGTGTACATAGGAGCAAAAGAGCAACTGGAAGTGAAATATCCTGGAATGGATGAACCCGCAAAAATGCCATAAAGTGCTAAAACTGCTAAAGCTTCATGTTGTTTTGTGCAATCTATGTATAAAGCTAATAGGATAAATACTGCGGCAACTCCAAATGAAGCTGAAAATTATTTTTTTCATTAAAAAATCTCAAAAATATTTCAAAGCTAAAGAATGGTCTCCCAAAAAAAAAAAACTACTGGAGATTTCCACCATACCTGCAGATTGAAAAATTCGACATGAAGTTGATGGAGATAAAATTTTTTTATATTTTAAATAATCCGCTGTAAAACTAAGAATATATTTGCTCATAAGTTTGAATGAAAAGGCCATAGAAGTAAACATTCCATTCTAAAATCAAACTTTTTTATAATCATTTTTTCTTTATCCGCAAAAAAAAATGGTGGAGCTTACACTTTTAAGATCCAAAGCTAAAATATCTCTTGCATAAGATGGAAGGAAATTTTGCATTAATGATGTTGTAAAATAATGTGCAAAGGTTGCAATCATTACTGCTATCGTTGCTGTGGAACATATCATTTTTTGCAAGGGTATTGGTTGCTAAAAAAACCAAAAAGCTTTTTATTTATTTTTGCTGCAATTTTCCAAATGATAGAATATTCCAATTTCGAAAACATCGATTGCTTCTTTATTCTTTTTTCCTTTTTTAAATTGTTTACAAACCTTTGCTTCCCCTTCAGGATGAGAATGGACGACATTTTCATCATTCAAATATGTTTTTTCTTTTATTGATAACATTTTGCAATCTTTTGGGTTATTTGTAAAGAATGAAAACCAAACAAGTGACCATGTCAATGAAACCATGGCTGCAAAATGAAAAACAAAATAGCGTACGTTTTAAAATCAAAAAAAGTTCTCTTCCAACAAAAAACATACTCATAAAATAAAAAATTAAAGACCATCCATTTAAAAAATTTAATGAACAAAAATTCGTTGCAATTAAAACTCCTAATGATGAAGCTAAAGGTGAACCAGAAGTAAAAAATGCTGCTGCGGTACTTCGCTCATTTGGTGGAAACCAAAGTGAAAGAGGTGCTACAAGAGCAGAATAAATTGGATTCTAAAAATATTATTATTCAACTCTAAGCATTTTTAAAAATTGATTAATAAAACAAACTTCAAAAACTCCAAATAAAACTCTTGCAATAAAAAAATATGGTAAACCTAAATATGCTGCTGTAGGCATTAAAGCTGTAGTAATTGACATTCCTATTGCAGAAATAAATGCAACCCGTTTTGCGCCAAAATGATTAATTAAAAAACCCGAAAATCCCATAATTGCTAAATTTCCATAAAAACTGGCTGTAAATAATAAAGATTGCTCTTCCGTGGACCAAGTAAATGTGCCCTGAAAAAAGTAAATGGAATCTATAAAATCGTTGATATTTATTATGTTTTGTTATGTTTTTTTGATAAGCAAAAGTAAGTTAATGAAATTGAATTTAATTAAACATTCAATTATTTAATTTTGTCAGTGAGATACCTTGGATAAATTTAAAATACATATTGCTTACTTTATAACCATTTTGAGCTGAATGTGAATGATTTGATGAATGGATTTTATGACATTGAGGTCCATAGCTTAATTCTTCTGGTTCCGGAATAAAGTTGGGTTGAGCTTTGGCTTGTTCATGAACAGCTGTGGCATTGATCATGCAAACCATCGCCACTCCAAGATGCGTCCTCATAGATGAAGCACAAAAATTTCCAAGTAAAAGAGCAATTCCTTAAAAATTAAGAAGCAATTTAATTTAAGTTTTTGAAAATATTGTAAAATTTAAATTTTTTGAAATCACGTGTTTCAGAAAAAGGTCAAGGAAATCCCTACAAATTTTTTTTAAGGGAATTGAAATCAAGGTCGTCCATAAAAAGAATTCATTTTCCTTTATTTAGTTTCATCAGACATCATTATAGTTTATATTTCTATAAATTTGATAAAAGATATTTATTTTTAAAAATTATGAAAATTTGTTTAGTTTTTTTGTATACAAAATTTCTCAAAAAACAATTCAAAAATCTGGATTAAAAAATAAAATAGCTTACCCAAAATCCATCTCTTCTTAGTTGATAACTGATACCATTTAGATTTTTTATATTTAAAATCAGATGGAACAATTTGGGACATACTCTCTTTCCTCTTTCAACAAAATAAAAAATAGTTGTACTTTTTAAGAAATGACCATTTTTTCGATTGCAGAAATATTCTTTTATAAACCCCAAACAAAAAGAACAAAGTCATTAATCAAAAATATTTTATTTTAACCCATTAATTCATATATTTTTTTATGTCTATGAAAAATAAAAAGAAAACATTGAAAGTCAAATGAAGATGGAAAGAAAGAAAGAAAAAAAATGGGTTTCTTTCGAATATAAATTTTTTTACGTCAAAAAATAAAAAAGTTTGTATCACAACAATATTCCGTAGGCGCGTGAAACAAAAAAAAGATAGTATAAAAGTCATTTTCGTAGATACATAGATATATTTCCGGTTTATAAATTGGAAATAAAATTTTTAGGCGTATGTATGTTTTAAATATAAAATAAATATTATAACAGAAATCAAACAAAATGGAGTGCATGACTTTTCTTTTTCGTCAATTTTGTCATAAAAAATGAAATCAAAGGTTATTATTATTTTTATAAATATATTAGTTTTTTAATCAAAAAGGAGAAAAATGTTTGAAACAGCTGATAATTATTAATCCATGCCAAAAAACAAACAAATTTATTGAGTCGGTCATAATTGTTAAGTTAATAACTGGATGGATCCTTGCTACTTCTAATCAACAATTTTAGTGTTCGCATCCTTCATTTTTGATTAGTCAAAAAAAAATCCTGATGCAACAGAGCAATGAGAAATGAAAACAAAAAAGTGGAGAGATACTTTGAAGAGAAAACAATAGTTGCGAATCACATTAGTGTAACAACAACATTGGTTCAGAAAGGCAATAAAAAAAAATAAAAATGCAAATTAGAATCCTTGAATAAATTAACGAAGCAAAGAATTTAGAAGTTACAGTAATTTTAAGGTACTCAAACGTTAAAGCTTTAAATTTCATATTTACTGCCACCCGAATTTTGCCACGGGAAATTTGAAAAATAAAATCTCTAAAATTATTCGAAAACAAAACTCACAAAAAAAAGCATTTGTTTGATGATAAACTTTCTTGAAAAAAGCATAAAAGTTTTCCATTTTACCACCTTTGCACTTTTATTGTTTCGGATGAATATGTTTATGGAATGATTTATGAAGGAGGGTATTCATACGCTGGAAGTTCCGTTGCTAAAGTTGCTGTTGTTACACAGGTACGCAAATTTACAACAAAACAAAAAAAAGCAAGAAATTTATTTATGAGGGACAAACTTTTGACCCATACTAGAATAGGGGGTTGTATTTACAACCCCTCCGTCCAACCGACCTCAAAAAAAAAATTTCCAAAAAAAAGTAGCAAAGAGGTTAGTACGTTGATTTTATTTTCGGAAATTTTTGAGGACCTCCTTTTGCTTATGACCAAAGAAAATGTTATTCCTTCAATTTTGTCCAAATTCTTTCTCGTTTGTATTGTTCATGATATACTTTTTAGCCTTTAAAAAGTTTAATACTTCTCGTAAAAGAGCATCAAATTACTCGATTCTCATTAACTCGCCTTTTAATTTTTGGTGCTACTGCCATCGCTTTTGAGATGGTAAAATGCGACAACGATGCTCGTGTTTTAATTTTTTTTTCTGAACACTTTATACATTAACAAAACATAAGAATGCACAAGATACGGATGAATAAACTCAATTTCCTTTGAATTAAAAAGTAAATAAATCACAGGTTACACTACCTTTTTATTTCCACCACGCTTTTGAGAAAAAAAAAATTGGATTTATTACATTATCAATAAACTGAAAATTTCAATATTTCATTATTGGTGGCAGGAAAAATCCTACTTCCATTATATCTTTTTGGTATTGTTAACTAAATCTTACTATTGTTTTTCTACCACCTGCTTAAAATGACAAAATTATTAAAACGCCTAACTGTATCATTGTTTAAAGGGACATAGCTATTTCATGCCTTTTCAAAAATTTCGATACTGGGGCTGATAGGAACAGTTGGGGCGGCGCGTGTTTGAATTACCGTGTCACTTCTGTCTTACACGGTAATTCAAACACGCGCCTTACCAAGTGTAACTTTCAGTCCCCACTATCGAAATTTCAAAAAAGGCATGAAATAGCTATGTCCCTTTAATAATATTCAAGAATGGGCTTCAGCACTTCTAAGAACCTGTTTTTCGATTTTTTAGAGTTTTTAGATTCAAACATTTGAAATTAATCGTAGTGAGTCAGTTTCGGGTAAAAGTATTTTTTACGGTTTATATTAATTAATTTTTTGTTGTTTATTTATTTTCAAACTTGTTAGGCGGATAAACAATTATTCATTGCCGAAAATTAAGAGTCGACGCATTATTTACTGCTTATTAAAAAATTCCCTGATTTAGAATAAGGGTGCATCAGAAATAATATATTTTTCTTAAATAATATTATACCATGGCTTAATGGTTTCCTCGAAATCAACGGAATTGTTTTTATGGATGTAAAATAATTAAATTTCTTTGGTGAAAAGCATACAAAGTATCCAATCCATTGAAGATAAGATGAGTTTTACCTTCTTATTTTCGGATTTATTAAAGTTTTTATTATCAAAAACATGCTTTTCCTTTTAAATTAATTTTTAATTAAATAATGATGAAAAAAGCCAACATGGGTTGGTAATTTATAATCAAACAAAAATCTTTATTTGCTTTGCATTGAGCTTATGAACTAATTTAGTTTAGATCGAAGTAAGATATGCTTAAGGATAATTTCTTAAAAATAATATTAACTTGAACCTAAACGAACTTCCGACCAGCCCGCTCTTGTTTTGTTTCCAACGTTTTTATTCTGTAACTAAGCTTTAAAATTAATTCTGAAATCCTCATCTTTGCTAATAAAGGTTCACATCTCTGTGATATCTGGTTTCGCGTTGTCATACTTGTGAGTTTGAATAATCCCTATCTCATCTTTGTCTAAGGCAATCACTATTCAATACTTCTCCATTATCATGCAATACAAACCTAAGGTACTTCGTTTCAAGCTCATTTCAATTTTTGAAAAATTCCTACCACTTTTGTTTTAACCAAAACTCTCAAACTGAATTCATAATTTTTATCCTTCAGAGAATTACATAAATTGCGGAATTAATAATAAAGCATATTAGTGCAGTTTAATCATATCTTAAATACATAAAAGCGTAAATCAATAAATCGAATAAGAGAGACGATTGTATGCTAAAGAGTTTCCAAAAAGGAAAAAAAGAACTAAATGTATGTCAAATAAAGGTTGACAAAGAAAAATTCTTTATAAAAGCTTTTTAACCATAAAAGAAAGTGAAGAAAACCCTTCAAAAGCTAAACATAATATAATAAATGAGCATTTTTTATAGAGTGTAATATAGCATTTAAGAATATTACTAATATGTTAAATACTATATAATTTATTAACAGTTAAAAAAAGAAAACTATATATATAAATAAGAGTCTAAAGTTTTTTTTCGGTGGTGCGAAGCACCACCGAAAAAAAATTTTAGGGTTTTTGCGTAAGCATGACGAGGTGGACCTCAATTTGGAAAAATTTCTGGGTGGATTACACTGCGCATGACGAGGAGGACCTCAATGGCCGCGACAAAATACAACCCCCCTATTCTAGTATGTTTTGACCGCTGAAGAATTTTTTAGTTTTTCTCTCTCCAAAGTTTACCAGAAATTATTTTTAAATATCTCTTATATTTTTTTAGGGAATGGAAAACTTTGGATGTACTTTGATAGCCGTAACTCATTATTACTTTTCAACTGCCATGTATATTTGGTGGCTTGCATTGACATTTAGTTGGTTTTTAGTAACCACATTAAAATGGGGTGAAGCTCCAGTTGGATTTGTATTTTCATCATATTTTTATATTCATGCAATAGTAAAATAATAAGTTCATTGCAACACGGTCCTTTATTGCTTTTTTTAAATAAAATCTGATAGGATTCATTTTTCATTATCTTCCCGACTAGCTTCTTCTTGCATTCGATTCTATTTGGAAGCGTTATTAAAAATCTATCATAACTTTTAGCTTCATACTGAGGCGAAGAAGCAAAATCGCTTTCATCTAATGCTTGGAAACTGTAGCAAAATGGAAAAGAGATGCAAAAACAAAGAAGCTTTTCCTTGATTCTCTACTGCAAAAAAAAAAAATCAAACAAATCAATCATACATCATTTATTACAAAAAATCAGATTACCAAATTCATTCAATTAGATAAAATTATTAAAATTCTTCTATGAACCAACAGGATAAGGAGAATGAATCATGTGCTTTCGGAATTTTCCAACACAAATTTTGTTTGTAAGAAGAAGCATAAGAATGATGAAATGAATTGAAAGGCTAATACCAGAGAATGTAAGAAGTCCAAATCCAACCCATGAAAAATCTGAAAAATGAGATTTAGTTAATGATTCACAAACCTTAGTTGAAGAAAAAAAACACTCACTATCTTTTTCGATCTTAGCTTCGGCGGAAGAATTTTTAAATTCAGAAGAAGAAATATTAAAATCATCGAATGTTGTTGTTACATCGGTATTTGTAATTTCAGGTAAAGATGTTGAAAGATCTGGAGCAGCATTAGATGTTGTTGATGACAAAACATTATCATTTACTGTAAAAAATTAAAGTTACTCAATGAAATAAAACAAACAAAGGAAAAGAATGATGCAAAACTAACTTACCAGGAGCATTGGGATTGTTGTTAGCTTTGTTAATGTTTGATAATAAGTGTAATCTACCTAAAAATGAAAGTAAATTAAAGAAAACAGTGAAACATGGAATAACAGGATGAAGAAGCTCGCCATTCGAAATAAGTCAAATAACATAAAAGTATGAAGTTGATGATATTTTTTCAAACTTCGCAGCCTTTTTTACTTTTTCGTATTTGAAGTATTCGGGTTACTCAACAATGTAAAATGTAACAAGCAACTTACCATAATGGCTTTATCATTTGAATGTCGTAGTAAACTTTGCATGGAATACGAATAGCATATTTTTGAAGATTTTCTTGTATTTTCTTATCATAAACTGGAAGACGCATGACAGGTTTATCAATTTCATGAGAAACATTTGGAGGTTTAAATGACGAAACTTCTGATGCATTTTTGAAGAAATCATGAAGTGCAAGATGAAGCGGACGATCAGCAGGATTCTTTTGTAAACAATCTTCAATAAGTTTTCGAGCTCCTTTTGGTTTAATTCCTTCAATATCTAATTGACAATCATTAGCAGCTTTCTGAAACGCTGCCATTTTCTTTAGTTCCTGAATTTTCTTTATTTTTTCATTTTCATTCTTGATGTATCGCGTTTCTCTCTTGATCACCTTTTCTTCCACAAGATTTTCCATATCATAAGCTTTTTTCATTGCTTTTTCAGAAAAAGGCGATTTCCCTTTATAAAGATATGACAATATAACACCATAAGACCATCGATCAGAAGCCAACATAGGGAGCTTTTCTCTTTGCCATACTTCAGGAGCCGAAAATTTAGCATTTTGACATGAAGGAGCAGCCAGATTCAATTCATTGACATTTATAGAATTACCAAAATCAAAAAGTCGAACATTTCCATCAATCGTAAACCCAATATTATTATACTTTAAGTCACTGAAAAAGTATAACTTTTAAATATTTAAACTAGAAATAAGTAAGCTCGCAGAGCATTAACACAAAAATAAAAATAAAACATACCCATGTGTTAATCCATGACTGTGCAAAAAATCGAGAGCAATAGCTAATTGAAAAGCAATTGTTTGCTTTGCTCTACGGTATTTAATCGTTTTATAATATATATGGTCTATTAAGTTACCACCTTCAAACCCTTCCATTATTATACACCAATCTTCTTTCTTCGTATATCCACTATAGATTAATTTCGGAATATATTGACATTCACCGATTGATAAAACGTTGACTTCAGCGATGATGTTTTCATAACTTCTAATAGATACTTTTTGAACAAATGCTTTAGATATCCCATTAAATGTTACTCCATAGACTTGTCCATAGCCACCTCCATCAATGTAATCGTCTTGTTTAACATTTTCCATAAACTTCTTACAATGTGTTATGACAGCCTTACTAAAAAAAGAAGATAATTAAGCTCAAGGGAAAGGATATAGGTTTTCTTCTAAATCAATTATGACATATATAAATCATCTAATACGAATAAGGAAATCCTAGATACTTTACTTAACTTTTTGTTGTTATTTTTGGTGTGAAAAATGTTAAAATTTTTTTTAAAGTTTAGTTTAGTAGCATAAATGTTCTGCGAATTTAGACAAAAAAAGCACATGCAAAAAACCTTTTATTGAAATCATTTTTCTTAAAAAATTGCTTCATAATTATATATTAAAAAAAAATAACTTACGATTTATTATATTCGTATGATTCTTCCTTACATTTCCACCAATTTCCGTTAAGCTCGAATATATTTGGATCAGGATTAAAAGCAACAAGAGATTTTTCCTCAGCAGATCTTAAACAATCATAAGTTTTCACAATTCCACTTTCTAAAAGATAAATTTTGTAAAAAGTAAAGGAAAAAAATCTTACTCTTATGAAAGGCTGTTTGTCGAATTTTCTTTACTTCTTTTATTTTATTTTTCTCTAAATAAAAACATTCAGAAAAATAAGAAAAAAAACTATTTACTAACCTTCGGCTTTTCTTCCCCTTTTTGGCATTTCTTAAGTTCGTTTTTATCTGAAAACAAATAAAATAAGTTTCAAACAATCAACAATAAAAATGAAAACTCCGTTTCATTTTATTTTTCAATTAACGCAAGCATTTAAAAATGAAAAATTAGCATAAATGCGAATGAGCTCTAAACTTGAAGTGCAATAAAATGGAAGCATTTTAATTTGCATAAAACAAGTTACAAGGCCGGCGGCTCTATTAGTGTAAATATTACAAATTGTAACGAAGGTTTGGGTGTGAATTTTTCAAAAAAAAAAAATGAAATTGAAATTTTGAAAATCGAAATTAGAGCGCATATGAAGATTTTATTAAATTTTATTTATACAGTTTTGAATTGTGAAAAGAATTGAACAACATAGCATTAAACATTTATGAATTTTGGCGATTGTTTACTTGTTAATTGCTTTATCCATACAGGGGCAAGTGGGGACGATTCAGATGATTATCGTCTTTTATGTAGCATGTAGCGCAAGGATTTTGGTCTATGTAGCCCAAAATTTGAGATAATCTAATAGAGAAAAAAATCGATATGGTAATTCTGAAAATTAGGGATATTTTTTTTGGAAAAAATCAACAGGGTAAACCCTTTGATTCTAATTATGAAGCCTAAAATTTCGAAAATTGTAGTCTGGCCGTGCCCATGTATGGCTTTATCTATGCCTTATTCATAAACATTTACAAATAGCTTTATTTGAGAAGAGAGTAAGAATATTTTTAGTATTTTAAAAGTTGCAACAAAATGGTAGTTATTTCTTAAACAATCGGGTTTTAAATTTTTTGTGAAGACTTGAAATGAAGGGGAAACCGCTAACACTAATATTGTTTTAGAGGGTTAAAGAAAGCAAAAGTTGCTAATTTGAAACCTTAGCTGTCGATGTTTGAGTGATTGGTGAACGTGTTTACGCAGTTCTTTGCGACAGTATTGAACACGTTTGTGGATATCAGCATACACGTCTTCGTTGCTTAAATCATTAGATTAAGAAGAAAATAATGAACATAAACAAAATCTATGAGAAAATGAAAGTTTTATGAAATATGAAAATATTTTGTTTCCATCAATTTCCATTAACAAAAAAATATAAAAAATTAGCGACTGCCATAGAGGAAAAGCACTACACGGTAATAGAAGACTGGGCCTAATTGTTCAAGGTGAGATTCAATAAAAAATAGTGTACACGCAATGATTTGGTTAATGTTTAGTAACAATGGGATTAATTCTCACAGTTTTCTGTTTTCCAATATTCATCGATGTTGTTGTGGGCATAATTGATGGCTCAAATACTTTAATTTTTTCTTTATAAAATAAATTATAAAAGCTTGAACGAATTTGTTGACAAATAAATAAAAGTAAAAAAGGTCGAGATAAATTAACTAAATCAAATATCCATGGAATTTGAAGATATAATGTTTCAAAAAGTGGTGTATCTTCAAGTTTATTTTTTGTTAAAATATACATTATTACCTGAAAAATTTACCAAAATATAAAGCTACCGAAAGATAGCTTCTAAAGTTTTTTAATGAACTTACTTGATGTCCACAAAATATTGATTCAAGTAAAAAATCCCATAATGAAATAAAAACTAAATTTATTTCTGTTCGACTTATACGTTTTTGGATTTTTGTTAAAGCTTTAATTTTGAAAAGAAAAATTATGCATAAAATATTGAATACAAGTCCAGCTACAGCAATAACCAAAAATGTTAAGGATTGATTGAAAGAGGTACTAATCTAAAAATGGATTTATTGACACTTTGGTAGGTTTAGTGACATTATTGTGTCATTGAAATTTTTGGCTAAATTTTTTTTATTAAAAACTAGTAAAGAACGAAAAAATTTTTATTTCAACCAATAGCCGAGGTAAAGAGGCTGGCTATGGTATTTTTTTCTCCTTTTTTTTGCTGCGACATGTCTTTTACGCCCATAGTTTATTAGTACTGTAGTAATCGTAGGTGCTTGTGGGTTTATTTATTTAAGCCAAATTATTTTTTTTATTCAAACCGATAAATCTTTATTCAAGTTTTTTCAATAAATACCCTAATTGCGAGCATTCAAGAATAAAGTTCCAATAATTACTTCAATTTATTTGTCTTTAAAAATTGAAACTATTACTAACCCCATCATATTTTGCCGTAATCACATAAGCATCTTTGGAAATAATTGGATTGAATGGAAATAATTTAATTTTAGAAAATATTAAATGCCACGTTGGAATAAGCGATAAAAATAAAGATAATCCAATTCCAGGCCATAAAATTTGTTGCCATAACTAAAAAAAAGTATTTTATTTCATAAAAAAACTTTTTTTTTCTTCGTTTTAACTAACTTGTTCGTGAAATCTGGGGAGAGCCATGGAAGTGAGTCGATTGATTGAAGTTAGGGTTACTAAAAATCCATGACAAACCATAAGATAAAGTTGTAAAAATTGAAAATATGCAAGCCAAAATGGATCTTTAAGGGAGGAAAAATATGGGCCCAACAATGGACATAAAGGCCATTTGAAAGCTAGCGTTATGACAATGTAACTTAAAATATCCTTAAAAAGTTTTTATTGAAGCTTGAATTGTTTTCTAATTTAAAAAATGGAAAGGTGTCGTCGATGAAGTATTTTAGAAGTAAAAAATGCCAAAAAATTAGTTTATTTAAAATTATAAAATTTTCACTTTGTACTGCTTTGTTTACACCAAATTTTTTACTTACCACAAAAGCCATAACTATAGCAATGGTAAAAAATGAAGATTTAAATAAATTTCTTGACGAAGGTTTTAATAAAACAAATAATAAAATAATTAAATAAATAATTAAACATGGTAAACCCAAAATTGTATAAATTATTAATAACCAAAGCGGTATCATCTCGCTGCTGTCTTTTTTGTCTTGAAAAAATAAATAAAGAAAAAGAAAAAAGGAACTATAAAATATTGAGCATTTAATATAGGGACCTTCAAGCAAAAAATGAAGTTTCTTTGTTTCGGTATATAGTTTAGAGGGATGTGTACTTTCAAATACGGGGAATTTAATGATAGAAGCAAAAATAAATTTTAATAATCCATTGGCTTTTTTATTTTTATTCGAAGAAAAGGCAAATTTACCTTTAAATAATTTAATTTAATAAAAATAACTATTTAGAAAGAAATAATGTGTTTTTAAAAAATGGAAATAGTTAATGAAATCTGTTATTTTTTTTGATAGCTTCCGATTTCAAAGAATATACCTTTTTATTGGAAAAAGTTTCGCCAAAGCTTAAAAACATCATTGAATTTGTTTAACTGACTTACAAGCCAATAATAGGTTTTTGAAATTAATGAAATTTTTGGTTGTCGAATTGTAAACTCATTTTCCATGTTTTTTATTTATCCCTCCATAGTTTTATAATTTATTTTCAAAAAAACAAAAAATTAAAAATCATCACGAATAGTCTCAATTTCAAATTTCCATGAAACGAACAACGACTTCCAATATTTAAATAATTTAATTCAAAATAAAACAGAATATTTAAAATATTTCGAATGGACTAAAATTTATCAAAAGAAAGAATTGGCATGGGATGAAAGTTATTGTAAACTTTGTGAAAGGCTCCATGAAAAAGAGGAAGATAAAAAGCATCGATGGTATGAGAATATCGAAAAATGGTTTGATCCATCGGGTGATTGTTCTCCAATATTTTTAAATGCTTGGATTGAAGGCGCTATTTTTTGGAGAAAAATTATTGCTGCAATTACGGGTTTTGTTGTGTTTATAATTTTATTTACTTTTTGGTTGATTTGTAAGAAAAATGGTTATATTAAAGTTTCAAATAAATACCTTTTTTAAATTATGGCTTAAATTTCTAATCATTTACAACAACAAAAGAAAGTACGAAACACTGGGTTACTCAGAAAGAAAGTAAATAATTTCATACGATATTTATCAAAAAGCGGTTACTCTCTTTTAAAGGATAGTAAGATAACAATATTTTTAAAGAAACACATACTATCAATCCAAAAAGATATTTTCAAAATGAAAGCAACTTTCACATTTCCCCAAAAAGATTTATTTTCGCGTTAGGAATATTATAAATAGAGTTTTGGAGGAAAACGAAAATGCAGTAATTTCTTCTTCTTTGCATTGGTTTTACTTGTTTCTCGCATCTTACAAATATCGTTTTTACATTTCGTGGCATTTTTATTTCATTAACAAACCCTGTACTTTTTTTATAATATTTCTTTTAAATTTTAGGTACTCTTATTTTCGTAAATTACAAAATGGAGCGAATGTATAATGAAATCACATCGCAATTTAATCAATTCAAATCAAAACTTTCAAAACGATTCGAACTTTTCAAATCACAAGATCTTGAAAATGGTCATTTTGATGTCATTTTTCAAATTGGTGATAAGGTAAATATAGCTTCTATTTGTTTTTTTTTTGTTATTCACTTTTGCTTTTTAGAAACTGTACGCTCATAAATTCATGTTAGCTGGTGTATCAAAGCCGTTTGCTGTAATGTTTTCTAAACGATGGACAACCAAAGATGAACCACTCAAGGTTGAAAATTACACCTTCAATGATTTAAAAGAATTCATCTGTCATATTTATTATTCTGGCGACAAGATCACAAAGGAAAACGTTTTCAAAATGGTCGACATGGCTGAATATTATGATGTTGCTGAAGTGAAAGACAAATGTGACGAATATTTAGCAAAAGTAATGGGAATTACTCCTGAAAATGTTATTGAAATGTTTGAATTTTCATTGAAGTATCCATCGTTGACACTTTTTTCTTCTTCTTTGATGTTTAAAAACCTTTCATGTTTATTGAAATGTGATGATTTTCTGAAAGTCAAAAAAGAACTGCTTAAATTTATTCTTAATCTTAAACGTTTTTATTCAAAAGAAGGAGAACTTTTTGAAGCTGTAAGTCATTTATTCGTTTCTATAAATACAAATAAAGTTTAATTTTTAGGTTTACAAATGGGCTGCGCGTCAAGCTCTCATCAAAAACAATCCAACCAGAAAAGCAATCAAACAAGAATTAGCTGAACTTTTGCCCAATATTTATTTTGAACGAATGGACCTAGACTTTTTGCATACATTTGTTGGTGAGTTTATCTTTTTAAGAAATTCTAAGTAAATAATCATAAACATTTTAGTTCCTAAAGGATTATTTACTCCTCAACATTTGAGTGACATTTTGAATAGAGCAACACATAGAGAAATGAGTGGTATGTTTTTGTTTTTCATACGTTTAATAATTTTTAAATATGGTTTTTTAGTAAAAGTTGTTACTCCATATGGTTTTACACTACGTGGAAAATTATCTTGTGATTTCTCGATGTTTATGCAGCTCTATGATACAATTACATTGGCAAAAGACTCATATACTTATGATAATGATAATGATCCTGATGATTTTTATCAATATTGGTATACAGAAGAATTTCCATCCGAACCAACCAAGCCTAGCCATTTGAAGAAAAATGATTTTGTCAAATTTTATCTGATTTTGGATTTCGGTCACTATCTTGCTGTAAAAAAACCTTCTCAACTTGATGATAACGAAGATTATTTACTTGCTGAATTGACTGGTGATGCAGATGATTTAATTGATGGCTGTAAGATCGAAGCTGTTTGCAATTTTTAAGTTTCTTTTTTTTTTTGTTGATTTAAAAATTGTTTTGTTTGTTTTTCATGTGAATAATATTATTATTATTACTCCTAAACTTCCCTTAAACAAGACAAACTACATATATCGTTTCTTATCTTTATTTTATTAAAGCAACAATCTAAGTGTTCTAATAACTATAATTTTTTATATGCCCATGGTTACTTTATACAGCATGAAAAGAATCAAACGCGGAATAAAGAACATCACCCACAATGAATCTCAAACATTTGGTTATAAGTTAGATTGTTACTTCCAAAATGATACAAATCTTAACATGCATTTACACGGATTGAATAAAGATTTAGAGTAAATTCTGTCTAAACTAGTGATTTTTCGAATCCTTGTAAGTAAAGCAATCAGCAGTAGCCAAGATAGTATTTCATTATTTGATCAATATTAATTTATTAGCAGATTAGGGTCTGATTTTTTTTGATACAAAAATATTGGTAAACAAACAAAAACATTAATGGAAAAAAAGCAAGTAAAACTCATTGTTTGAATTATTCGAATAGCGAACAGGGTTTGGCGGAATTCCGCTTCCGCATTCCGCTTTTGCGGAATTCCGCATGTTTTTGGACTTCCGCAAATTCCGCGGAATTCCGCAAAATTTTGCGGAATTCGAAAGCGGAATTAAACAAATTTTAAAAAATATTTAACAAAAACTTTTACATTTTTTTGCGGAAGTTTGATAATAAAAAAATTCTGCGATCAAATTCCCAAAGAAGGCTTTAAAAATAATAAAAGTGTAAATGTAAACACTTTTACACTGGGAAATCAAATTTTATTTCAGTACATTGTAACGAATGAAATCAGTAGGGTAAGACAAACTTAAATTAAAAATATTTTCTTCTTTATTTTTGCGTACATGGAGAATATTTTACTTTTCGGACTTTCTTTACTTTAACGGGGCATGATTTTTTTTCTTCGAAAATTTGAATCTTTAACAATGAAAAAGAAAAATGTTTTTGATCTCAAGAATAAAAACTCACTATGCCCCGTTAAAGTAAAGAAGACCCTACTTTTCTTTCATTTTTGATTTTTTTTATTGCGCATTAGAAATAAGTTAGTTTCTTACAAAATGTTTTTTGGTTCTTTTTGAAACTAATTTTGCAATCAAAAATAGCTGAAATAAATCGTTTGGCATTCTTTAAAATTTCAAAATTGGGATATTGATGTTAAAATTGGTATAAATAATGATGATATTTATAGATGGTTAAAAGATTTAGGAATTCTTAATATTGTAAAAATAGAAATAGTTTTGATTGTGAAAGCGCGACATGTTTTTAGATGTAAAAACAAACCTTTTTGGTGCTATAAGAAAATGGCTAAACTTATGCTCAGTTCATTAATACATTATCTTTGCATGCTACCCATATTAAAGAAATTTTTTAATCAAAATTTATCTTTTTCCTGGCAACATTAAAGTAAAGAAGCTCTTTATCGCACTTGTTTACTCTAAAGTCCCCATTTTTCAAGGTCAAAATTTGCATTAATAAAGCATGCAACAGTCTCAAAGAATCTTTTAGCTTTTGATTATCGTCATATAGAAAAAATAAAATTTATCCACTTCGGATATAAAGGCTTTGATACAGACACATACAATATTAAAATCGTTACCGTGGACTATAATGGAAAAAAAATGTATGTATAATAACAAAAAAATTTTTTTTGGTAATTCCGCTTCCGCATTCCGCTTTTGCGGAATTCCGCCTTTTTTTTACTTCCGCTTCCGCTTCCGCTTTTGCGGAAGTGAATTTTATAATTCCGCCTTCCGCGGAAGCGGAATTTTTTTCAATTCCGCCAAACCCTGATAGCGAACGTGTCTCATCACTCAAAGCATTACCGTAATTTGAAGGGAAAAACAAAACAATTTCTTTTTTCGACGCTTCAATAAAAAAATGTTTATGCAAAAATGGTTAAAATCTAGAATGAAAAATTGGAAAAATGGGTTGAAGTCGTGGCACGGCAACCTGGCTCTCTTTTCCCAGAGAGGACATCTTCACACATCGCTTTCGGCGCTCCCGCCTATTTTGCGCGCGCTTATTTTACTTTAATAATCCTGACCCAAACAAATTACATTAACTTAAAATACTCAATGTTTTAGAAGATAAGTATAAAGAAGTACTTTATTTAAATTTTGGAACATAGGAAAACATTAAAATTAAGAATTTTGAAAAAAAGAACTATTTAAAGGAGAAAAACAATTGACTATATTAAAAACACTGTTGGGTTTATAACTATTAGGAGTAAGAAGATTGATTAGCCCAAATGAGAATTTATGCAAATTCAGTAAAAGTTAATTATCAACCCTGCTTTATTACTTTATTATTACTATCCAACAGAATTGCCACAGGCATTCTCGATCAAAAGTTGCTAAGAATATGAGTGAGTACATTTAGTACCATTAACAAAACACAGATTTATGAAAGAATTCTAAGCCTATGTTAATTTTTTCAGACTTTAAGCAAAATATATTTACAGGTTTTAAACATAATTGGATATAGTTTAATGAATAGCACATAATGAAGTATCCTCACTCGCTCATAACAAAAATACACACACAAGTGTCTTTTTCAACCTCTTTAGTGTTGTGAATATACTATTATTGTATTTCTTATTATTATAAATTCTAATGTTATTCCATTACTTTCCTTTAGGTCTTAAGTTTACTCGCTTAAAATGCGCGCAAAAAATAGGCGGGAACTGATTTGATTCGCCGAAAGCGATGTGTGAAGATGTCCTCTCTGGTAAAAGAGAGCCAGGTTGCCATGTAATCGTTGAAGTATGTTTTTGTAAAATCAAAAACAAGCTTGTCAACAACACCGTTCATTGTGGCAAATATTTCTGCTGCTGAAACTTGAACGTTCATTCAACTTTGAAGAAGCTCAAATTGTAAGTTGCATTATTCTTTTTAAACAACATTTTTTACTTTATTTATTTTTTTAGTTGGTTGCAAAATGAAATCAAAAGAAATGAAAGCTGTACCTGGTATTTCTGAAGTTAGCGGTGAAACAGATGATGATCCTAATAATAAGAAAGTTACTATGTCTGCTGCTGAAGTTATTGATGCTGATCCTGAAAATGGTGAACCATTAATTAAAAAAGAAAAAGGTATCTCACCTGAAAGTTGTCAAAAGATTGGTAAAAAAGTTATGACTGAAGATGATAAAGATTCGCCATTGAAAAGAAGTGTTGGTCTTTTATCTGGAATTGGAATTATTATTGGTTGCATTATTGGTTCTGGTATCTTTATTACACCCGCTGGTGTTCACAAAGGTATGTTTATTGATAATGTGTGTTATTTCTTTACTAACTATGTATTTGTTTATTTATAGGAGCTGGATCAGTTGGTTTATCACTTATAATTTGGCTCGCCGCTGGCATCTTTGTTCTTCTTGGATCATTCTGTTACATCGAACTTGGTTTACTTTTGCGTGAATCTTGTGGAGATTATGCTTATATTCATTATGCTTTTGGAGGATTTGCTTCCTTTATTCGTTTTTGGATTGAAGCTGTTGTTGTAAGGTTCGTTAGTCATCTTATTTTCCATTCTTGTCATATGCAAATATCAATGTTTAGACCTGGATCAGAATCTATAGTTGCTTTAACTTTTGCTACATATGTTGTTTATCCATTTGGTCTTAGAATGGACACTCATAAGGAATATATTATTCCCATCGCTATTTTAATGATAGGTAAGTTGATCTTTTTCATTACATAGTTTAACAAGTTTCTTTTTAGCTGTTCAAACTGCTTTAAATTGCATATCTATCAAAACGTCTCTTATTATCAACAATATTTGTACTGTTGCAAAAGTTATTGATCTTATTGGTGTTGGTGTTTATTCTCTGTGTGCTCGTGATGATGGAACTAAAACCTTCCATGAACCTTTTGCATACACATCATCCAATCCAGGTGCAATTGCATTAGCTTTTTATTCAGCTCTTTATGCTTATCAAGGATGGAATTATTTGAATTTTATTATCGAAGAAGTTCGTAATCCTGTTAAAACTCTTCCACGTGCTATCATCGTTTCTTCCATTTTTGTTATTTTTATTTATGCTGCGGTTAATGTTGCTTTTTACGCAGCACGTTAAAAAAATACGAAGCGGTATTATATGTTTACAATTGACCTCAAAGTTCATTTTTAAAAGGGTTTGGTGAATTACTTGAAACAATTACAAAATTAGTAAATCTCATTCCTCACATTTATTTGGTAAAGTTAGGAATGTGCATAATTTCATTTTCAAAAGTGTAATTTTTTAGCCGCAAATTTTTTTTCGTTATGCGACCCATACTTAATGCGAGAGCGGCAAAAGGAAATATGTATTCATTGAAAAGTTTTTGTTTCTCTTTTCGTTCATTTTTTCGTTCTTCTCTCCTATTAAGCTGTTGTTGGATGCATCTTTCTTACCGCCCTTATTTAGCTATTTTTGAGAATTAATTTTTTTTTATCTATTTCCCTCCTTTTTTGATCCTTGATTAATAGGAGCTATAAATTTTGATGGTATTGCTGCCATTTAACTGACAATGTGACCATAAACATACTTTATTTAGGGATTTTTTTCTTAGTTCTTTTTTTTAAAGCTTTTTTCCTCTAAATCTTTACATTTGTTGCATTCGCGATTACCTTTTTTTGCTTTTCTTTTGTCTAATTCGTGGATAATAAACAAGGTTTATAACCGTGTCATATATGTTCGTAATGTTTTCCTTCATTATTAAAGTTGCTAATGTTCGTTTTTTTTTTCAGCTATATTTCTTCATCTCTCTCATCGTGGTTTTCAACTGCTTTATTGAAACATGGCTACTTCCAATAGCGTGCCTGCTGGTCTTCACCAAAAAATCATTCTTCAATCGTCCATTGATCCTGGTTTCACAATGGAAGTTGATTCACGTGTTTTCAATAGCTCCGACGTCCTTAGAGACATCCTTGGTAAGTTCTTTTCTCTCATTGATTCATTTTTATTTAATATTCTATGTTTCAGCAAATACAACTAACGACGCGCCTGCTCCTGTCGCCATGAATAAAGATCATCTTCAAAAATTCGTCGAATTTCACAATCATTTTGATTCTCCTGAAGCTCCAAAGGATGATGAATGGAATAATGCTTTCTTTGGTCAAATGAGTGATACAGATTTCACTGCTTTCGTTAAAGCAGCTAATTTTCTCGATTCTCAACGACTTATTGAAGCTTCTGGTGATTTCGTTTTGTCAAAACTTAGAGAAATGGATGTTCCTCAAATTCAAAAATACCTTAGTATTATCGATGATTATACTGAAGAAGAACGTCGTGCAATGCAAGATCATCCTCTTGAATTCTTTTCTGGAGTTGTCAATCAAGGTGTTAATGGAGCTGGTAATGCCGATGGAAATTTTGGTAATGCACAAGTAAATGGTGGTAATGCTGCTGCTGGTAATGCTGAAGAAAATGCTGGTATGGTTGGAGAAAATGCAGCTAACTAAATTATGTAACTTTTTAATACTTTACTGTTGTATGTAATATTCTCGTGCGCGTTTGTTTTTTTATAGCACGCATTGTTCAATAAAGATTTCTTTTTTGCCTTTTCTTTCTTCTTCCATATTAGATGCTAATTTATGTTGGCTTACTAACCTTTTATCGAATCCAAAAGTTTTTTTGCTTTGAGCTTCGAGTAATTTTTATGCAAGCACTTTACCCTCTTGATTGCTGTTTTCATACATTTTAGTAAACTCTAATAAAGATTTCTTTATTTACTAATTTAAGCGCAACTTATGCTTCACTATTAAAGATATAAGATATCCACCATGCTCGCTGATTAATCATCATTTGCCATTGTTGCGGTGAGATGTTGTTGCTGTTACACTGCTTCTTCCTCCAGATGTAAAGTTGATAAAAGTCTTCCTGGATGACTCAAACGCAGATCATGTAATGATTTTCCAACGAATGTCATAACCACATAAATGAAATTATCTCATTGCCCTTTATCTTCGAATATGAAAAAAATGTCGGTTACCATTGATTGGATTTGGCTAGCTTCAGCAAGACAAAAATTTCCATGAATCCTTTCTTCTTTACTTTTAGTTTTCAACGCTTTTACCTTTACCTTCATTAATGCAGTGATAAACGGCACTCAAAAGCAGATAAAAAAATGGATGGTTGTACTGTAAAACATATTTTCGTGTAACACCAAAAATGGATAATCACAAAAAGAAAATAATCATTCCACAAGCTTCTTTTCAACTTTCCATTTGTTCGCCATAATAGTGATGCAAGGTATGGCTGTATCACTTCTTACCATTCTTCCAGGATCGAGATGAATTTATTCAGCTAACACGATTCAGTCAAAGGTTAGCCAACTAATGTGTTGGCATGTAATCCTACTACCGTATCTTTAACCGAAGTACTTATGACAAACAATTGATAAAAATTGGTATCCGCTTTGTGATGATTAATATTTTCGCTAATTTTCATGCTCATCCACTAAGCAAGAAGTTCTCCAAATAGCTCAAGCAAACGCCAAAAAGACGCGACTCGTTACTCCAATTGTCAATGTTTCAAAACAAAAAGAAAAAACACAAAAGTAAAACAAGACAAATTTTATTTAAGACCTTCAATAAAATACAAGGAACAATAAAGAACAAGAATTACAATACAAGTTTAAAATAATTAGTTGTCACGGAATTTTTCGTTAATTTTCTTGAGAAGTACTTCATGAGCGATTTCCGATTCGTCAGCAACATGGAATTGGATGAATTTTTCTGTACCAAGAGCATATTTGATTGCTGAAGCCGATGAAGCATAGACCATTTTCTTTTTGATTGGAGCACCATCGGGACAAAGTTGAACAAAAATAGTTTTGTGCATTTTTGAAACACCAGCACCAGACCGAAAACAGCTGAACTTGAAATCAAAAACAGCATAACGGCAGTCATTGAATCCATCGGTTCTATCTTTCAATTCTTCGACGAAGGCTTCATAAGCTTGCTTGGAGTTGTCTTCAAAATCATCAACATCGAGCCCAAGCTGTAAAATAAGCAAGATTAGACAAAGGATAAAGAAAAACAAGAAAATAAAACTAACATCTTCAGAAGCTTTGGTTGATTCAACTACGATTTCCTTTGCTTCGATCTTGAAGATGATGTAACGTACGGTGCTTTTGGCTTCAGTGATTTGTTGAAAAGCACTTTGACATTCAGGATTGACGAGAACTCCAGAGGACATGATGAGAATAGGATGGAAATGCTCTGAAACCAAAATGAAAGTTAATAAAAGAAAAAAGCGATTGACGAAAGAAAAAGGTGCAAATCGCGAAGAAAAAAAGGAATCGGAAGGAAGTAGCATCAAAGCGTGTAATAATGTCATAATTTTTTATGGAATATCACGCATAAACAGATGGAGAGGTTTAGATTAGAAATAAAATTACAAGTTAGTAAAAAAGCTGAATGATTGATGAAGAAAAAGCGGTAAAATAAAGGATGGAAAAAGGATTGGAAGATTCGTGGAAAATTTAGAAAAATGATTGCACTTTTTTCATCGAAGCATGACCATAAAAATTTTGCGAGATTGAATCTCATACATGCATTCGTGTCAAAACAGAGGCATCCTTGAATTCTTCGTTTACGCGTTTGCAAACGAAGAAAACTTTTCACAAAAAAAATTTTAAGTTGTCTTTGTCTTCAAAAAAATTTATCTTGAATTACTTACAATTTTTACGAGTTTTTTTAATCAAACTGGCAACGTAGTTGTTGCTTTAGAAGTAATAACCTTGTAAGTCCAGTTTCATTGACAAGCTTATCATTTCATGTTTCCCTTTTTTTACTTACTAACCATCTCCATTGTGATATATACTTTAACTAATCCTTAAATGAGTAAATTTATATTTTACTAAAATCAGAATCTCCACATGTGTCGTAATTTTTTTTGTTATTCCCTAACTTATCTTCCATTAATTTTTGAATGCTTCATTCAACGTATTTTGGGACATTCTTTAATAAGATTGCTTTTTCTTGCGATAATTTCTATGACTAGATTAGCGTTTGTGCTTTAGTTGAATTTTATTTGCCCAAAAACACCTTTACTTCATTTTCTACCTTTAACTTTTTTAGAAAAACGAACACTTCTTTATTCGCCGTTATTAACAACAACATCAACTTTGCGAGAGGAGAGAGAGATGTCAATTCTAAAAGTTCAAAGATCTTCTTCACTCTTTCTTTTTTTTTTTGAATGTGCCTTGTTGTTTTTTTTTCAAACCAAACAACAACATCAATGGGGAATAATGCATTGGGAGAGAGCCAGCTGGAAATATAAGAGAAACAACAGAGAAAGAAGAAGAAAAAAAGGAGGGAGGGTTGTTTGTTTCTTCCTTGTTGAAAAAAAAAAATGCAAAAACAACAAAAAATAAAAATACGCTGCTCGATGAAAATAAATGTTGTTTGGACTTTTTTTATGTCGTCAAATAGCTGGACTTTTTATTTTTTGTTTGAGAATGAATTTTTGAAAGTTTATGTATGTAAAACTAAAATCTTGGAGATTCACTAAAAATTTGGTATCAAACTTCCTAGTTTTAAGCCTATGAGTTAGTTAGTTTAGTTTTCTCTTATAAATGTATTTGACAATGAATTTCCAAAGTTGTTTATTTATATGTACATATGATTTTTGATCAATATTGTTGTTTTAACTTTTTGTTGTACTATCAGTTTTTTACTCGTGTTGCTCCACAAAATTTTTGTTTTCACTGTTTTCTTATTTTTTTGCGTTCATTTGCTTTAAACTATGATTATTGCTGTCGAGTTTTGTTACCTAAAAATTATATTCGTTTAACTAATTTTATGGGTGAAGGTACAGCTTCTTGAACATTTTTTTTCACAACTTTTGCGTGTCATCCGAGTCAGTCAAATTTTATTTTTTCTTGTTGATTCTGTAGTTTCGCGTTATTCAAATTTCATTTCTAATGCATTTTTCCATTTTTAGGTGTTTTTATATTTTCAATAAGAAAGCTTCTTTTACATAAAATGGCTCTTTTCCGTAATACTGCCTATACAGCGAAAGCTGCTTCAAAAGCTGTTTATCAATCTGCAACGTAAGTTCTGATTAGCAAATTTGCAATGCTCTCATGGAAGAAATTATAATAATCATGATTTACTTAAACTCAATCCATTCATTTTCAGTGAAATCAAACGACGATTAAGTGATACAGTTGTACGTGAAATGCCTCAACAATCTCGAAAAATTGTTGGTTATTGGCTTCTTGGATGTGCTGCAGGTATTTATGTTGCTGTTTCAGCTGGTGGTATGACTCGGTAAGGTTTTACCTTTTTATGGACTTTTGTTTGCTTTTGCTTGTTATCGTTTTAGCATTTGTAAACTTTTGAATAATATAAAAATGGTTTTTAGGCTTCAAGAAGCTGCAATGAAAATGACTGATCGTCATCCATTTCGTTGGATTCCACCATTTGGACATTGGGAAGAAGAATTTGAAAATTACAAGAAGTATGATGAATACCCATTGTATGTGCTTTATTTTACTCATCCTTTGAATTCTACCGAACCATGATTCATTATCAACTTTCATTTCATCATCATTTATTACCTATAGACTATACTCATACTAAATCTTTTAGGCTAACTCCAGAAGATCGTGAATCACTTACCTTGGCAAATTTCAAATTTAAATGGTTTCTAGTTTATTGCCATCGAATGGGTGGTCGAATGCTTGCTTTAGCATTCTTTGGTCCATGTGCTTACTTTTGGTCAAAAGGCTTCTTTTCTGATGTTTTGAAAAAACGAATGCTTATTGCTGGTATTTTAATGGCTGCTCAGGTAATTAACTCATTAAGTTACTTTATCTTTCATGACGTTGCTGAAATCTTCAGATTCCAATTGGTTGGTGGATGGTTCATAGTGGTTTACATAAAGAACTTATGGCGAATAAAGAAAAACCTGGTGTTAGTCAATATCGTATGGCTGCTCATTTGATTACACCATTCTTGATGTATGGAATATTCCTTTATAGTGGTTTATCAATGTTTTTGAAACCACAAGATCATTCAAATGTTCCAAAAATTGGAAGACTTCGATTCTTAGGAAAATCTTTGATTGGTGCTCTTCTTATTACGTCTTTTATGGGTTGGTTTTTTCTCCATTTGCTTTCTCAACTTAAACCTATAATGATTTTTAGGTACGTTCCTTGTGGCTCTTGATGCAGCTGAACCTGAATTTGCTCGAGCATGGATTCCTGATGATTTATTCGTTATGAACCCTAAATGGAAGAATTTCTTTGAAAATCATGTTACAACTAATTTTGTCCATCGATATTTGGTTGGTTTTTTTGAATTTAACCAATTATGCTTACCTATTGGATGGTTTTTAGGGTTACATCACGTTTGCAACAATCAATCTCACATATTTCCTTAGTCGTCGAATGATGCTTCAACCTCGAGCTCTCAAAGCATTGAAAGGTGTATTAGCTGTTGGTTATGCGCAATTATTGCTTGGAATCACTACTTTGGTATGTCTAAACTAAAATGATGACGTGTTTGAAAACTAATTGTTGCTTTTTTTTTTAGTATTTCCGAGATCCTGCACCCATTGCTTGGCTCCATCAAAACTTTTCATTGATCCTTTATACTTTCTTGATTTGGCTTGTTCATGAAATTCGTCGTCTTCCAAAATAGATCAAAATAATCTTATGCGAGGTATTATTATTGTAATGTTATTTTATTTTTGGTGTTAGTAAATGCTACTTTTTTAAATGATTTTTTCTTGTGTACATATAGAATATTGTTTGTGAATAAAAAAATTTAATTTTTATTTTTCAAATTTTGATAAAATTATTTTAGTATTTGAAAAACGTTTATTTTATTATTAGTTGCAAGAAAATATATTAATCAAATCTTGGTCGTTCATATTTTTCTTTTTTCTCATCAATATGCTTTGGCTTTCCATTTGTTGCTGATGGGTTTAGAGTAAACACTTTAGTATGCTTTCTTGATACTTCATAAGTCCATGGTCGTGGTTCAACTTCACATGTTGCATCAAATATTATGGTGGTAATAATCATTAAAATTGAAATGGCATAAAATATTATGGACCACTAAAAAGAAAAATGGAGTTTTTTGCCGATGGAAAGAGGAAGGTTGGAAGAAATTCCAAAATGTCTCTGTTGCTTTATGAAAAATTAAAACTAACTTCATCAGGTGAATTATTTGGTGCAAAAATGGATACAAAAAGTGGTAGTAAAAGTACCACGCCACTGCTAATAAAGGCAGTAAAAGTCATGATGACATGAGCGTATTGCATTGAAAGCTATAAAATTTAATTAATTTCCGATTGAGGCATTACACAAATAGAATATATTGTAACTTACAAGCTGTGCTGACTTGCTCACGCCGACGGCATTTAATCCAGAAAAAACTATAGCCATAGTAAAACAAATTTGTGCAAAATTTTGTGATTGTATTGGCATCCATGCTAATGCTAAAATGCATAAAGCCATGGACATTTGTGAGACGGTAGCAAAAATTAATACTCGAGCTTTTTGTGAAATGCATGTAGCTGAATCAGAAAATGGACCAACGATGACTTTAACAATTGCTGATCCGATGAATGGTATGGCTGCAGCTAATCCAGTTTTTTGAACATCCATATTCAAAACTTTATTAAGATATGTTGGACCATATTGCATGAAAATCTATAAACAATTTATGAATTTTTATTACATTTTTCAGAGCATTCAAAGAACTTAGCCGTAAATACACACTTACTTGAAAACCACAAATTCCACCAAAACTACTAATCCATACTCCAATTACAGCTCGATCGGTGTAAATGTCATAATATGGAACGGGAGCTATTTCACCTTCAGGCATTTCAACCATTGTTTTACCTTGAGTTATTTGTGCGAGTTCTTTAGCGCTTACATTTCTAAAAATGAAAAAGTTGCTTGCTTTTAGAAAAAGTTATACTAAAAACAAAAACCAACCGATGAATTTTGGGTGAATCTCGAAAGAAGATATAAAAAATGGCAAAAGCAAAAACAGATAAACCACCTTGAAGATAATAAATGGATCTCCAACCAAATGATGAATTACAAAGTAATCCAGAAACGGGCATAGTAAAAATTGGGGCAAACTAAAAATTTTCATTAAAAAAGCTTTTCATTTTTTTTTCATTTTCTAGGAAAAATACCTGTAAATGGCAACTCAATAATGCAATAAACATTCCTGATCCATTAACGGTTGACCATTCACTAACAATGGAACCAAGAGCTGGAAGAGAAACCGAAATGGCAATGCCTTGAATGATTCGCATAATAAAAAGTGGAATAAATCCAAGATATGCAGCAAATGGAGTAAAAAGTGTTGATAAAGCTGAAGCAAAGCCATAAACAGTGAAAATAGTTCTAAAAAAAATTAGAGTAAAGAAAAAGTATTTGGAGCTTTCAAAAATAATTTTATCTTTATTATGTACCTTATTCCAGCTCTAGCAGTAAAATATGGAATCGGAAGGGTTCCAACAAAATTTCCTATAGCTATAGCAGAAAATAACCATCCTTGTTCCGAAGCAGAATAAGTGAATCTCGGAATAAATTCATTTATTCTATTAGTTTCATTTAAAAATCTTTGAGTTTTTAAATCATCATCTGACATACAAATAATTGTAAAATTTAATGCTAATGAATTTGATAAAGCCAAAGTAAAACATAAAATTGATACCGACATTACCACGTAGCGAGTGAGATTACCAAAATAATAATAATTTTGTTCTTCTTGTTGTTGTTGTTCGCTGCATTTAGCGACGACGACATTTGTTTCATTTCGAATATTTTTAGATAAAATATTATTATGAAAATTTGCTTCAAATGATGTTCGAGAACGTATGGATTCTCGATGATGTTGAACAGCGGTATTGATTGCTTCAGTACTCGTTGCAACTATTCCAGCTCCTGTTGCCATTTAGTTTTCGTAATTTGTTTGGATTTCGTTTGAGATTTTTCCTATAAAAAGTTTAAGCAGAGAGCATATTGTTAAAAAAAGAGGGGATTTTGGTGCAAAAAATAATATTTAAAAAAATAGATAAACAGAGTATTGAAAAAAAATATATCGATGATGACTAAAATAAAAAAAAATATTATGCAAAAGTTATGTATGTATGTTTTTTTTGTTTGTTCGATAATCAGTTGGTTTTGGTCGGCGATGATTGTAAAAAAAGAATGACCAAAAAACGATTGAGGAAAATCAAAAAAATTAGTTTATTCCAATCGTAACTTTTAAAACTTATGTACTCGTTTATGTTTAGAGAAAAAAATTTGTTTAGGACCAATATAAATAAGTTTAACGTATTACTTTCTTTTGTTAATTTTTAACCTAACTCTCTTAATTAAAAAATTATATATCTTCTTTTTAAAATTTTGGAATTTTCCTTTGTATATCCCTAAGTGACAACCGATCTAGGAATATAAAAACTCATGCTTCAAACAAAAAAATAAGTCAAAGCTAAAAATAATCATGGATTGTTTTTGTAAGCTCACGATGTAATAAGAAAAAAAAATAAATGACAAAAGCTAAAAAAAGTTATGCATTTGAGAAACAAAATACTTTTTTTAATGAACGTGCATAAACTAAAGCATCTCGTTTTAAAAAAAAAGTTGACTACGCAAAATCCCGTAAACTTAGATGGAGTTTCCTTTATTAAAAAATCTTTTAAAACCACGCAATATTTTTTTTTTGAGAAATGAAAGGGAAAATGAACCATTTTTTGATGTAAAATAAAAAGTTTTAAAATTATTATAAAAATTAAAATTTTTGAATTTAAAAAAAATTCATTATTTGAAGAAGAAAAATAAGCGAAAGTCAAAGTCCGAAAGATTATGATAATTTTTTCCTGGGGTGCATGAAAAACATTTGAACGCAGTTTATAAAAAAAAGATGATTATTTGACTTTTTTTTGCCTTCACCATAAAATAGAAAAAGAAATCTAAAGTTAAAAAGGAAAACGGAATTAAAAATAAAAGAAGCATATTTTTTTCGAAGAAAAAAAAGACAATGATAAAAAAAGTTTTTTCTTTTTTTCATTTTGGATCAAACAAACAAACATCATAGATCTAAAAGAAGATCCGCTAAAGAGCAAATGGCATGAAAATGATTCGTTTTGCTTTGAGCTTATTTTATGTTTTGTTTTTTTTAAACAAAGGAAAAAAAGCAAAATGGAAGATGTTTTGGTAGTTTATCTATGTTTTTGCTATGTTTTGTTTGTCGCTTATCGTAGATATTAGTAAATTTTTATAGAATTTAATTCTCGTCATAAGTGATTTGATTTTACACAATGTTTTAACTAATTTACTTTATGCTAAATATTTTTAGTTGCGATAATCGCTATGAAAAATTACAAAAAAAAAAAAAAAACTTTGAGCATCTTTCATTTTTTTTCTTATGACATAAATTCACTATTATCGTAGCTAACAATATCATCCTCGGTAGTATAGTGGTAAGTATCCGCGCCTGTCACGTGCGAGACCCGGGTTCAATTCCCGGCCGGGGAGAATACTTTTTTCATTTTTTGCTACACATGTGGTTTCAATGCTGTTTTCATATTTCATTAAAATATTTTTTTTGCCCTTCAGAATAATATTTATATTTTCATAATTTCGAGCATTTTAAAGATTTTTTTCTTGCGTAGGAAATAATTTACTATGCAAGATTCAAATTTGCCATAAAAATGTAAAGATAATAATTAATTAAAGAGTGCAATTTTATTTTAAAATAAAAATTAATTTAATAATTAAAGCAAAAATAGAATATGTGGTGGATAAGGAAAAAGATTTAGCCCGTGGTGAAAAAGTATCACAAAAAAAATTAATTATTTTTTGAAAGCATAAAGTTATATTAATTTGTAAACTCTCAAATAAGCCCTTTGAAATATCACAAAAACAAGAAAAAATAGTGAATGACTAGGATATTTACAAAAAAAAATTAGTTATTTAAATTTGATAAAGTAAAAAAGTAAAAAATGACTTAACGCATTTTTCTTTATTATTATCAATCCAAAAATCACCAAAACCCTTTTATTAATTTCAATTTTCTGGAACTTTGGTAGCTTCTTGAGCTTGCTTTTTAAGAAATCTACCACCAAAAACTCCCATTACAGCTCCCCCAATGCCAGCCATAATTCCCAATGCAGCTGATCCAGCAACAAATCCAACGGGGCCTCCAGCGACTGTAGCACCTATAGCTGCAGCAGCAAGAGGAACTTGAGCATTTTTATTGGCTAAAGCTTTTTTAAGCTCTTTATTTCCTGATTGAACTTCATGCGCAGCTAATTCCACATGTTCTTCAATGGAATCAACAATATCATGTTGGGACTGAAAAAATAAAAATAATAGTAAAAAATTGAGTTTCAAAAACTAAATAGCTAAAAATTTAAAGGAGCTTTTATCAGAGATCAGGAGAAAATCTGTCTACCAACATCCAAGCTAATTTGATTTAAAAATTTGGAATATGGAAAATGAGAAAAAGTTTGCAATCATTTTTTCCGAAATTGGATTTTACAGAGAAACATTTTTTGGACACTGTATCTCTGACAGTGATGCGCCTTAGACTTACATGAACTAATGCAGCTAAATCATCCATAACTTGATTTAAATCTTCGATATCCTAAAAAAGCCCATTAATATTTTTTTCTTCATGTAAAGCTACAATAAGTCTCATCCATACCTTTGCAAGTTTTTGTGTAGCTTCTGCATCTTCTTTAGCATTTTGAAGTTTAAATTTTAAATCATCCACATGCTTTTCAGCGATGGTTTGAGTTTGTTCAGTTAATTGTCGTTCATATGAATAATCGCCTCCTTCCTGATGGTTAGATGATGAAATTCCACCATACACATCTTTTTCATCTTCAGAAATAAAACAATCATCAAAAATATTTTTGGCTTTCATATTTGGGGATGTTGGAGATTTAGGTAAAGGTTTTTCAATTAATGTCATAATTGCATTTATTATTGCATGAGTTTGACGTTGAATGGGTTCTATTCTAATATCAAACGCTTCATGTTGATTGGATGGAATTTCTTGACGCTTCGATAAAATTTGTTTAAATCCATCCAACATTGAATCAATCATTTTTTTAGCATTTGTTTTTTCAATAATCAAATTTTCAAGATCTTCAATTTTTTCGTACTGAAAAAAAAGAAAGCAATTATTAGTATTTGTTAAATAAAGACGAAGAAAAGGGTGCATGGAAGTAAGAAGCAACAAATAAAAGAGAACTAGCCCGAAATTTTTTAAGGTATTTTTACAGAAATCAAAGAGATCGGTTTCTTTTCACGAATATTAGTGTTTTGGAATTTAGGGTTTATCGGAAAATTAACTCAAAAGTAAATTAACTTTAGCGCGCCTTAAAAAAATATAAATTTCTTTAATATTTTGTTTTTTACAAAATTAAAGCTAAAAAATAAAAAACATGTCAAGTATTATGTTCAAAAAACTAAAGAAAAATTTTTTAAAAAACAAAAAACATATTATTTTTATGAAGAAAAAAAAATGTTCTAAATACTAAACTGTTTTCAATGATTTTAAAATTGCTTTTTCTTTTTTTCTTATTTAGCTAAATTTAGACAACAAAAACAAAAAAAGCAAAAAAATTGTATAACTTTACAAAAAAAAACACACATCGTGCTTTTAAAATAATTTTTTTTTGTGAAAATAAAAAACTTCAAAGATTATCTTCACTTTTTTTCTTCCGTTTTTTTCTTTCTTTTAAATAAAAAAAATATAATCAAACATCTGTCGGCTACACGCACACACAACAAACACGCTAATTTATTATTTCCTCTGTGTTCAAAAAACTTTTTATAATAAAAAAAGTTTCTAAGAACTTTCAAAATTGAAATAAAAAAAGACAGCCAATTTAAAAAGGAAAAAAGAAATAATATGTTTCAAAAAAAATTCTAGGAAAAATATGTCTGAAAAAGTTCAAATTTTAGAATGAATCAATAAAAAAAGTTTTTTGAATGAAAAACAACAAAAAAGCCACAAAAATCCATTACAAAAAAAATCTCAAAAAATTTCTTACTTGTTGAATTTGAAAATAATGCATTTTTAATTCTTTAACTTTTTCTAATGCCATCCTTTCAAATTTATCTATAACCAATGAAGTGGTTTTCCAATCCATTCCACCACCAGCCATTTTTTTTGTATGTAATTAAATCAAAAACGCAAAAAATAAAAATACGGAATAAATAAATAATAATATTTTGCAGCGAATATGTAGAAAATATGAAAATATAAACAAATAACAACAAATTTAAAAAAATGGGTTAAAGCAAAAATAATAATATCATTAAAGTGAAATGAAAGACGAATACCTCCTGAAAATTATTTTCGCGTTTATTAACCGTAGAAAGATATTAAAAATATGGCAAATAAAAGGTAAGTTAGTCAAGTCAACAAAGGATTGCTTGAGGAAAAGCTAAAATTAAGTATCTCGAGTACCGAAACCTTTCATTAAAAAGTAAATATTATCCGCAGACTTTAACTGCTCTTTTCTTTTTTTTTTAACACAACGCAGAAAAATACACCGTTTATAAAAAATGACTCAAAAATTTAATTTAAATCAAAGTAAAACAAACAAAAAAATAATTCAAAAAAATTTTAAGAAGAAGATTCCACTGTTGAAATAAATTTATCAATTTTACTCGTTGTTGTTGTTGCTGTTTTTCGAGAAGAATCATTACTATTATTTGCTTCAGAAATAAGTTTTAGCGCGGTTATAAGAGATCGATATGGGGATGAATCGATTGGAGGTAATAACCATGCTTGAGGAATTTCATCTATGATTGCATTACATTTTTCAATGGTTTTTGGATTATCTTTTGGTGAAAGTTGAAGAGCGAGAACTCCGCCACGATTAATAATTCCATCTATAATTATTTCATGTAAAGCTTCTTTCGATAAAATTTGATTGAAACAATTTGCAGATCGAATAAGTTTTATTAATGACCAAAATCGTCGAGTTAAAAATGAATAACATCCGGTTGAAGGATTTTGAAGGGCGCTGAAATATAAACAAAAAAGTAATAAATAACGTTGAAAAGAAAAATTTAGTTTTTTTGCCATAAAATTATGGGCTTCTTCTTTCAAGCTAATAATAATAAACTTACTCTTTACCATATAAAGGAACAAAAGTATCTTCTTCAATACTTGATTTAAATTTATTTATTATGGCTTTTAATAAATTTTTAATTGATTTTGTTTCAGCTGTTAAAGTTGGAGATTCATCAATTAAATATGAAATAAAATAAGTTAAATTTCGAGTTTGTGATAATGAAAATGGATCCCATTGTTCATTAACAATTTCTAAAAAAAATTATGTTATTATTTTGATTATTCAAAAAATAAATTATAGCACAAACTTGTAATTCTTGGAATAAATAATTTATCAATGATTGCAGGAATAAGTCCAATTATTGTAGGATTTTCAAGATCAAATCCAATTCGATTTGTTCCTACTTGAAGGAGGGTTTGATACCAATTAAATTGATGCAAGGGTTTACTAACATCCTAAAAAATTTTAAAAACATAATTATTGGAAGAACTTTTTTTTGAAGGCGCTTACTTTTAAAGGATTCCAATCAATAAGCTCTAAACGAATAAATGGGGATAATAATTTTGGTAAACAAATAGAAACATATGCATCATCAAAAGATTTTTGATCCGTTAAAATCCAATCAACAAATCGTGACATAATATTTCCAATATCAGTAAAATCTTCCGAAGCATCATGGAATACATCTGCAGCAGATTCAAGGCATTCGGCTAAAAATGAAAAAAAAGTTGTTTAGTTTTACTCTCCCAAGTCCGATTTTTCCGAGCTAATTTATGTACTTACCTATGGTTCGATGATATTCAAATTTTTGACTTTCTGGTTCATCTTCATCTGAACTTAATCCCTCATGATGATTTCCTTGAATCCCCGCTTTTTCACGTTGGACCCTTCGATATGATCGTCTTGCATTGCAACTAGCTTCACGTTGGGAAAAATCTGAATTAGGTTGCCATGGTCGTCCTATGGCTGCTGCTGCACTGCATTTTTGATATTGATCTTGAATATCCGCTCTCCGTCTTTTCATTAACTTTTCACTTCGAATTTTCCACATTGCAAATATTCGATTTTCAACATCCACTATGGTATCAAATTTTTCATTTATGCAATCAAGCAAATCTCGAATGTATGATCGCATTTCTTGATAAATTCGATATTTATCTCGCAAAACGGGATAATCGGATTCAATTCCAGCAACAAGGGTTTGATTTTCATTGAGATTAGCTTCCTTTCGTTTAAGTTCAACTTTTTGAGAATCTATGAATTCTTGCTTATCTTGAACCCTAAAAAAGTTTGGTGGTTTAAAAAGTTTGATACAAATATGAAAACTTACCGCTTCCGTAATTTTTCCATTATTTCATTCAAACTTGTTTGGGAACATGAAGGAATATTGCCACCTAAAAACCCATTTTATTATATACCATTAATTCTAAACTAAATTTCTTTATTACCTTTAAATCCATTGGGTTCATCAACAATTTCAATATCCATATCTTCCTCGCCATCTTCAATGTTTATTATATCTGGGGGCATTTCATTATTAACTGCATAATTTTCATGCTTCATTTGTTTGACTTTTTGTGAAGACACTGCTTTTCTAATTTGATGGTTTTCCCATTCCGCAAATTCATCATCCGATTCTTGGACTCGTTTTCGAGCTTCTTCATCAGCTGAAGCTGTATCATCGTCTTCATCCTCATCACTTTCTCCTCCTTCAATCCTTAAAAATTCTTCTTGTTCCTTTCTTCGTCGTTCCTCTTCAGAAATTAATAAAGATTTGGATGAATAAAATTCTTGATTATTTTCTCCATCTTCGTCACTCATATCATTATCATCTTCACGAACCAAACGAGAATGAGCAACCTTTTCAATGGTTTTGGTTGTGGAAATCGGAATAAATCCATCTGATGATGATTCTCCAGCAAGTTTGGATTTCGTTCCATCTCGACGCATTTGTTCTCGACGCTTTTTAGCTTCATAAACTGTTTTAGCATCGGGAATTCCATCAAATCCTCCAAACTTAGATCGAACTTCAAGATCCTGCTCAATTGCAGCAATAATTATTGGGTCATCTTCAAATTTCTGCAAAAAGGAATATATTAAAAATGGAATCTATGTATTTGTAACAAAAAAGATTTCTCCTTGGTATTAGGGTCTATCATGGTTGCTCAAACAAAACTAATATTTTCGTATGTGTAAAACCTACCTCATTAATGATTGTTTCTTGTTGAATAACTTTGATGGAATTTTTCACTACAATTCCAATCTCTTCTTCGACCACCTTTTTTGCTGCAACCTTTTGGGCTTTTTCTCTTTCTTCTAATTCTTTCTGTTTTCTTGCTAGCTTTTCAGCTCGTTTTTTATGGGATGGTTTTTTAATTTGAAATTCTTCAACATCAACACCTAAAAATTTCGATATATATTTCAAAGCTTTCTCGCTTTTTTTTTTGCTTACCTTCATCTTGATCAAAGCTAAATAAAGTGGGCTTTTTTGGTTTTGAAAAAACGATAGGAGTTTCCTCTTCTTCTTCATTTTCCTCATTGTTAATAACTTTAATATTACCAGAGCCATTAGATGATGTATCAGGATTTTCTTGTTCGAGCTTCATAGTTTCACCTTCGTCATCGCTGTTATTTGTTTCCTCTCGTTGACGTTGACGAATATTTCGATTTTTGGGTTTACGAAACATTGTTTGAGCAAATATTAATTAAGAATTAGAATAAAATAAATAAAATAAGTAAACCAAACTGCGATAAAAAATTATTTCACAACTTTTTTTTTATGGATAACTTTCTTTTATTTTAAGTTTCACTTTGCCAATATTATAAAATACCAGTGAATAAATAAATATGCAAAAATTCAATTCAAACTAATTATAAGAAGTAAAGCAAACTGGAAGACGACAGCTTCTTTTTTCTTCTTATGCGCTATTCTTTTTTGATTTATCCCTTTGGCGATTTTTTTCGTAAAGAGTTGGTGGTTAAGCTTAAAGGCGATTTGAATTGAAATTAAGATAGCCTAGTTTGAAATTTCTAAATAACTTTATCTCGATTAATTGCTAATTTAGATGCTAATGAAAAATGGAATTAATAGACGCATCACTTTGATTCATGCTGTCAAAGGCTTTATTTAAAAAAAATTTAGCATTGGTCACTAATTATTATGAAGGAAAGAAAATAATCCATACAATTTTTCTGCTAAAATTCAGCTCCAAAGTGTTCTGACATCACCATCAGAGATTAATCATTTAGCTCGACAAACAATCTCAACAAAACACCGTTGCAATATCTCGAATTTCGACAAAAAACAAACAAAAAAACACATATTATTATTTTATTTATTAAAACAAACATAAATTATTCTCTTTTATTATATTTAGCATAAAATATACAATAAACAAACACAATAAAATGATCATTAGTTTTTTTTTTTACCAAGATGAACAAAGAATAATGATAAAAAGCATTGCAGAAAATGTTATGAGTCTGAAAAACAAATATTTGAGAAATAAGAGAAATATGGTTCAAGAAATAACTTACAAAGTAAATTCATCACTATAATATTGCTTTAATTTAGCTGTTGTATTAGCTTCTACCGATCGATTGACATCACTTACAAGTACAGTTTCCTAAAACAAACAAAAAAGTTAAGAAAAAAATAAAGCATAAAGTTGTTAAGCTACAGTATTCTTCAGAAGAAGAGTTATGACAACTTTGTTGGAATGAATCAAAAGCAAAAACTTGAGTAGCTTGGCAAAAGAAAGGAGTAACTAACCATAACGACAGCAAAGCGACATCTCGTTGATTCAGATGCAAGAACTTGAATATAATTAACTTTATTAAAGAAACCAGGCGTACATCGAAGTTGAGTGGTTTCACCATTAACCATAACATGACCAGAATTTTTAATTGACATCCATGCAAAAGCTTCCCAATCCACGATTTTTTTAAGAAAATAATTATATGATTGTTTATTTCCACGAATATTAGACATAATTCGAATATCATATTTTCCATCTCGATCAGTACTAAAAAAAATCACACAAATATATTTATACAAAAGTTTCTAAAATAAACCAACCCTTGAGGTTTATCAATGGTAAAAACACACGTTGAAGCTTTTGCTTGAATTTCAAATTGGAATTGTATATGATTATTGGATGCTTCTGTTAAAGAACATAAACGATTTGAATGCCAAAGAACAACGATGAGTCCAAAACCATTTGACCCAGTAGAATCTTTATCATCATAATGTAACCATGGCCGATTTTCTGAATCGATAAGAGAGACATTTGCAGGAGTTTTGGAATAATCTGATGCATGAATCATACTAAAAAAAACAGAAATATTAAAACATGCAAGAAAAATAAATAAGAACTTACGCGCCATTTGTTAAATGGAATAAACAAAAAAGTGAGCATAAAATTGCTACAAACATTTTCCAACAACTTTTGTTTCACAAAAATGACTGATTCAATAAAAATGCAGACAAATAAAAACTTCGTTGTTTTGCATGCTCACGTATGCAAATTTGAAGCAGCATGGTGGCTCTCTAAGAAAAAGAGGAGGTTGCTAATCTTCTCAATCAAAAACTAATTAACAACATCAAACAAAAAATGACGTAATAAGGACCATTTATTAATGAATAAAAACATTTACTTATTTTTTATCTTCCAACTATGTAAACATAAACAACAATACCATCTAACTTAATGAAACGTAAAAGGAATGAGTAATAATAAGAAGAAAAAGATATCGGTAGTTAATGAAAATTCGATGCTTTATGATGCTTTGTTGATTCTCTTAGAAAAATACTCTGATAATTTTTTGCTTAAAGAAACAAATCACTGCTTAAAGGTATCATATTCTGCTATTATAACTGGTGAATTTTTTTCAAGTCTCATATAATGTGATTTAAAAAACTCAAAACATAAAAATTAATCATATGCAAATGTGTTCCACAAACTTTAAATAAACTTTTTATTAAAACAAAACAAACAAACAAAGAACAAGAACATTTATAAAATAAAAACGAGATCATTGAGAATACATACTACTTTTCATTCTTGTATTTGTTGTAATATTTCCATGAATCACCAGTCAACTGAAGTCCGTCAATGTAAGAAGCGAATCTTTGTTTGAATGCCTTGGATTCTAAGTTGAAATCATTAAGGATCATATCATATCTATAAAAATGAAAATTATTACACCATTAAAAGAGGAGAAGATATAAACTTACGTTCGAGGTAAAAGACGGCGTCGAGAATATTTAATAACATCATTAACACGAAGCAAGACATCACTGATCATTCGCCAGAAGTAAACGATATAAATGGAGATGTCAACCATTTCATTATTTCGGCAAAACAAATCTCTGCATGCATCTCTGTCTTCGTCATGAATTACCATTTCACCAGCCACTAAAAAATGGAAGATTAATAGTACTGTTTCATGTGGAAAAAACCATACAGTTTGCAATTACGCCACCAAAAACATTCTTAGTTACAGCATCAGGAATTGCGTTCTGGATACGAGTATAAAGATCAATTTCCAATTCACGAGCAGTTACAACATAATTGCAGACAGCATTTCTGTAAAAATAGCTATTAGAACGCGTAATAAGATCATCGGAAACATACAGTTCTTCAATGGTAATGATTCTGATGCAACCCTAAAATGTCAAAATTAAAAAACGTTTTAATACTAATGAAGAAAAAAACATACAGTAATGAAAGTTCGGCGGCAAAGATTTTCTTCAAAGCTTGCTAATTGGTTGTTCAATTCATGACGTACGACATTTCTCTTTCTTGCTTGTGATGGACGACGACGTTGTTGGAATTCAGGCTAAAACGTAAAATATGTATATAAAACGAGTCCATTAAATTAAATGTGAACAAACTTCATTGCCATAGCGAACAACAGGAGAACGAGAACGTGTTGATCTTCGAGGATTTTGCTAAAAAAAAACACACAATACAATGACGAGGTAAAAAAAGAAAAGAAACAAACTCTGCTGTATTCAGAATTATAATTTGGACGCATCTTGTTGATAGCAGCAGCAAAAGGTTGTAAAAATGAAAAAAATTCAAGAACCTTTTTGTTTCACAATTCAATCGATTTAAAAGTTTCAAAGAAATCATCAAGCTTGGATTGATGAAAACCGCGAGTAAAAAGGTACTGTAGCTTTACTGTTTTCCGTTTGGGATTAAAATGAATTCCCAAAATTTTGTTTGACCGCTTCGTCAAGCTTTTTTCTTATTTTTTTTCACCACAAAACCTGGTTCATTTAATGTTAATAATTATTTTTTAACTTTTAGGTACTTTGTCTGGTAGTAAAATGAAGAATAAATGCAGTCGACTCGAAGAAAAGCAATTAAAACGCTTCGAAGTTTTTAGTTCGTATTTTATGTGTTACTTATTGTAGAATTCCTATCACAAACTTTATTTAGATTAAAGGAGAGTCTGACCCAATATCCCACCATAGAGAGGATGGTTTGCTAGCTTAACATCGCTAAATAATAGCATTCATAACAGATCAACAAAAAAAATTATTTTACAACAAGATAAAAATTACAAACAAAAATAACAATCATAAAGTATCGGATGATTCAGTTTCTAAAATAAATTGATTAATTTCTGTTGTAAATCGAGAATCATTGGTTTCAGAAATAAATTTGAGAGAAGATAAAAGAGATTGATATGGTTCTGAATCAGCTGGAGGTAAACCATCTTTGAGAGAGGCTTTGACTTCTTGATACATATAGCTTTTCTTTTGTAAACCAGGATAATCGGATTCAATTTCAGCAATAAGCGCGTGATTATCAGAAACAGTAGCTTCGTTTCGTTGAAGTTCAGCTTTTTGAGAATCGATGAATTCTTGTTTGTCATTAATTCTAAAATAATTATTTATAACTATGAAGCATGAAATAAAAGCGTTTACTTACCTTTTCTTTAGCTTCATCATTATTTCTGTCAAATCGATTTGAGAACATGACGGAATGCTTAAATCTAAAAACCCTTTAGTTAATATTATAGCTCTTGTAACAAAAATCAAACAACCTCTAGTTTCGCTAATATCGTCTTCACCATTTCTAAAGTGAACAACTTCAGGAGGAAGCTCATAAGTTACTGCATACTTTTCATATATCATTTGCTTAACTTTTTGTGTTGACACAGCTTTCTTCATTTGATGATTTCCCCATTCAGCAAATTCTTCATCTGATTCTTGTGCACGCTTTTGAGCTTCTTCATCAGCTAAAGCAGTATCATCTTCGTCATCACTTTCTCCGTCAATAATTAAAAAAGCTTCTTGTTCTTTTCGACGTTGTTCTTCCAATTTTCGTTGTTTTATTGTCATCAGCTTTTCAGTGAGTTGCTCGTCGGTTTCTCCTTCAATAATTAAAACTTCTTCTTCTTGTTGTTCTTTTCGTTCGTCTTCTAATTCACGTTGTTTTCTCGCCAACTTTTCAGCACGTTTCTTATAAGATGGTTTTTTGATTTTAAATTCTTCAACATCCATACCTGAAAACTTATTTGATTATTATTAGAAACATTTTAACTTTTTCTTACCTTCATCTTGATCAAAGCTAAATAAAGTTGGCTTTTTTGGTTTTGAAAAAATAAGTGGAGATTCTTCTTCTTTTTCATTTTCATCCTTGTCGAAAACTTTTTTATCACCAGCGCCATTAAATGATGTATCAGGATTTTCTTGTTCGAGCTTCTTAGTTTCACCTTCATCATCGCTATTATTTGTTTCATGTCTTTGACGTTGACGAATCTTTAGACTTTTAGGTTTACGAAACATTGTTTGAGCAAATATCTATCAACAGCAAAAATGACGAAATGTAAAATAAAACTTTCAAAATGAAATTTACAACAAACAATTTTAGCTTTCTGGAAATGTCGCATTCTGCCAAAATGTTTGGGATGCAATAAGCTTCTGGAATAATTACTGTAATTTTTCTAATCCTTCAAATACTCATTTTATTTATTTTCATTATTAGATTTTTTAAATAGTGAATGCAGCAGACATTTGACTTGCTAATACACATAAAAGTGAAGGCTTTAAAACAAAAAGTAAAGTTTACGAAATGTTTGAAATTAAAAGCAACTTTCTCATGTTTTAGGTTCTTTTAACAAAATTTTTCAATGGTAAATTAAAAAACGAAATGTGAAACATTCGTTAACAAAAAACGGGAGAAAAGAAATATTTATTTTATCTTCTGTAACAAAGACTAATATTTGTGTGCGGCAAATAAAAATGATGGCCGCCTTTTTTTCAATGCTATTGTCTTTCATTTTTTGTTTTCTCTGTTGTCTCTTCAAAAAAAATTATGTTTCATTTTTTTCAACCATTAACCCGAACTTATCTTCCATTTTCTTTCTTTCCAATATTTATTCCATTTCGACGTTATCATCTTCGGTTTAATTACCCAAAGTTTGAGGTAATAATTAAATTCCAGCTCTTTTTAAAGTGGCTTTGGAAAAATTAAAATAAATTTTGGAAAGCTTTCTCATTTCGAGAGAGCAAATATAAAAAACACATCGTTACAAAAGCAAAAAACTGTAATAGAATGTGGTACAAATAAAGTCATAATGAATTTTATTGACATCGTATTTTTAGTTTTATATTTTTTTGCTGCTGTCTTTTAAAGACATAATGAAATTGGTAAGTTAAAACTGTTGAATGTATTGATATTCTTGGTTACCTTTTCAACAATGGTTAATTTTTTTGATATCCACCGCGTTTTTACCTTTTTATAACTTTGTTTTATGTATGCATTTGTGTTATTATTGGTTTTGGCTAACAAACATTAATAGAGTAAATTAAAAAAAAATAAACATCGGATATTTGTTGAGCCTTTAATTTTGTGGAAAAAATGGCGTCTTTTTTACATGAGATTTAGTTTGTCTACAAAACAGCTAATAACATCAATAATGTTGCAATAGTTTTTTTTTGCTTTTAGTGATTTCCAATGCTTTTACAGAATGTCTTTTTTATCTTTGCATAATGGAAACCATTATTCTTTTTTCGTTTTTATAAATTTGCTTTTTCATAAATGAAAAAGCGTTCCAAAATTTATAGAATTAATATTCCTTTGCCACAAGTTTATGAAAAACGAGAGCGGAATTTAATATTTACCTCAAACTTTGGGTAATTAAACCGAAGAAGATAACGTTGAAACGGAATAAATATGGAAGTGAACGAAAATGCAATACAAGTTCGGGTGAATGGCAATGGAATAGCGAAATATAATTGTTTTTGAAAAGACAACAGAGAAAGCAAAAAAAAATGTTGGTTGAAAGAAAGGCTATTAAGAGCGAGAGCAATGAAAGTCGACTGAAGTGAAATGTGCGTCGGTCTAAAAAAAAGTGCAGGCGATTGAGGAGTGGCTGCTTTGGTTCGTTTTTTCCGCCAGCAAAAACAAAAAAAGCGGCTGTCTTTCTTTTTCTCGTCTCTCCACATTTTTGGAAGTATTTCTTTTTTCCATTCATCGACCAGACCTCGTCTTCTCTTTTCTTATTTCATCGCAGAAAAGCAGCCCAAAAGATATTCTCTTCGGTTTAATTACCCAAGTTTGAGGTAAATATTAAATTCCGCTCTCGTGTAAACTTGTGGCAAGGAATAAAACATCCTATAAATTTTGGAAAGCTTTTTCTTTTATGAAAAAGCAAATAATTTTAAAGAAAAAAAAACAATGTCTTTGTTGTTGATTCTTGCTTTTTTTGCAAACTCACAAAGCATTTAGATTTTTCTTATAATTTTATTGAAAAATATGTACCGATACAATTTTTAGTTGTTAAATTCGTCAAAGAAAGTTCAAAAATAACTTTTATTTAAACCTTAATAAAATGGATATATGGAATGGAAAAATACGATGCAAGATACTATAAAAACTATTTTATATAAAAAAGCAGACTATGTAGTTTAAACTTCTTTTTAGCTATAACAAACAACTCAAAATTCATAGTTTTTTTTGCTGCTGATTTATTTACGTTCATTTTTGAATGGATCTTCCGGATGGCCTACAAGAAAATCTTGCCAAAACATTCGTTCATTTTGTGGAGCTGAATCAAGTTTCTTCATATCTTCATCTTTGAGTTCAAAATCAAAAACTTTATGATTTTCTTTGATTCGTTTTTCATTGGTTGATTTAGGAATTACAGCGATTCCATTTTGCATTAAATGACGAAGAAGAATTTGAGCAGGTGATTTATTATATGCTTTTGCAAAGCTAAGAACAATCGAATCTTCAAGGGGTGATGAAGCTGGAGGAAAATCGGGTTTACTATAAAAAGGGATTTTAGATATGTATGTCTTTTATAAATATGCGTGAAGAATGTAAAGCTTACTATCCATTAGGAAGGACAAAGTTAACACGTCCTGGTGAACCAATGGGTGCATAAGCAGTTACAGTAATTCCATGCTTTTTGCATGCTTCAACTAAAGGCTTTTGTTGAAAATAAAGATGAAGTTCAACTTGATGATTATGAATAGGAACTTTAGCATTTTTCATAATTCGATTTATTTGTTCAATAGAAAAATTTGAAACTCCTATAGCTCGAGTAAGTTTCTTTTCATAAAGTGATTCAAAACCCTGAAAAGTATATTTCGTTAGACTACTCTAAATATTTCCCTAACACTAACCTTCCACATATCTTCAACGGTTACATCTTTTCGTAGTTCACTCATATCCAAATTAAATGCTCCAGGCATATGAGCAAGATATAAATCAACGTGGTCTAATTTTAATTTTTCAAGTGATTCTCGAAGCCCAGCTTCTTGATTTTCAGGTGCCAAATGAGTTGTCCAACATTTGGTTGTAATAAAAAGATCTTCACGTTTTACAATTCCTTCATTAAAAAGTTGTTGAAGGGCTTCACCAATAGCATCTTCATTTTGATAACATGTAGCTGTATCAATTAAACGATAACCATCAATAATAGCAGTTCGAACTGCATGAATTACTTCTTCGCGGCTTGCCTAAAAAATATATAAATAATATATTAACAGGCTGATTGGTAAGCTCCTACAGAAAAATCATATTTGCTAGGGTTATTCAAAACCAAAGTAATAATTAAAATAATCGAAGGTTAGTATGTTTTTTTTTGTTTAGCACCAAAAACTCAATCTCATTCATTGAAACGAAAATTTGGGGCTATGAATCATCGAAACTAACAAACAAACAACTAACCTGCCATGTTCCTAGACCAAAAATGGGCATTTCAACTCCATTTGAAAGTTTTAAAGTTTTTGAGAATGTCATATTTCTCTTTGACAAATGGTGCTGCTTTTATGTAAGCTAAAAATATAATAAACAGAATGAATAGCACTAACAAAAAAAACTATCAACTTATATATACATATATGAAAAAAAATTGTAAGCACGCAACAAATGAAACACAAAAATGATAAAAATTGATAAAAATGCAGACTAGACTCATTAACATCGCCGTTTTATTTTTTGATGACAAAAATAAGAATCAAAAAGCTGGAGCAGTAGGTAGTAAAAAAGAAACATGGCTGCATGAGTGTGAAAATGAATGAATGAAAGTGATCATCGCTGCTTTTCGTCTCCTTCTCTTTTTTTTTGCTGTTGCTATTTGGTGAAAAGAGAAAGGCAAAGGCATTATTGCGTTTTCAAAAAGTAGTAGAAGAAAATGAAGTTCAAAGCGCTCAAATTTATACTTTTTTTTACCTTAGTAAAAGAAAAAAACGTGTCCTCAAACATACATAACAAAAAAATGATTTAATTATAACATTTTTGAAAAAACTTTAAATGGCAGAAAAAAGAAAGTTTTTTAATTCTTCACTCCACTCAATTTTTCTTTTAAAAAATGATGAAGTTTTTCTCTCGATTTAAGAAGTCAAATTACTAACTCACTCAAGGTTAAGGAGTTGTTATTTGTAAGTAAAGAAAATGGTTAAAAATTTGTAAAAGTCATCAACAAAAAAAATAATGCTCTTAACAAAAAACGAGTTGTCGAAGATGGCTGCCATTAGAAGTTGAAAAAATTTAAAATATTTTATACAAAATCAAGTTTTTTCTTAAACCCTTTGATGAATCGTAAGCAGGGATGGGCGGAAGTGACTTTTCCTTAGACGGAAGGAACCGGAAACGGAACTAAGGCAGTTCCGTAAAAGCGGAAACGGAAGCGGAAATATAAATTATTTTCTACGGAAGCGGAAACGGAAACGGAAGTGAAAAAAGGGCGGAATTCCGCGGAAACGGAAGCGGAAACGGAATTTTTTTTTCTTATTAAAATTTGCTTTCTAAAATTTTTCTTTTGAAGTTGGTTTCTTAATGCTCAGAGTTTAATATATTGTTTTCTCTTTAAAAAAATACTTTTGGTTAAAGTGAATAACCTAAAACCTCTTAATAAAAAATTCACAAATAAGTTTTTAAACTTTTTGATATCATATTATTGTAATTAGTATAGTTTTATGCTCACTCCTATTTGCAATGTATCATAGAAACGAAAAATATACATGTGGTTGCTCTTTGAATGCTTATGTTATATTGGTTAATTATTTCTGATTAATTTGAATGAAAGAGATTTTCGAAGTTTTTGACTTCAAAGAAAAATAATTGATGACAATTAACACACAAACAAGCATGTTTGCGGCTTTTTTAGCAACATTTAAACCGTGTAAGTATAAAAATTAGGTATAAAAAAGTTGGTAAATAAAATAATTCACTCCAAAAGGTGAAGTTTTCTGTAATTTTTCTGTGAAAAAATAAAGCACTTCCGTTTAAGATTTCCGCTATTTTTACAGCGGAAGCGGAAACGGAAACGGAAATTTAAATATTTTTTTACGGAAGCGGAAACGGAAACGGAAGCAAAAAAACCACGGAATTCCGCGGAAACGGAAACGGAAGCGGAATTCCGCCCGTCCCTGATCGTAAGTAACGACTACGTAGTTTTACAGAATCGAAGTTATTTTTTGTTAATAAAAATTCTCACAAAATAAAGGTAAACGAACAATAGTAAAATAAATTAATAAAAATCCATCACAAATTTTTTTTTAAAAAAACTCATAAAAAAATGTTCTTGAAGCAACCTGGCAAAGCAAGTACTGTAACAGACAGGATTCAAAGATGCTGATATTGTATTAATAGTTTATGAAATCTTCATTTAGATGACTCAACCCGTCAATTATTTTTATGGATATTACCATTTTGCATTTTTTAGGTATCGGTTTTGAAGCAATTTTTATAGGCCTTGAAGCATTAAGAACTCTTGTCGCGAAATAAATATGTGAGCTCTCTTTTTCTCATTCATCGTCGAAGCTTGCAGAAATGAAGGAATCGGTATTTTATTTTTGATGCTTTCTTTCTTTCTTCCTTTTTTTTGTTACGCTTCAATAAAATAAAATAAAATATCGGACGATTGCTTTTTTATTGTTCTCGAATTTAGTTCAAACTTTTTTAAAACTAGCGACGAAAAGTATACTTCATTTTTTTTTGTTAAGCAAAGTCATCTTTGGCTGAATTGGGCGTCTAATGTCTCTCTTTACTTTTTTCTTCTTCTCTCGTGTTTATGAAAATAAAATTTTTTTTTGATTATTTCTGAATAATTACTTTTCAGGGAATATGTCATCGGATAATCACTTGGGTTATGATGTACATCTGCGTTCAAGTCCTTCACTTCCAGAATTAGTAAGTGTTTTTTTGTCAAAAATTCAACAAATTTATAACATTCATTTTCAGCCTAAGACAACGGACGATCAAGAAGCTATGTCCATTGATGATTCAACTTCTAACTTTTCTTCCATTCCATTGGAGTAAGTTTAATCTTATTATCTGATTACAATAACCTTATTCTTTTAGTGTTAATCATTTGGCAACTCGTAAAGATTTGATTCAATCTAAAGCAATGAACTTATATTCTCAACTACCGTATCATGCTCGACCAGATATGTCAGTGGTGCAACATTTTGTCAACTCTGATCTTCGCTTCATCATTCCAGTTAAACGTGAAACTCTACCGATTCCAGCTCCATTTAACTTTGTACAACCGATACCTCAAATGTTAAAGCCAAAAGATGATCTTAAATCATTCAAAAAATTGCAAGCTGGTAAAGAAAGTAATGGGTATCAAAAGCCTCAACCAAAACATTCTGATTCATCGTCGCTGATGCCTCCAAAATATCAACAAGCTGATGTTTTAAAGCTCAAAAAACGTGGAAGACCTAAATTGGCATCAGAAGTTCTAGCACCATCACCAAAGAAGATTAAACAACATAAAACAAAAAAATCAGTAGCTCCTGTAACTTTTCGTGGAACCAAATCAACTCCTGAACTTACTCCTCCGCCATCATCTAAAATGGTTGAACGCGAAAGAAGTGCCATTCCAACTACCAATGAAATTGTTGATCCATCTCTTCGACGATCAGTAAGAAAGGTATATCGACCAAAACATTTAGCTACTGATGTTGAAAATCAACCTCCTGAACAACGCTCATCTGAAGTGGAAGTTAAGGATTATAACATTTGTGCTGCTTCCATCCCAGATATGTTATCACCAAGTGAAGCTTTAAATGATCGTGATCGAGATGAACTTATTATGAGTCCAGAAGCTCTTGAATGTATTGATGATGCTTCTGTTGGAAGATATGCTTTGGCATGTGAAGCTAAAGTTGGATGTGATATTCATACGGTATGTTCTCGTAAACATTACAAATCCTTACATATGTTTCTTTTTTAGGCTATTTGTCATCTTGCTGAAAACGAATCTTCCATTCAACGAGCTTTGGAAACTATCGACGATCCTGGATCTCTCCCAAACAACTACGTTCGCAGCGATAATGCCCCTGGTCTTTGGAATGGTGATGAAATCAAAACCTTCACTCGTTTAATGAACAATGGTAAAAGCTATAAACGAATGTCAAAAATTAGTAAGCATGTAAGTTGTGAGCTTGGTTGCAAGGATCGCTTAATTATGTTCTTTCTTATATTACAGTGATTCTCTAAAAGAGTTAATACTAATGTTTATTTTTTCAGTTTCCAAATAAATCAACATCCAATATTGTCAATGCTTATTATGCTTTAAAGAAAAATGTATGCTCTTTTGGTCGTGAATTTATTCCTTGTCCTGAGATCATCAAGTATGTTGTTTTTTTTCACGAGATCCAAGCATCCCAGCTTCCGCTTTCAATAATATTAAAGTTAATGCATTCTCATTTTTTAGGAAAAACAAACATGTTCTTGGCTTTGATTATGTCGATTCTGCAAACTGTGATAATTGTGTTAACAAATTATGGGATAAACCTGTTGAAGAAGAAGTTGCAGATACTTTATGTTCATTATGTATGCTTTACCAAATAATGTATGATAAACTTCGACCAAATGCTCAACCTTCTTCTCCAATGTAAACTTTGCTTCTTAAATTTTACAATCTTTCATTGTTTAATACTTTAGCTTTGATGTTTCAAACCTTCCACACAAATCTTGTTATTATGAAATAATGAAAGATTATCCATATGATGAAGAAGTATTTATCCCAGATTGGAATGTGTGGAAATCAAGTGTTTACGCCATCAAAAGTAAGACATTGTATAAAGTAGCTGTTTGTAGCTATGGTTTTCTCATTTTTCATGTGTTTCACTACTAATAAAAAATTTTTTAGAATCCATGATGCCTCATTTCATTGAAGCTGTGAAGGACTTGAAGATCGAAGAAAAGGCTCAACAAATCATCGAAGAAGTCAACGACATGAACGATGCTTTTACAAACATATTTTTCTCTGAAAAACCGTTATCAAAGTTGTCTCCTTTTCATCCTAAAAATGGTGTATCTCTTATTGAATCAATCAATTCTCATTCTGCATCATCACCTCCTGTTTCTCAAGAACAACCTAAAGAAAATGGCAAAGCTTCAGCTGAACTTGAACATGTTGAAATGCATAGTGATGAAGAGAATGATGGTCCACCCGTACTTATAAATGAAAATGAAAGACCAAGAATTGAAGTAATTGTACCTGAGAAACCATATGACATTATTTATTTTGGATACCTCGACGAAAGGGACAAACTTCATAATGGATATGGTATTGAGTTCAATCATGCTTACACTGAAAAACTTTGTAATTATGATGGATCCCTTTATCTTTCACCATCCAAAGCTGTTGAAAATAATGAACCATTGGGAGCTTCAGCTAAAAGAAATAAGACTGATGCTGAAATTATTCAAGAATATGGTAAAATATCATTGTTCGATTTTTCTCAAAGTATGTTATCACTTTTAAAAACAATTTTTAATCATTCTCTTTCTTTTTTAGCTTTTATCGACAACAAAAAACGTTTTCAACCAACTGCTGATGCTCTTAATGTTCCACTTGATTATATGGAAGCTTACGTCCGGCATAATTACAATGAACTCAAAACATATTTTTCTCAATTTGAACGTATGGTTAGAATGCGGGCACGTCAAAGAAAAGCTCGAAATCGTCAAGATGGTAAACATCAAGAAGACCGAGAAAGAAGGATCACAGAAGTTCCAATGAAACAATATAATTATTATTTTTAGTTGATTTTTAGTTTTGTAATGTAAAAGGGTTTGCATACCCTATCAATGTTGTAACGGGTGTTTTTGATTGTTTTATATATTTTTTTTAGATGACAATAAACTTTTTTTACAAAACATTTAACACTTTTTTTGTGGCGTTTACGATTGCATATGTATGTGTCCTTGGTAACTACAGATGATGGCATTGACAGGATTTTTTTGTTAAATATTGACTAGCACTTTGTAGTGGAATGCTTCGATTAGTGCTGATATTATAAGTTGGTGGAATTTTTATAGGGTTCAATAGAGTTGGAGAAGTGGCTAATATTTGCATCAATTTTTTGTTTCCACAAATTATCATTTTCAAGCATGGAATTCGATAAGGTTTTTATTAAAATTATTAGCATCTAACTATTAAATGTTGGATGAGTTGAACCGATTTGAAAGATGTAAAGATTTGTCTTTAAAAATTTTTTTAATTAACTAATCTTCATACGGTATTAATGGGCGTCTTTGATTCATAAAATGCCAATAACCTAGTTTTGCGCATATTTCAAACATCTTCGATTTTTGAGCTTTTTGTTTTAACAAAAGTTTTTTTTCTTCAGTGCTTTCAAATTTTTCAATCAACGAGCAACAACTAAAATTTTAGCCTCGACGATGTCAGCAGATTCCATTTCAACTAATAATGAAATACTTTGTCAACTTGAAAAGCTTTCAAAAGAGCAAGAACTAATCTCCAATTATTTGGTAACTTTAAATGAATATATTCTTCGAACTAATTTTGGTTCGACTCAAATATTTCCAAATTCTATTAATGCTTTACAAACTGGGCAAGAGTTAATGAAAGGTTAGTTAGTTTATTGCTTTGCTTTTACTTATTTATGGTTGGATTAATTAATTATGTTTCATTTTCAGAACGAATAAAACAAATAACTAATGTTACTTTAAGAGCTTCAAAAGAAAAGAATATTCATGAGAAAGAAGAAGCAGCAGCAATCAAGAAAAGAAATGATGATTCAGAAGAAATGGAATTCTCAAATATATTTGGTATTAATAAACTTTTTTATATGGTTTTTATTAATGGAAGATAACATTTTCAGCCAAATTTCCTCATAGTGCTCTTATGACTCCACTTCCTTCTTGTTCCTCATCGTTATCGGATGAAACAGAAATGAACAAGAAAGCAACAACAACAGCTGAAAGTAGTCGTAAGTCTTGTTTTATTTCGAGCTATGTTGACTGTCATTAACCTAAACCTTTTTTCTCTCTCCAGCAACTTCAACTTCGAGCTCATTGTGTGAATTGTATGAAAAGCTTTCAACTGTTAATGGTAAAGCAGTATTTACTCGAAACTTTGCTTCATTATTAAAATCTCCTAATGTTTCTAAAGGTGAATTTACTGTTTATATCTATCAAAAATGAACTTATCAAAAATTTTAGTGGATGAATCGATAAATAGTAGCCGAATGGATATATCAACTTTATCGAGCACTTTTTCAACGCCTATTAGCAAAAGACATGGTCATTTGACAAGTGGTGAGTTTTTTTGTTGTTTAATAATACGCTCTAATATCATATTTTTAGCTGATGATACTAAACGATCTCGACGAGCAGCTGCACCTGCATCACTCAAAGAACCTTCGTTAAAGAAGAAGATGCGGCGGGCATAGTTTTATTTTTTATTTTTGATATTTTGTATTTGTATAAATTGTTTTGTTGATTAGAAAGAATAAACTCTTGATTTTCCGTTTTGTTTTGTGCTTTAGGGACATACAACTAAAAGAGATACGTCGATGCTTCTGAGATTATGGAAATCAAACAAAATGGTTTAACTTGTTCGGATTTTGATAATGGTTTTATTTTTTCAAACAAATATTGCAATAACTAATAAACACGCTTTCATGAAACAAAAATGATAAAAATGAGATAATCAAATGCTAAAAGCTATAACCATCATGGAATTTTTTAAATATTCAATCCGTCAAGATCTAATGGAATTGATAAAGTTAAATCAACAACATTCAAATCAAGTGGAATCAAATCTTCGCTTTGCTTTTCTTTTTCTGTTTCTGTTTCTTCAACCTTGTTTTCAGGTTTCGAATAGAGGCCAAAAATGTCACAATATTTTTCAATTAAAGGTTGATTGTCTTTTGAATGGTTATTAACATTTTCTGTGGGAAATGTTGCACTTTCATGATGATGTGAAAATTCTTGAGTAACCTGAGTAGAATAAATGGGTGAGAAATCATCAGCATTTATTTCTTCAAAATCTTGATAATCACCATTTTCATTTTCTTCAGCCGAAGATACCGTGGGACTTAAGGAAATCGAAGTTACTGCAGCGATGGGTTTTGGAGTATCATTCAAAAAGAATGATTCAAATGTTTCAGAAGTTAATTTTTTGTTAGTTTCTTCTTCGGCTTCAAATGTGCTTTTAGTTTGTAGCTTGATGGAAGCTTCTTCTTTAGGTTTAGTGAATTCAGGGGCAGCAGATGAATCAGATGTAGTGGCTAAAGCTTGTTTGGAATCATTGGGTTTTGCAATATTTGAAGTTGCTTGATTATCATTTGGCTTTTTTAAATCGAAAAAATTTTCAAATGGATCGATTTTCGAAGAAGATAATTTATTACTGCTTTCTGAGTTGTCTTTTTCCATTGAAATAGCACTTTCTGAAGGAATAATAGGTTCAGCGATGGTTTGTAATTCCACGATATTTTCATTAACAATAATTTGAGGAGGAGGTGGAGTATCACCAACTTTCTCAATTATTTCATATTCCTTTTCAATGCTTTCTTCTTTCTTTATTTTTCGAGGTAAAGGTTCATATTCCAAATCTTCAAGTGTATCGCCAATTAGCATGAAATCTTGACATCGTTCACGACAACCTTGAAGAAACATGTTGGAAATATTGATATCATTTTTGGGTTCTTCTTTGCCACTCGGTTTATCAGCCGCATCTCCCGTTTCAGGAATATTTGAAAAAGATTCATCATTTTGAGCTTCAGTGGCTTTAGCTGAGTTAACCTTTTCTGTCAATACTTCTTCAACGTTATCAACTTTATTAATAAGAGCTGGAAATTGATAAGAATTTTGAGCCGCTGTTGTTGTTGCTTCGCTTTTGACAAGTTTAGCATCATCACTTTCAGTTTTAATAGTGAAATCAATATCGACTATTTTTTCGAGAATTGGAGGATGTTGTTGTTCATTTGGTGATTCTTTATTTGTATATGCTTTGTTAAAGACTGCGTTTAATAATGGTTTTTCTTCAGGTTTATCAAATTCAGATGGTCTTTGATTTGCAATACCTTCTTCGTTAACCATCGAGAAATTTTCTTTGGGTTTGCCAAATTCTGAGACAGTGGATTCTTGTTTTGCGACATTCTCATAAGTGTTATCAATTTGAGCTTGAAGCTTTTCGACTTCAGAAACAACTTTTTTATCCCCAGCTGAAGATGGTGCATGATGTGCTGCTTCTGGAACAACAACACCAACTACTTTATCAGCATTTTCATCAACATCAAGAACAATTTTTTTAGTTTTTTTCTTCACAATTTGAAAAGCGTTATTTTCCACTCGATTATCTTCCTCTGAATCTGTGCCGCTTACTGGTGGAGGTCTGTTGTAGTTGATGGGCTTTGGCTTTTCTTTAATCACTGGTGGTTGTTGTTGTTGTGGTTGATTTTGCATTGGTGGTAAAGGAATTTCTCCAGAACCTTGGTTGTCGTCTTTAACTGAAATTAGAGCTGATTGATATTTCTTCCATGGTCGAGGATTCCAATTTCTTTCTTGATCTCGTTTACGCTGTTCTTCAAGGGTAGCAAAATTAGCGTTGAATTTTCTCCAAAATTCTATGGAATTAGCTCTATCTTTTTCTATTTCAGCGATAAGCAATTTGGGATCCTTTTTTAATTTCAAAGCTTTCAAATTTTCTTCATTGATTTTTAAAATTTCAATTTCATTGAAAGTTATTCCATCCCAAACTCGTTGAAGATTTCCAACTTCGGGGAAAAGCTTTTTCCATGCCTATAAAAATGAATAATAAATATTTAATAAAGATGTTTATAATTTTAGTTTAAGCTTTTTTTTACCCTTCGAAATTCTAAATTTGTTTGCAATATTTCTGATTGATATTGAATAAGATAAATTTGAAATGTTTCAATGCTGATCCATCCATCATTATCTTGGCGTCCATCAATATAACATCGATTGAGAACTTGAACAAAAGCTATACGTCCCTAAAGAAAATGAGTTATATTGACTAACTCCAAATGTCATGGGTATAAATAAGCTTACTTCATGATGCCGCATATGAGGTTCCAAAAACAATGTATCTTGAATTTCAATTTTAACTCCAGTCATTTCACTAAAAAAGAAAGAATCATGGATAAGAAAAATCTGCACACAAAAATCAAAAGCTTACATTTTATCTGATACTCGAAAACGCCGAATATCATTTGGAATTTTAGCATTATATAACCATACACATTTATGATCAAAAGAAACATCCAAAAAATTTAGTTCAGGCCATTCCCGAATCATTTTAATAAATGAATTAAACCCAAATTGAGCCATGGTATCATTGAAATTCAAATATTGCCCACATTGTAAATAATAAGCTTCCAATTGTTCTGTATTCACGGGTTGGGCGGTAAGCATATATATTTGTTCGAGGAAAGCTTGTTTGAGATCTTCTTTAGATAGTTGATAGCTAAGATGATACCCAGCAGCTGCAGGAATCATTTTGAAACAATAAAAAAAGAAAGAGTTTACAATAGAATTTGCAAAATAAAAATAAATTCAACCCGCTTGATTTCTTCTTCTTTTTTATGAATTTATAATTCCAAAAAGTTGCTCTAAATAAATTTTCTAATACACATAAACAAACCTTTGGCATCGCTAATATAAACGCCAAAGCATAATAAAATGATTTCAAATATTTTTTTCGTTTATGGTATTGCAATAAAAGCACTTTGAGGTAAAATTGCATTTCGTTGATGATGCAATTATTTTATGACACTTCTCCTCCAATCGTAAGCCGTGCCGGCGGCGGCGTTTCTAATTTCATCTTTAAATTGTAAAAAAGGTTTTATATTTGAAAGAAAATATGGAAGCAAAAAACTTTTAAACAATTTATTCTTTCATCGAGTAAAGCAAATTTTAAGCATCGACACTATTTATTGATGCGATTTGGGGTGAAAGTGAGAAAGAAATAAAAAACACATCGAAGAAAGTAAAATCAAAATAAATCACTGATGATTATGGCCTTGATATGATTGATATTAAGCCCTCCTCAACCTTTAATGAATGATGAACGCAATGCTTCTCATGGTTACAAAAAATAAGGCCTTTTTGAAGTATCAAGAATTGACAAAGAATAGTCAGCCTAAGATCGCCGGAAGCAGAGTGTAATAATTCAACAATAATTTCGGTAAACAATAACTACAAAGACAATCAAAAATTCATAGGGGAATAACCGAAGAAAATATATGAGAATAATGTTTGATTTACAAGATTTATTGATGTTTTTAAAAAGTTTAGAAAATTAAAACATAACAAAAAATGAAGATAGTATGTATACAAAGTGTAAAAAAACAAAACAAAGACATGAATATAATATACAAGGTATTAAAAATTATAAATCGTATATATTAGTACTTTATGTTAGAGAAAACAAAAAAAACATTCAAACTATTGGCTGTATTCTGCATTTTCAATACGATCATCATCTTCACTGTCAGAAAAAACATAATTCTTGTTTTCACGACCAGGAGCTTTCTTTTGTTGAACGACACCATCTTGATTTGCAGCTTTCTTTTGTAAAACAACACCTTGTTGATTGACTTCATCTTTTTGATTTATTTTTTTACGACGAGGAGGAGGAATAGGCCGTTGTAAGATAGGATCAAGACCATGAGGATATTCACTTTCTTGTATCATCGAGATTGCTTCATAATTTTCTTGAATATTTGATGATGATCCATAAGCTACAAAACTTTCATCGATATTTGCATCATCGTCGTCAATGAAAGAATCATCCGGCATTACAGCAAAAGCATTTATCAATACTTCATCCACGTTGACGTCCTCTTTTAAACCATAATTGATTTCGAAATAAGCGAAGTTTTTAATTCTGCTTCGGTGATTTGAAGGTACAGATGGCTTTGTTTCTTCGTTGTCATCAGCGACATTGACATCAACCTGCGGACGCAATCTTCTTTTAACATTTCTATGAGCAAGCGAATACGCAGCATTTTCAACACGATCATCATCTTCACTTTCAGAAAGAGGTTTATCACCACGATGCCGTACATGTTCACGAGTAATCCTTGAATAATGTTGGTTGTTTCTTTTTTGACATTGATCTGGTTGTGAAAAGGAAGGACGATTGTGCAAATAAAGTACAGCATCTCTTTTCTTTTTGAAATCTTTAAGTCCATTTCGAATATTTTCAATATTTGTTAAAACTTCTTCCAAAGTCATTCCAGGTTTCATACGAAATCGACATTCTTTTCTATTACCACTAAGAAAGCAGTCAATATCGTCGAAAAGAATTTCTTCCATGATTGCTTCAAGATGTTTAGTTTGAAACCATTCTTTTATAACCTAAAAAAGAAAGTGTAATTGAGGATAAATTATAAAAGAGAAAGGAATGACATTGTATTCGGCATAATAATCATACCCAAGAAGGGTAACAACACATAAATAGCGATGTAACTCCAAAAAAATTATGAAGAAAATCTTACTTCCGTTGGTTTTCGTCCTGGAAAGCGTTCTTCCATTCTCTTGTGAAGGCGAGATAAAGGAACCAAACAATCACGGTCAACGATACCAGCCTTTTCACATTCATGAACAACTTTAGCAAATTCAGCACGTCCCTAAAAAGAAACTAGTCAATGTTGAAGGAAAAAAGAAAAACGTACAGCAAGATATTCTTCTTGATTTTGTTTTTCGAAGTAGATAGTGTCTTCAAAGAATACGCGAGCATAAGGTGGTGCCATAACTTTGCTAAAAATACAACTTTGTTAGCAAAGAAAAGACGATAATATACATATTTCCATAATATTATAAGCAAAATAATCTTACTCTTTAGCATCGTCAAGAATCATGTCAGTCTTTCTAATGTGTTTATTGAAGTAATAAAGCTTTCCATCAAGACAAGTGTATATTTCCAAGAACGGCTTAAATCTTTCTGAATATTTTCTTAATAGTTCAATCAACGATCTACAGCCAAATTCTTCACATCGTTGTTTCAGCGTATGTTGATGACCAAAGATTTGATACATTGATTGAAGTAATTCGACAGTGATTGGTTGAGAACTTGCGAAATAAACCGTTTCAATAAGAGAATTTAGTCGATGTTCAGGTGCGTCGTTTCTCATGATTAAAGATGCTATAAACAGTTGAAGCTTGATATAATCAGTTACTTGAAAAACTGAAAGAAAACAAAAAGGTAAATGAAAAACATCAAAACTTAGTCAACCGCGGTGGATTACTATTTTCCTTTCGAGAAAAAAAGCAATCGCGCATTTTTTGAATGCATATTTTAAGAATGTAAAACGTAAAGGCTGAGAAAAGGAGCAGGAATGTGAGATCAAGCTGATATAAGATTCAGCGAGAAAAAATGTGATGACAGAAGTTGTTATTACCTACGTAGACCTCAAAAAATGTCTTCAGACTTAATGCTTTCCCTATGGTTATCAACTATCTAACAAAAAGTGATGATTTATCTGGATTACTAAGTTTCCAATAGCTGCCACAATATTATCTTCATTTATCCCCGCAATTGACCACAGCCAAGCTTCACGCTGCATATGGAAGAATTCGACATTTTTGAAAGCATGAAAAGGCTAATCATTCAAAGTAAAATAAATAATTAACACATGTAAGAAAAAAAAAGGTTTATTATTAGAGCAAAATATAAAAATTTATCAATAAAACAAACAAAAAGTAAATATTACATATAAAAATATTACAAAGAATTTTTGATAATCTCATCAAGGTTCTCATCTTCAACTAAACCATATGTGAGTTGGATATTAGAGAATTTTGAAACTCTGTCTCGATGATTTAAAGGTGCAGATGGTTTAGTTCCTTCATTATTATTATTTTGAGATGTCTTCCAACCAACATTCTGGATATGACATTTAATACCATTATCAGGAACATCTTCAGTACGATAGTCATCGGCATCACTATCAAGAAGAATATCATCATTGGGAAGTGGAACATAAACAGGTCTTTGAACCACTTTTGGATAATGTTGAATGTTTCTTTTTTGATATTGTTCTCGTTGAGGAAAGGAATGACGATTGTGTAAATAAAGCACAGCGTCTCTTTTCTTTTTGAATTCATTATGTCCATTTCGAATATTTTCAATATTTGTTAAAACTTCTTCCAAAGTCATTCCAGGTTTCATACGAAATCGACATTCTTTTCTATTACCACTAAGAAAGCAGTCAATATCGTCGAAAAGAATTTCTTCCATGATTGCTTCAAGATGTTTAGTTTGAAACCATTCTTTTATAACCTAAAAAAGAAAGTGTAATTGAGGATAAATTATAAAAGAGAAAGGAATGACATTGTATTCGGCATAATAATCATACCCAAGAAGGGTAACAACACATAAATAGCGATGTAACTCCAAAAAAATTATGAAGAAAATCTTACTTCCGTTGGTTTTCGTCCTGGAAAGCGTTCTTCCATTCTCTTGTGAAGGCGAGATAAAGGAACCAAACAATCACGGTCAACGATACCAGCCTTTTCACATTCATGAACCACTTTAGCAAATTCAGCACGTCCCTAAAAAGAAACTAGTCAATGTTGAAGGAAAAAAGAAAAACGTACAGCAAGATATTCTTCTTGATTTTGTTTTTCGAAGTAGATAGTGTCTTCAAAGAATACGCGAGCATTTGGTGTTATTTTGCTAAAATACAATATTGTTAGCAGAAAAATGATATGCATACTTTTATGTATTACATCTTTAGAAACATGAACTTACTTTTTAGCATCGGCAAGAATAAATTCAGGCATTTGAATGTGTTTATTAACAAAATAAAGCTTTCCATCAGAGCAAGTGTGCATATTCAAGAACGGCTTAAATCTTTCTGAATATTTTCTTATAAGTTCGATCAACGATCTACAGCCAAATTCTTCACATCGTTGTTTGAGCGTATGTTGATGACCCATGATTTGATACATTGATTGAAGTGCTTCGATTGTGACTGGTTGAGAAGTTGTGAAATATATTGTTTCAATAAGAGAATTGAATTTCGGCCCATCCATGATTAAGATGCTATAAACAGTTGAAGCTCTTGATAAGAGTTATCTGAAAAACCAATGAATATGTTTTTTTTAAAAAACGAAAGATGAAAATGGAAATGTAAGTGCTTGAAAGAAAGGAACACGAAAAAAAGAAGTGATGAAAAAGATTTCTTCAAAAAGTTACATGTACCAAAATTCATCATTCACATGAATTACCAGGTTTTCACCGCGAAAGATACTGTTATGGAAGCGCGGATTATTTGAATATTGATTGCAGCATTCAGAAAGAAAATTATAAAACTTATAAGTATCTTTGAACTCCGTATAATTTTTTTAAAAGATTAGCCAATGGTTTTAGGCTTGCTTTAACTTTCTCAATCAACATAAACTTTTTGTAGTATTTATCTTTTATAAACAAATTTCTTGGTTCACAATGAATGAGCTTGCGTAAATTTAAAAAAATTCAAAGGTTTATGAATGTTAAATTTTTGTTTATTGATTGTAAAAATATTTTAAAGTCATCAAAAAAAACTATTAATTGAAAAAACATAAAATAATAATTATTTTTTCTCGAACATTTCTCACTCATTCTTTTCGTGAAGCATAGTATTCTTTGAGTTGTGGAATTTGTTTGAATCGATCAAGATATTGAATAAGTTCGGGATATTTTTCAATAACTTCAGGAGCATTTTGACGAAGGGTAATCAGATATTCACTTACAACAAAATCCGCCCATGTAAGACCACTTTTTACGAGAAATCCTGATCCACTTTCTTTGATGTATTTTATATACAAAGGAAGGAAGATATCAGCTTGGGGAATGAGTTTGGTATTTTTTAATTCATTCTAAAAAAAGTAATTTTTGAGTTTTTGTTTCAAAATTTTACATAGTCAAAGCATATTTTTTAGTGGAAATTTTGTAACTTCCATTTAGCTTACTAAAAAAAGACTTAACTTACTTCATCACCCTTTTCTCTACCAAATTTAACAAGAAGCCATGGAATAGTTTGAGAAAAAAAATCTTTATGTTGATCAGCAATTGAATCAACTTTAGCTTCTTCAAAATCATTTTTTCCTGCTAAACCATATTTTCGAGCTAAATATCTTGAAATTGCATTACTTTCAACTAAATAATTTCCATCTTTTAATTCAAGTAATGGAACTTTTCCCGTTGGAGTCGTTAATTTAATTTTAGGCCATTCTTCTTGAGTAAATCGATTATCTTCAAATGAAACATTGGCATATTTAAAAATAAGTCGAATGGGTTCTGCAAGACCACGAGCATCAGAATATAATAGTTTATATTCAGACATCCTTCCTTTTCTTCCTTTTTTTTTTGCTTTGATTTAATGAAAGAAAAAAGTTTCAAGTTAAAAACTAAAAAATTGTGAGAAGTTTATATACTCACACTGTTTTTGTTTTTCTAAGTATAAAACACAAAATAGAATTCTTTTATTTTTGTTGGTCAATTATTATTATATTTTCACATTGAAAAAAACACACACACATTTATTTTTACTCTTTTTTTAATGGGATACTTTTTTTTGTTGCTAAAAGCAAAAATGATGAATTTGAAAAGTTGTTCATCCCACAACCTTTGCTTGTTTTTTTGTGTATGTGTTGTTGTACTTTCTGCTTTGTGATGATTTTTAATAATTGTTATTTGACAGTGGAACAAAAAAAGAAAGAATAGAAACATTTTGTCATAATTTTTAATAGATCGTTGATACATTTTTGTAGCTAAAGAAATCATTTTTGAAAAAGGCCTTTTAAACTTTGATTTACCAACTTCGATTTAAAAAAATATTAAAACAAAAAATTTTGTTTTGCTTTGGCTGAAAAAAAATCTTCAATATCCATAACACGTTTTGCAGATCTTTATGGATTTGGTGAGTCAAATAAAAAGAAGAAAACTAACTCAATGAAGCAAAATTTATTTTTGAACTTTAACTTTTGTAATCACTCACTTTGAATGCATTTTTTTAAATCTTGGGAGGGACACTGTAGCATCATCTAATGTCATTTATGTATGTATGTTTCAGATTAGGAAAGATCCTTTTTTGTTGTTTTAAGTTTACGTTGATTTTCGCGCTTTTTTTTTATTTTGTATGTATCCTCAATCACATTTATATTTTTCGCAATAAAAAAAAAAGCAATTTGCATTTTCTTCTAAAAAAATTTTGAGAGAGAAAAAAACGACGAAAGATGAATGAAGGTTGTGTTTCTTTTTTTCATTTTTTTTCCATAACAAGTTCAACAACTAACATAAAATTGATATTTTGCTGCTTTGTTTGAATCATAAGACAACAAAATTTTGGCGCACTTTTTCCATTTTTTTGTTGTTATTTGTGTATGTGTGTTTTCATTTCTAACATGCTTTGATTTAGTTCTTTTTTCACGATAATTCTAGCTTTCTTTTATGTTAGTTTTTAGTTAACCTTTTTCTCTCAGAGAAAATAGCGGTCTTACCATAATTAAAAAAGAAAATGTTTTTGAACCACCAGAAGTCGTAATTTTTCATTTTGAATCACCTTTTATCTTACTACTTGTAGTTGAAAGAAAACCACTTGAAGCCCTTGATACTCTTAAAAAACTTAGAGGCAAAAAAACTAAAGCGATCAAATAACTTTTCCTTTTCATCTTTTTTTTGTTAATGCAATGTGAAGCTTATCCAAGAATAATAATATGTAATCTGCCTTGTTTTTTGACCTTATTTCTTGTTATTCATAAATTCAAAATTCCCAATAACAACTAAAAAAAGAAGAAAGATGCAATCTACGATATATCGCCCCCAATCACTAGTTTTTACACCAGACATACATATACTACCTTTAAAAAAAAGAAGGAAGATTGAAGACTAAAAAAAATGGATAGTAAAATGGCACGAATATAACATACTCGCATATATTTTTTTTCTCTCCGCTTTTCTGTTCGCTGCTGCTGCTGATTTTCAAGCACCAACAACAACAAAAAAAGATCCCAGCAAAGAAAGAACAATTTTCTCCCCATTTTTTTGCACAATTTTTATTTTTATTGAATAGTTTCTTTTTGGCAACAAAAAAAGTTGCAATGGAAGAAAGAAAATGTTTTTTTGTTTTGTTTTGGTGCTCATTGAATAGCGAAGAAGAGAATGAAGGGTTTATAGTTGTTGCTGTTGGTTGCATTGACACTTTTAGATAATGAGGAAAAAAAGGGAACGTTTGCTGACCCAGCGGTTTTGAATGATTAGGAAAACAACTGAATTCGATAGGCTCATTATTATTGGATGGATTATTGTTGCAATATGATAGGTTGTTGATTGAATCAGATTAGCTTTAATTTGCGAGAAGTATTTTCTTTTTTTAAAGATATTAAAAAATTATTAAAAACTTTTGTAGTTTAATTTATTTCTTGTAAGCCCTTTTTATTTTATTTTTCCCATTGGTCAGCGTTCTTTTTTTTTTGCTTTGCCACTGATTTTTACAATGTAACAAACCGACCGATTTTTTGCTATTGCTTTTTTTGTTTTGATGTTGAATTTTAGCGTGCAATCAATAGATTTTTTTGCTAATATTAATTTTTATTGCAGCTTTACTTCACCAATATTTTACCCATTTTTTAACCATGGCTTCTCGCCCCAATGGTACCAATCAACGTGGAGGTGGTGGTGGCGGTGGTCAACGAGGCGGTGCTGGTGGCGGCCGTGGACAATCTAATGGCCGTGGAGGAGCTACAAATGGCCGTGGCGGTGCAGGAGGTGGTTATTCAAATGGTCGTGGTAATGGACCATCTGGAGGCCGTGGTGGAGCTTCTGGTGGTGGTCGAGGCGGTGGTGGTGGGCCTCGTAATGGAGCTAATGAACCTGCTCAAACTCCTCAAATTGATAATCGTCGTGAACGAACTCGAATTCGTGATGATATGATTGAACATTTTGAAAAGAATGATGTAAGTTTTGGATCCTAAATAAGCAAACTCTAAACCCTTTTATATTCAGATTACTGAAGGTAATACAATTTTGGAACCCAAAATGGCTCCTGGAACCATTGCAAAAGCTACAGCTGAATTTCACACTAATGCTTTTGGTGTTCGAATGGATAAAGTTCCATTATTTCAATATCATATTGAAATTAATGCATGGAAAAATGCTCACTCAAAGAAAGCTATTTTCTTAACCAAGCGTTCAGCTGAAGAGTAAGCTTTATTTTCACAATTTAGGAATATAAATAAATAATTCCTCTAATCATTTTAGTTATGTCGCAGTTGATCGTAAAACTCGTTGTCGTGAAGTCTTTCTTCATCTACAGCGAACTCGACCTGATGTTTTTGCTCGTGATAATCGTGTTTATTACGATCTTCAATCAAACATTTTAACCACTGCCAAACTTCATGCTTCTGAAATCCCAGTAACTTTAAAGCAACAAGATTATGAAAAAATCTCGTGTTTATCCAATTTTATTGAATTGAATATCATAATCACCGAATGTGCCACTGATAACCAACTTACTGCTGATGACATGTCCATGGCTCGCATCTCTGATTTAAATGATTATGATAGAAGTCATCAAGCTTTTATTGAATTGGCCTCATCGCAATACTCATTATTCCATCCCAACGATGTTGTCGTCCTTTCCAAAGGAAAAACCTATTTGGTTGCACCGGAGAAATCAGGAATGGGCAAAAACTTAGTTAATCTTTGTCAAAATTTCTCTCAAGATAAATTCCTTGGTATGGGTGTTAAGAAATCAGCGAAGTACATCGAGGGACATAATGGTCGTGGAAATCAAAATGTCGCTTTGTTCATTTATCGTAAGTTTATTTTGAATATTTTTTAATGGAAGGTTTAACAAACTTCCAAATCAATGGATGCGTATACTTTTATTAAATATGCTTCTTTTTTCAGCTATCAAAACTGCATTTTATAAACCACAAACACTTGCATCTCTTTTGGAAAAGAGAAGAGTCAATCTCAATGACTCTCGTGATGTCAGTAGCAAAAGATTTATTGTTGCTGATCTTTACGTCTACAATCCTTTTCTTTCTGGTAAACGAACCTTCCAAGTTGTTGGATTTGATAAAAATTCACCTCGAACCAAAACCTTCAAAGATGCAGCAACTGGAAAAATTATTTCTGTTGAAAATTACTTCCTCACCAAATACAACAAAAAATTGCAATATCCAAATGCGCCATTGATTTATGGCAAGGGAAAAACTGATTTTCTCCCGATTGAAGTGGCTATGATTGATAGCAATCAACCTGTTCCTAAAAACAAAATGGAACAACGTGAAGATGCTGAAATGGTTAAATTAACGGCAATCAATCCAGGAGTTCAAAAATTGGAAGTTAAAACTTTTGTTACAGCTATTGGACTTGATAAACTCACTCTTGAACATGATGGGCTTCAACTTGTTAAAACTGGTGATGCTATTGTTCCTTTAACCGTTAAAGGTCGAATCCTTCAAAATCCTGAAATTGTTTATTCTGATAATAAAACCACCGTTCCTGGTGATGATGGACTTTGGAATATTCCTAAAAAATTCCTTCGTTGTGGTTCAACCAAAAAATGGGGCCTTCTTAAATATGGTCGTGAAGCGGATGTAAATGTTATGCGTGGATTTCAAAATGCTTTTGTTGCTATGTGCTGTAAAAATGGCATGGAAATTCCTGATAAACCTGAATTAATTGGAAGCGTTGGTGAAGATGGAATGGAACCAATTTTTGTTAAAGCGAAGAAACAAGGCGTAGATTTTTTAGTTTTTATTACTGATATGAAAATTCCATGTCAAGGTTCGTGGCTTTAGAAAATTTCTTTTGGCATAGTGAATTATTTTTTTCTTTAGGTGAATTAAAAATGCTGGAGCGCAAATATGAAATAACAACCCAAAACGTCACGGCAAAAGTTGCGAATGATGCAGCTGGAAGAGGTACTGCAACCCTTGAAAACATTGTCAGCAAGACAAATCCAAAACTTGGTGGAACCAATTACACCATTAATCATAATCAAGATTTCCTTAATCATGCATTTGGACCAAATTGTCTCATCATTGGTATCGCCCTTTCTCATGCTGGCTCAATTGATCCTGTTCAAAAAGCTCGAGGTGGAACTCAAACTGCTACAGCTTTATCAGCTGTTGGTTATGCTGCTAATACTGGTGCAGATCCATATGAATTTTATGGTGATCATTTGCCCAATAATCCCCATCGTTCTGAAATTCTTGATCTCATCCCGGGTATCATTGATGCTACCATCACGCAATATAAAGAAAATAAAAAAACTTTCCCAACATCCATGATCCTTTATCTTAATGGCTCTTCTGAAGGTGAATATGCTTTGGTAAGTTTTTAAACTCAAAATTTGAAACTTTGAATATAATTTACTCATTATTTTTTTTAGCTCAAGCGCTTCGAAGTTCCTCTTGTCTTCAAGAAAATGCATGAACTCCTCGGCCGAGAGATTCCTTTGACTGTGATCATTCCTCAACGTTCTCATGTTGCAAGACTTTATAAAACTCAACCAAATCTTCAAGATAAAGCTGCTCAACAAAATATCCCTCCAGGTCTTGTAGTTGATACTGGTCTCGTTCATCCAACCATCAACGAATTTTATTTCAATGCTCATACTGCAATTCAAGGAACAGCCAGAACTCCAAAATACACCGTCCTTTACAACAACAATCCAAAAGTAAACATGGACGCTATTCAACATATGACTTATTATTTATGTTTTGCCCACCAAATAGTCAATTCTCCCACTTCCTTGCCTTCACCTGTTTATATTGCCATGGCTTATGCCGAACGTGGAACCAAAATGTATAAATGCTTGCCAACTAGCATTCCAGAAGAAATCGTTGAAAAATGGTCTTACTTCAATTCAAATGAATTCAAAAATAAGCGTGTTAATGCCTAAAAAGTCTTTTTTTTCTCATCCTTTCTCTGGTTTCTTGCATTTGTGTTTATTCGATTTTTTTGTAGTTAGCTTTATACTCCTCTTTTTTGTAGTATTTTACTTAATTTTATGATCTTACAATTTGTTCCAATGTACCTTTTTCTTCTTACTTTTTTTACTGGTAATGTTTTTAATAAACTTTATAAAACTAAAATTTCTGGGTGCGGAAGTTCAAAGATTCAAAAAAATAAAACTTTAACAAAGTTGCTTTTTGGTTTTGGTTTACATTTTTCTCGAAGGTATCCATCGTATATGTATTAGGATTTTTTTAAATATTAAAGTATTCTTTTCGAAATAACAAAAAATTAGTTGATCGAAATTAATTCATGAAAAACTCCATAGTTAACTTCCATTTATTAACTAACTACATATTTTTTAAATGAATTTAATTAAAAAATTCAACCTTAATTTTCTAACATTTTTTAAAACTCAAATCAACAAAAGAAAGAACGCAAGGTAAGAAAAAAAAAGAATGAACTAACAGACGATTAAATTTAAAAAAAAAGCATTTGGGATGTTGTTGTTGGATTGCGTATGTATGTACATATTCAAAAAGGTCCATTCAAACAGTCTTTTTTCACGTGAAAATCGCACATTTTTCCAGCATATTCACTTCACGTCCACCAACAACAAAAAAAAACAACATCGTTGTTGCTGTTGCAAAAATAAAAAGAAAAAACGCTGGTCGTTGTTGTCATTGCTTTCAAATGAAAAAAAAAACACCAAGGAAGACAGCCGTTCTTTCTTTCTTTTTCTTTACTTGCTGCATTTTTTTCCGTCTTTTTTTTCAAAGTTTCTTCCATTCTCATTTTTCTTCTTCTTGAGCTTGCTTTTAAAACACAAACTCTGTATTAAACTCAATTGCTTTCTTTGTTTTTTTGATATTTGTTTATCACACTTTTTTGTTGTTGAGAATTTAATCGATTTGGTAAATCCAAGCTTGATCGAGGTGGACTTTTGTTTATTTATTTCGCGTTTTATGTCTTATTAATGAATCATCTTTTTCTAATGAGTTTTGTAATTTTGATTTTATGTAATTGTCCAAATTTCAGGGTTAATTAGTGCTTCTTCATACGCTAAGAATCATGCTTTCACGACAAATTACTAAAACTGTTGCTGCTGGAGTTCGACAAAGGTAAGTAAAGCCTTGAAAGAATTATACAAAATCTCGCATATAAGAAAAAAGCTGTATTTATCGAGTCAAAGACTATGCTGTATTTAATTTATGATATTCTTAATGGAATTTATGAAGTTATATTGCTAAATGCTTAACGATGATAACTTTTCAACGGTTTTAAACTTTTTTTTGTTTCAGCTCTGGATGGTTTGGTAATGTTCAAATGGGACCACCTGATGCTATTCTTGGTGTTACGGAAGCCTTTAAAAAGGATAACAATCCTAAAAAGATCAATCTTGGTGTTGGAGCATATCGTGATGATCAAGTTAGCAATCTCTATTTCATATATATATTTTTAATATTATTTATTTTTCCAGGGTAAACCATTCGTTCTTCCATCAGTTCGTTCAGCTGAAGATGCAATCATTGGTGCAAAAATGGATAAAGAATATGCTGGAATTATTGGACTTCCTGAATTTAATGCAAACGCTGCAAAACTTGCATTTGGTGAAGATTCTCCAATCATCCAAGCTAAACGTAATGCAACCGTTCAATCTATTTCTGGTACTGGTGCTTTAAGAATTGGTGCTGAATTTCTATCAAAATGGTTTCCACATAATAAAGTTGTTTATCAACCTTCTCCAACATGGGGTAATCATGTTCCAATTTTCAAGTAAGTATCACTTTTATGACTTTTCAACAATGATGTATTATTGGTTTTTGTAGATTCGCTGGTGTTGATGTTAAAAATTATCGATATTATGATAAAAACACATGTGGATTTGATGAAAAAGGTTGCTTAGATGATATTGCAAATATTCCTGAGAAATCTGTCATTTTATTACATGCTTGCGCTAACAATCCAACTGGTGTCGATCCAACTGTAAGTTTATTTAGCAAATGTTAGTGATAATAAAAGATACTTATTTTCAGCCTGAACAATGGATGAAAATTGCTGAAGTAGTCAAAAAGCGAAATCTTTATGTATTTTTCGATATGGCTTATCAAGGATTTGCTTCTGGAGATATAAATCGCGATGCTCATGCCGTTCGTTATTTCGTCGAACAAGGACATAATATCTGTCTTGCTCAATCATTTGCAAAGAATATGGGTCTCTATGGTAATATTTCATTGTCACCAAAAGCTTTCTATGATTATATATGTTTCAGGTGAACGAGTTGGTGCATTTACTGTTGTATCTCAAGATGAAGAAGAACAAGCTCGCGTTATGTCACAACTCAAAATTATCATTCGTCCTATGTATTCTAATCCACCAGTTCATGGAGCTCGTATCGCATCCAAAATTCTCTCTGATAAAAACCTTTATCAACAATGGTATGCATCTTCTTTGAATCTTTTAAAAACGATAATTTCAAATTCTTCTTCAATTACATCTCTTTATTTTTTAGGTTGAAAGATGTCAAACAAATGGCTGATCGTATAATTGGTATGCGTACTCAACTCAAAGATCTTCTTGCTAAAGAAGGAAGTCAACGAAATTGGAATCACATCGTCGATCAAATTGGCATGTTCTGTTTTACTGGAATTTCTCCTGATCAAGTAAGTTTTAGTCTTCTTCTATTTTTTGTCAATGAAAGAGTTAAAATGAAAGAGAGAGAGAGTCAAGAGCCTTTTGTTTAAAAAATTTTTAAACTTAATTAAAAATTCCCAAATGCCATTTCTTAATTCATTCCTTGTTTTTTAAAAGGCTTTTGTATTTCTTTGTTTTAACATAGTTTTTTTTGACAAATTAGTTTGGAATTTCTAGTCACCAAATGACAGGGTTGTTAAATAAGTAAAAGACGTACATAGTTTTACAAGTTGCTATTAAATGAGCTTTACAAATAATAGGTAGGTAGCTTGGATTATTTTTTAATATTTAGATATGTTTAGTTACCTCAAAATTATATCCATTTTTACTCATTTTCATTTACTATTCACATTTTGATGATAGACTCACTCGTCTTTTAATCATAAATTGGGAAATAGTACCAAATTACAAAAGTTGTAATATCTTCTTTTATAGCTTTTTTACTTCCGATTTATTTATTTTCATAGAAGTTTTTCTTTTACCCCTCATTTTTTACATCAAAACTTAGGTTTGTACCAATCAAATGAAAAAAATGAAAAAACAATTTTCATCACAAAAAAATTTCTATTCTTTATTTTCTTGATGAACATTTAGGAAGTCTCTTCTTTAGCATTGTTTAGCTGTTTTCCGGAAATGTTTATTTTACTTCTTTCTTTTAGCCATCGTTAACATTGTTGTTCTTCAAAGACAAGAAGAAAAGCCCCAATCAACTAAGGCAATTTTCTTTTGTTCAATTTTTTTAAGCATTTTTAAAAAAAACTTATTTTTATTGTCATCTTTTTTGGTTCTCTCCCATTTTTTGGGCATCTAAAAGACATATTAAAGAAGACACCCGTGGTTATGCTTTATGACGTCTATGGGATTCTATTTAGATTTATGCCATTTTCTTTGATAGTTATTTTTCTCTTCATAGTTTTCATGCTTGCCATCGTTGCTGTGTTACTTTTAATCCGTTTGCATGCATTTATATATACTTTTTTATGGGAGAAAAGAAAATGGACGAAAAAAAAACATTCAGTGATGAAAAAGGGAGACGAGACATACATCCATAAAAGAAATATTGTAAGTCAATAAAAGATAAAAGCATGTTTAGTAAAAAAATATAGGAGGAGGAGGGAAAAATAAACTGAAGCTTTGTCTTTTTTAAAGGGTTAATTAGATTGTTCGTTCGTTTTTTTAGACGGTTCTTTTTTGTTTAAAAAAATGAGATAAACCAAATTAGAATAGATGGGGTTGGAGAACATCAGCGGCAACAACCGATGACTTTGAAAGCGGAACATTTGAGAAAAACAAAAAATTGTCCAATTTTTTTTTCTAATTTTACTTTTTTTTCCTTTTTTAATTGAAAGTTGGCCCCTGAAATTACTTTAACGACCTTTTGTGACCCACTACCAACCATCTGTGAAATTGTAAAAACATTGACGTACAAATTGGCCTTTTCCAGGTGTGGAGAAAAATTAAAATGATGATGATTAGTTTTTTTTTGATTTGATTTTTTTCTTTTTTTTTTGAAAAATGGCAAAGAAAACATTGATATTTTTATTTAAAATAACAAGTTTTTTCTTTTTTCCCAAAAGTTTAACTTTAAAAAAAAAGAAAATGAAAAACTAATGACTTTTTTCCATTATTTTTTCTTAACCAATTTTTTAAGTTATTTTTAAGCCAGTGTTCGTTGGAACACAAAAAAAAGATTTACTTTTTTTTACAAATACCACAAGAAAATAAGAATTTCATTTTGGGTGTTGGCGGTGGGATTGCTGCCACATTTTTTTCTTCTTCTTCTGTTGCCTTTTTTATTTAAGAAGAGTCTTAGTAATTCTCGATGATTTATGTATTAAAGCCATGATTCATTTTATGTTTACGAAATGAAATAAAGAAAGACAAAAAAATGTTTGGCTTATTGATGAGTTTATTTTTTTGCAATGGCTTTTTTGTTAGTAGCGAATTTATTATTGTTGAGTTTCATGGTTACATGAAATCTTAAAAGAATGATTAGAAGAAGTTTTATTTTTTTAGTATTTTGAATTGTGTTGTTCGATTTATAAAAATTATTGAGTTAAAAAACCCATAATAATCTCGATGAACCTTCGTCATTCACTTTCCAAAGAATCTTTTCTTTTTTGGTTTTAAACTTTGTGGTTATCATCTTCTAGTTGACTTCACTTTAACGATTTTAAGCTAACGAGTTTGGTTTGAATGATAAATACCGAACGATAGACTTTCTTTTTTGAAGCAGTCAGACGTAAAGTTCTTTAAAAAAATTTATTCTTTTTATGCAACTTTGCAAACTTTCCTTTTGAGTTTTTAAAATGTACTTTAAACAATGCTTTCTTTTAGTTTACCTCTTTTGTCTTTCTTTAACTTTGAACCTTCTGCATATTTGAATTGACCCTTTTCTCTGAATAGTCCTTATTTGCAAAATGAAAGAAGAAAATGAATAAGAAATTATGCGTTCATCTTCATCATTGCCATTGTTGTTTGAGCTTTGAATTACGGTATTCCCCAAAAATTGGTATAGTTTTACACTTTCAAAAGGTTAAAAGTCATTTTTATTGATTAAAACTATTTTTGTTTTTACTACTCTCATTTTTTACATTGTTTATTTATTCTTACTTATCTTCTTAAAATTTTCTTATGAAAAAAAAGAAAACAATCTTCTTTTTACGTGTTGCTTATATTATTTTTTTGGTATCAATTTCAGTTTTTTAAGACCTTTTCTGTCATTGCAAAATGACGCAAGCGTACGTTAGTTAACCTTCACTTAAGTTTCATTTTTTGCTCATTTTTTTTGAAGAAAAAAATAAATAGCAGAAACGTGTTATTTTTATATATATAAAAAATATAAATATAAATTGCTTGCAAAGTTTTTTTTCTTCCTTTGGGAGTTTTGGAATGAAAACCGGGAGGGAGGAAATTAAATAATGTTGATGAAGAAGAAGAAAAAAGAAGAAGTAATTAACCCACGGACGATAATAATAAACGTTTTTGAAGTGAGAAAATTAGAGGGTTTTTGTTATTGGATAAAATAAAAATTTTAATATAAATAAGAGAATATGTAACTATTTTTGGTAATATGTTTTTCGTTAAAAACATCTATGCACATACTTAAATTGCGTAATAGAGAGAGATAGATTTTATTAGGAATGTATTATTATTATTTGTTATTAATGCTTTATGAATAAGTCAAAAATGAAGCCAAACTTTTTTTTTCTTCTATTCATATCAAAATCTTAGTATCAAATGGAAGTAATATTTATAAGGATTGAATCTCTTCACCTTTTTTTTCTTCTCACCGACATGACTTTCCCAAATCGATTTATCCCATGAGAAAAGATAAAAGCAAGCTAAAAGTGTCCGTCAAATTCTTCATTTTTTACATTATAAACCTTATCTTTTTTCTTCTTCTTCGAGATAGTAGTTTTTTTGTTTTGTTTATCCATTGAGCCATTTCTTAAATTGAAAAATGGAGTGGAACTTTTAGTTAGTTGTTGTTTGGTTTTATGTTTCATATTTTGAACTGAAAAATGATAAAAGAAAAAACCTTTTTGACTTAGAAAAATTGTTTACTTTTGCTTTTTAAAAGCTTCCAAATGAATGAATAAAATGGAAGGTGGAATATGTAACTTCATATGTAGCTTTTTGACTCTCACTCACTCACAAAAAACTCTTTCATTGACTTAATGGACTTTCTTTCATTTCTTCTTTTTTATATGTATATTTTTTATAGGTTCAACGTTTAACTAAAGACTATAGTGTTTATTTAACAAAAGATGGTAGAATTTCGGTTGCTGGAATTTCATCAAACAACGTCGAATATCTTGCTCATGCTCTTCATCAAGTTACTAAATAAGAAGAAAACAAAGAAAGATAAGAAGAAGAAGATGGAATCAACCAAACGATGATCATCAAAATGTTGTTATTTTAATAGTATCTTTTATTCTATGTTATTTAAAAATTAGGACACTGTGAATTTTTTTTATGTTTCGGTTAGATTTATTTTTATATTTTGTAATATTTTTTTATAGTAGTAGTAAACTCGTGTTTTTTTTTTCTTTTTGTGTCTTTGTATTTTTGTCAATCTTTTTTTGCCGCCGAAAAAAAGAAAAAGAAATGAGATGTGATGATGAAGAAAAATAAAGTTTAGGACAGCATTCATCCATTTTTGTTTCTCGTTTAGTTTTTGGATGAGTTTCAAATGCCTCTCATAAAAAAACTTTTGAAGGAGAATGCAATGATAGATAATAAAAAAAAGGATGCAGCAGCAGACTTGACTTTTTTTTATGTGTGTTTTGATATTAGCTTTTTTTATTTATCCCTTGAGAATATTTTTTTATGGTAGTGGTGGACTAAAAAGAAGCAAGAGGTGGAGGAAGAAGAAAAGACAATGGTTTGTTGTTTTAAAAAAAAGTTAAATCCATCCGATTTAAATCTAATCCAATTGACAAGAAGAATATATGTTTTATGTTTTTATTGCATTGTCTTTGCTTTTTTTTATTCCTTTCTTTCTTTTTTGCAATGGAAGAAAGAAAGTTTTATTGGAAATAGTTTTTTTTTTCTGGAGGTCATGAGATCTTCAAATTCAATTGTTTTCCATTGGATTCGCGTAAAATTTAATTCTTTTTGTTTAGTTTTTGGTTTCACTTACTTTTTGAACCTAGATTCTTCGACAACTTTTTTTTCAGTTCGAAGTAAGTAGTAGGCGATGGAGAAGATTCTTGGAAGAAGATGCCGCCAATGTTTTTTGAAGAAAGTTTTAAAGATAAAAGAATTTTTCTCCCTCTTTCTTTTTTTTTAAAGTCAATAAGAAGAAAGAAAAAAAAGTGGAATCATTATTGTGTTGTTTAGCTTTCTTTGCTTCAATTTTACAACAAAAAAACATACATTATGATGGAAGATTTTCACACGCTTCAAATAATTCGGAATTCCACTTAGTTGCCTTTTCTTTTATTTTCTCCACTAAAATTTGTCGTCGTCAATTCTTATCGTCGATGGTGGTGGTGTTGAAAAAGGAATAAACCGAACTCTCCAAAAAATAAAAAATCTTTCATAGACTCACTCACTCTTTTTTTAAGCTTCGTTTTTTTAAGAAGCTAGCTTCCAAATATTTTTCCAAAGCTTTTTTGGCAACATTTTTTCTTCTTCATTCTTTTGTGTAATATTTTTTTCTTTCGAGAAGTCCTTTTTTTCTTTTTCTTGGACTACTATGAGTGGTTGGTTGGTTGGGTGCTCTCGTCATCACAAACACACTTTATGCCTTTAAGGCATTTAAAACGCTCGAGCAACAAACAAAAAACTTTAAGACCTCTATTTTTTTTTTAATATGAGTGTGTTTTAATACAAAAAAATTGAAGAAAAATTTTTTTTTTATAAAAAATGCATACTTTTGTTGCTAATGTCTTGGAGGAATGGAAAAAAATGGAAACTTTTGTATCGAAAATAAAAAAAGGTTTGGCAAAAGTTTAGTTAGAATTTACTTTGGCAAGACTTTGACCTTTTTTGTGTGATAAATAAGTCTTTGACGATGATAGAGAATCATCAAATTAAAAGTATTCAAGAATTAAAAAAGGTTTGCAACTTTTTTTGAGCCCAAAATTATAATTTTTCATTTTCTCTTTGTTGCTTACATACAATTGAAATGTCCAAAAATTTTATCACGGTTTTCACATTTTTCTAATAAATCTTATTTTTGATTATTTTAACTTTTGTTTCAAACACCAAAGATTTTTTCGTTGCTTTTCGAACCATGGATTTTTTTGGTTTGCTCCAAGTCCAGCTATCATTGTAATTGACATTATTTACCGTTTATTTTTTTTGCCTGTATTTTTTTTAAATCGACTTTATTTTTTGGAATTTTTCTTTTTTGCAACAATATTTACTTCACTGCCTTCAACATTCTGAAAGCAAGCAAAAAAAAATAAAATAATTGTTTAGTTTACTTTTTTTTATTATTATTGTTTGTAACAAAGAATTCATTGAAGCAAATTTTTCCATATTTTTTGTTAACATTTTTGAAACAATTTTGAAAGATTTTTCTTTAAAAAAAATTAAGTTATTACAGTAAACTGCTCTTTCGCAAAAGACTTGTTTGTTTGTTGAAATTTGCTTCAAATAAAAAAATTGTGTTGAAAAGGTTGCAGATGTTTTTTGTTTTTGAATTAGAAAGATCTTTAAATTAATTATTTTTTGTGTTTGACTTGCTTTTTAAATACGAGTTAGTTATTAAGGTTATTGAAAAGATCAACATCTGCTTGCTTATTTTTTTAAAGATTTGCATGTAAAATTAACTTTCAATTTTTTTGCAAAAAAGTTCAAAATTTTTATACCAATCTCACTCACTGATTTCTGGCATATTGAAATTTTGACTATTTTTAGTTACTATTTTTAAAAAACTATAACCTTGCATGATTCAAATTAAAAAAAACATTATCATACTTCCAAAAAAATATTCTAAATTTATACTTTTTCTCCTTCTGACTCTTGCATTTTTTTAACACATTCATTTCGTGTGTTTATTTTTTTGATAAAAAGAAAGGCTTTGTTCAAAGGAAAAAGTGCGATGATGCAATTTTTCTTTTTCATTCTTTTTTCTCATATAAACATCAAACTTTTGCCTCGAAATATGAAGCAGCGTGGCGCAGTGGAAGCGCGCGAGGCCCATAACCTCGAGGTCGGTGGATCGAAACCACTCGCTGCTAATCATTTTTTTAATTTTTTTATGATGAAATTTGCAAGAAAACTATTTTATAATTTTCATTTCACCTTTTTGGAGAGAAGGTGGAAAATTATAGGTTTAAAACTATGCTTTTTTTATGATGGATTTCATCAGCTTTTTTGATAGAATGCTTCTGGCGAAACGCTGGCATTTTTTTTCTTCCATAAAATTGCAATATTTTTTTTTTCATTTTTTATTTATTTAGAAAAGCTTTTGTGTTCGAAAAAAACTTTTATTTAAGTGCCCTAAAGCAATAAAATAAAATTGTTAAAAGCTTTACATATTTGTTTATCCTTTCTTTTTTCTTCTTCGTTTTTTTTCAAATGCAACATTCTTTTCTCTATTTTTTTTTTGAATATAAAAATGCATAATAATTTCTTCAAAAAAGTTGCCAAAGAAAGAAAAAATGAAGAGGAAGAATAAAAAAAAAGTTTGTTGTTTTTTGTTCCACAAGAATTTTTTATTTTATTAGTTTTTTTTGTTTTCTATTATATATAATATCGAAAACCCTAGCTCGAAGACCTCCCTTTTTTTCTTATTGGTATCAAAAAAAATATATGAAGAAACCAAGAAAAAAATAAGGGGAGTCAATGAAAAAGTTTCGAAAAAAGAAAATAAGTGAGAGAAAAAGAAAGAGAAAGCATTAACTCTTCTGGGATTTATCTTCTTCTTCTTTTTCACAATTTATTTATTCTTTTTGTTGTTGTTTTTTAATGCCACCACCGCCATCGTCGTCGTCGTTGTCGCCGCCATATTTGAAGCTGAAGTTGTTGTTGTGTTTTTTTCTTCCTTCTTTTTTTTCTTGCTTGGCTTACTTGATAAATTGAATATTCTAACACCTTCCTTCTCCTTTTTTTTTTCTTCGTCTTCTCAACTTCTTTTTTATTTTATTTTTTTTGCATTTTCGGTTGCTTTTTTCAATATATAAAAAACATTACAATAGCAAGTGTTTTTTGTTTTGGTTTTATTGAAACTTTACTTTTTCATAAAAATTTTTGGAGTCTTTTTTAGTTCAACAAAAAAATTAAATTTTTAATACAAATCTTTTTTTTTGAGTCTTTAAACTTTTTATTTTATGAAATGGCACACATTTGAGGTGGTCGTCAGTCATTAGCTCTTCATTTATTTCTTTTTTCCTTTTTTTCATCTCTTTGCGTAGTTTTTTTTCTTCTTCTTCTTCTGCCTCCTTTCAATAAAGGTTAGTTAATTTATGCTCATTTCACATTTTAATTTTAATCTATTTGCATTTAACAACTCCCTAAAGAATTTTAAAAAGAATTTAAATAAACTTTAAAGTTTAAACTTCAAAAAACGAACCAAAAAAAAACGACGACGCATAAAAAAATTTTTTGTGCCTCCCAAAAAACAAAAAACAAAACAACATTGTGGAAAAATTCTAAATTCATTGAATTTTTAAATTTAAAGTAAAAAAAACTTTTTAAATATTTTGTTTGGTATATTTTTGGGCGTCTGTTAATCAGGAATAATTTTTTTTCTTATTTGGATCTCTGTGGAATTCATTTTAATTTTTTTTCTCTCGAGTCATCAAGTTTAGTGAAAATGAACGGAATGGAACAGAGTTTAATTTTTGAGTGGAATTTTAATTTCCAATTATTATTGGGAGTTGTTTAGCATCAGAAGCAAGCGAATGATAATGGTGTGTAATTATTTGTTTTGAAAATAAATAAAACACAGAAAATTCTTGGACTTTTTGTTTCCTTTAATATTTTTCTTAACAAAAAATTAATATTTTATTTTAAATTAGAAACTATCGTTTTCCGATCAAAGAAGCCAAACTTCGAACTCCACTCTTTTTTTTCATCTTCGAAGAATTTCAACCCTCTAATCTTTGCTTTACTCTCTTTTTAATTGTTTTCTACTTACCTAATTTAAAATGATGTAAAATTATTTTTAGTAAATTAAAAGAAGAAATTGAACTACAGTTATTTAGATGACTAATCTTTTTTCTTTTCTTCATTTTTGTTGTTTTTTCCACTTTATTAAACAACAAAAAACATTTAGGAAAAAAGACAAATGAAGTTAAAGCTAATCTGCTTTTATTAATATTAAAAAGCAATTTTCAAAAAAAAAGGATTCTTCTTTAAATTGATATCATTCTTTAAACAAATGAAAGATTGAAAAGATGTCTGAGAAGCATTTTTGACCTTTTATGTTTTTTTTTTCACTATAGTCTATAGAAAAGTTTTTTATTATCAGCATTTCTTTAATCACCGATTACACCATCCTCGGTAGTATAGTGGTAAGTATCCGCGCCTGTCACGTGCGAGACCCGGGTTCAATTCCCGGCCGGGTAGAATACTTTTTGCATTTTTTTGTTGTTGTTGCTATTTCTAAAAATTACCCGAGTGTTTACAGAAAAAAACCCATATTCAATGCTTTTTTTGAATCTCATTTTCAAAGCATTATATTTTTTGTCTTTATTTTCCCGTGTATGTACGTACATATCTGTGAATTACATGAAAATTGTTTCAATTTTTTCTTCCAAAAAAATTATCCTCCTCCTACAATTCCGTTTTTTTTGTGGTTGAAGCATTTTTGAAACCATCGAAAAAAAACATTTCCGTTTCATGTGCCATAAAGGTTTCTTTCTTTGTGTGTGTTTTTTTTTTAAATATAAACTTTTCAACATCGACAACAACGACTTTCCATCGTTTTTTTTTGTTTGAGAGTTCTTAAACAACTCGTCATTTTTTTTTTTGAAAAGGGAAGCTTTCGTTTTCATCGTTTTTTCTTTCCTTCAAAAAAGTCTTTATTCTTTTAAAATCCCCGAACGGCACTTTTTTTCCTACAAAAAAAAAACTAAAAACGCTTATTTCTTTACTTTCTTTCTTTTCTTTTTTCTCAGGAGTTCTTATGTTCTTACTTTTCTGCCGCTCGTCTTCTTTCTGGGCGGCAATGGATTAGTGTTTTTCAGAATGCTCATTTTTTTTAAACATTTTCTTAGAAAATCAGTAGTTTTCAAAGGCTTTTATTTAGGAATAATAAATTAGTATTTGTTTTCTTGAGTCTTAGTTAGTTTTCCTCAAAAATATTGTTTTGATAACAAAAGTTTTTTGAGAGGATAAAATAAACATATCTTTTTCATGCAAGATATGATTTTCTTCTATTTCATGTTTAACACTAGCAGCGTGGCGCAGTGGAAGCGCGCGAGGCCCATAACCTCGAGGTCGGTGGATCGAAACCACTCGCTGCTAATCCTTTTTTTAAATTTTTTGTTTTCCTTTCAACCTTCCTTTTTTGTTTTGTTAATCTACAGCCATTTTTTGTTTTTATAACTTTAAAACTATTTATTCATAGCCGAAATAAACGAGTTGTTAATATTAATTATTCAAGCATAAAATGGGAACTTTAAAATATTATTTTAGGCATATACATATTTATTTTAATATTCAAATGTAAATGGCTAAACATTGGTTAAAATCTCGTCGACTTTTAGCTCCATGCATTTTGGGAATTATTTTTACCATTGCAAGTTTTATTACTTGGGTTTCGGATGATGAATCATGGATGGACTTAAAATCATTGCAAAAAGAGAAAACATCTGAAATTTTTAAAGTTAATGAAAGGAATTTGTTACTTTTTAGCAGCGAATGTGAGAGGTGAGTAAGCAAAAAATGGGTTCCATAAGTTTAATAAATAAAATTGATTTTCATTCCGAAATAATGAACTCTTATTACGAGGATTAACAAAAAAAAATAATGTTGTTACATATATTTTAATTTCCTCCATCTTTTTTTTATAGCAAAAATCTCACTGCCCACATTAAAAAAAATGCTGCCCCAGATGATTCGGGACAATTTCCATCTGATTTATTTACACTTGAACAACGACAACGAGGCGCAGGTTTGCCCATTTTTTAGACCTCCAAAAAAACTTTATCTTTAAACTTACTTCTTTTTTTAAGTCGTTCTCCATTTATTTGGCTTAATTTATATGTTTATTGCATTGGCAATAGTATGTGATGAATTTTTTGTTCCATCCCTCGGTGTAATCACTGAAAAACTTGATATCAGTGAAGATGTAGCAGGTGCAACATTTATGGCCGCTGGTGGTTCAGCCCCTGAATTCTTTACTTCGGTGATTGGTGTATTTATTGCACAAAATAATGTTGGAATTGGAACTATTGTTGGTGAGGAGGAAAATTTTAGGCGAAATTATAAATTTACTTTTAAAATTTTTTTAGGATCAGCGACCTTTAATATTTTATGCGTATTAGCTTTTTGCACTTTATTTTCCACTACTGTTCTTCATTTAACTTGGTGGCCACTTTTTAGGTAAGACCATATCTCATATGTATTTTATCGGGATTTATATTTCCCTGAAATTCGGTGAAAAGTTTAAAAAAAAATGAACCAAAAAAAGACACACAAAGTTTAGACTTTTTTTTCGTTTTAGCGAACAGTAAAAAAAACATTTCCAATTCCAAAACCCCATTATTTTGTTATAATCTTTTTTTCACAAAAAAAATATTCCCTCGAGATTTCACTTTATTTTGCTTGTGGCTTTGCTTCGAAAAAACAAAAAAATAAAAAAAACTAAAAACGCATTTATTTTTTATGAACACTTTTTTTTGTTGCAACAATGCTTTTAGTTTTTTTTTGAAAAACAAACACATTTTTTATGAATAATAACATTCTTTGTTATTTTGTTTTTTGTTTTTTTTAGAGATTGCACATTCTATATTGGATCATTATTCATGCTTGTATGTTTTTTCTTGGATGAAAGGGTATGTCGTTTCTTTTAGTGTCGTCTGCCCGAACCGGAATAATGGTGTTTGAAACCAAAATAAAAAACTTACATTTTATTTAAATTTTCGATATTTCTCCTAAAAGACAAAGTTTCAAATCCAAAAAAACACTTATACTAAACAAACTAATTTTTTATAGATAGAATGGTATGAAGCTTTAAGTTTATTTATTGTTTATCTTTGTTATGCAACATTTATGAAATTTAATGTGCAAATTGAAAATGCAGTTAAATCAGCTTTATTTGGACAAGTATCATTGCCGGAAGAAGTTCAAATCGAACAGCAATCACCCATAATGCAAGCAACAAGAGTGAGTTTTTAGAGGTTTAGAAAAAGCAAAAAATTCCATAGCAAAAATTATTTAAATAAAAATTTCACTTAAAAATTAACAAAGAATTTTGGGATAAAATTAGCATATTCTGGCAAAATATTTTTTAAGAGATTTTTTAAAATTGGGTCTAAAAACTTTGCTTCATTGATGTTTTTTTTCTAGGATAAATCAATATCATTTGATGCTGAATTGGATCGACATGATCATCACCACCATCATCATCATAATCGTTCATCCTTATATCGATCGGATTCGCTTGCAATTGGTCGGAGACGTGGTTCATTAACCCATCGTCGACAATCCATCCCAATATTACATTCGGGTGCAATGTTTCGTAATGGAATCATGCAATTAATGTCGCATACATTGGATCCATTAACAGAGGGAAATGATTCAGAAGAGCGTTCAAGAAATGGCGAATTAACTTCACCTGAATCACAACGAAGAAAAATTTCATCCAATGATGGCGGAGGAGGAGGATATAATAAAAAAAGTGGAGCAAAGATTAATGGAAATAATAATTCTAATCTTGAAAGGCAACCATTAAAAGGTGAAAATGGTATTGGTCATGATAAATCTCATAATGATGAAAATCAATGTCTTTATGAAAGGCGATCAACTAAAGCAGAAATCGAACAAATTGTAAGTTAATCAAAGGCAAAAGAAAGATAAACTAAAGCTTTCTTTCAAAATTTTAGAAATCCATTTTGGAAGAAGAGGAAGAAAAACCTTTAGATATGACATGGCCGGATCATTGGAATAAACGATTAATGTATTTACTTTTATGTCCCATTTTATTCCCTTTATGGGTTACATTACCTGATGTTCGAAAAGAAGAATGTCGAAAATGGTATATATTTACTTTTATTGGATCCATTTTATGGATTGCATCATTTTCATATTTAATGGTTTGGTGGGCGAATACCATAGGTGAAACTTTTGTTATTCCTACAGAAGTGAGTAGTTTCATTTTGAGTTCCAAAACAAATGAGTTATTATTGAGAGAATGATTTTAGATTATTGGTTTGACCATTCTTGCCGCAGGTACAAGTATCCCTGATTTAATTACGAGGTAACAACGTTCTTTGAAAAATTTACGGCATATAAATTAGTTTTCGGTTATTTGAATATCGAAAAAAAATATTACACTTTTTACTATGATTTTTTTTTATAAACAAAATATAATTTTAGTGTTATCGTAGCTCGTAAAGGCCTTGGAGATATGGCAGTTTCATCTTCAGTTGGAAGTAACATCTTTGATGTATGCGTTGGGTAAGTTAATATCCCCATACTTTCTTTCTCACAACATTTTTACTTTATAGTCTACCAATTCCATGGTTGATATATTTCTTAATAAATTTAATGCAATATGGAGTTGTTGGTGAACCTATTTCTGTTTCATCGAATGGTTTAGTTTGCTCCGTTGGAATGTTATTCATCATGATTATTGTGCTTGTTATAGCTATAGGAATATCTAATTGGCAAATGAATAAATCATTTGGTATCGTTATGATGATTTCATATATAGCATTTTGTATTGTTAGTGTATTCTTAGAAACTGGAAGATATGTTTGTCCATTACGAATTTGTTAAATCCACCTTTGTGTAAGTGTAAACTAATACTTTTATTGGAAAAATTAAATAAATTTATTATAATAAGTTTTTACACATACAAATCATAAACATAGATAGACAAATAAAATTATATATAAATACACACATTATAGCTTACAAAAATCATGAAGAGAAAAAAAATCAAAACAAAACGAAAAATTTTATGATGATGGTAGCGGGGTTTGAGATGCTTCAGATTGAGTTGGACCAGGTTTAACTTCATCTTCTTCAAAAACGACACGGAAAAGAACATGAATAAGTTTAGTAAGAATATCTAAAAAAGAAAAGTAATTTTCTCTCTCTCTCTCTCGTTGCATTAATAAAAGCTTACCAGCAGTACAATCAAGGCAATTGATACGAAATCGAATAAATATTAAATAAACAGGAATGCCTGTAGCCATAATACCAAGTCCAATAACTGTAAACAATCATAATTAATTATAGCAACAAAAAAAGATAGAAAGAGCTAACATACCAGCTTTTTGAGATTCTTTCCATTCTTGACAAAAAGGAAGAATAACAAGAGCAATACATCCGATTACAAATACAATAGCAATAGGAAGCCAAACACGGAAAGGATATTCTTCTTTAGGAATTTTGAAACGATAATAAATGAGAGCAGCAATGGCAACTCCAATCGCAAGCCAATATGATACAGCAATACAATCAATAATGTATATAGCATTGTCACTTAGAGCAAGGAAGCACAGGGAGATGAGAGCCTATAACAGTAAAAAAAAGAATGATAAAGTTATGTAAATATAAAAGTAAACATACTGTAAGAACGATAGCTGGAATTGGTGTTTTAAACTTTGGATGAGTCATTAAGAGACATTTAGGCATATGATCATTTCGAGCGCCAACAAAGAAAAGCCTATAATGAAACCATTAAAAAAATAAATAGCGTTGAAAAAAAATGCATTACCGAGAAGAAGTAAATAACAGACCATTTCCAGATCCAAAGCTTGCAACAACTACAAAAAGTGATATGATGTATTCAGAGCCCTTCCAGCCAAAAATATTCTCAGCAAATTTCTAAAAAGCTTAAATAAAAATAGCAGAGATAATAAAAAAATGAACTTACGATAGCTGTTGGAACTGGTTCTTTAAACTCAATAGGAGATACTCCAGTGTAAAAAGCAACATTAACCGCAACATAAATAAAAATAACAAAAATGGAAGAAACTATGATAGCACGTGGAAGAGTTTTAACAGGATTACGAACTTCTTCGATAATAAAATTCAAATAATTCCATCCTTGATAAGCATAAAGAGCGGAATAAAAAGCTAAAGCAATTGCACCTGGATTGGATGATGTGTTTGCAAAAGGTTCATGGAAGCTTTCTTTTGCTTTATCAAGAGCACATAGAGAATAAACACCAACACCAACGATACCAATAAGTGCAATAACTTTTGCAACAGTACAAATATTGTTGATAATAAGAGAGGTTTTGATAGATATGCAATTTAAAGCAGTTTGAATAGCTAAAAGAAAACTTGTTTAACATTGTAACGAAAATGATTAACTTTACCTATCATTAAAATAGCGATGAGAATAATGTATGGCTTATTACCATTTTCCATTGTAAGACCAAATGGATAAACAACATATGTAGCAAAAGTAAGAGCAACTATAGCTTCTGATCCAGGTCTGAAACAATGATATAAGAATGGAAAGTATGATGACTAACGAACCTTACAACAACAGCTTCAATCCAAAGACGAATAAAGGAAGCAAATCCTCCAAAAGCATAATGAATATAAGCATAATCTCCACCAGATTCACGCAAAAGTAAACCAAGTTCGATGTAACAGAATGATCCAAGAAGAACAAAGATGCCAGCGGCGAGCCAAATTATAAGTGATAAACCAACTGATCCAGCTCCTATAAATAAACAAATACATAGTTAGTAAAGAAATAACACACATTATCAATAAACATACCTTTGTGAACACCAGCGGGTGTAATAAAGATACCAGAACCAATAATGCAACCAATAATAATTCCAATTCCAGATAAAAGACCAACACTTCTTTTCAATGGCGAATCTTTATCATCTTCAGTCATAACTTTTTTACCAATCTTTTGACAACTTTCAGGTGAGATACCTTTTTCTTTTTTAATTAATGGTTCACCATTTTCAGGATCAGCATCAATAACTTCAGCAGCAGACATAGTAACTTTCTTATTATTAGGATCATCATCTGTTTCACCGCTAACTTCAGAAATACCAGGTACAGCTTTCATTTCTTTTGATTTCATTTTGCAACCAACTAAAAAAATAAATAAAGTTTAAAAAAATGTTGTTTAAAAAAGGAAATGAAACTTACAGTTGTTTGAGCTACTTCAAAGTTGAATGAACGTTCAAGTTTCAGCAGCAGAAATATTTGGCAGAATAAATGGTGTTGTTGAAAAGCTTGTTTTTGAATTTACAAAAACATAACTCAAACCATTTTTCCATTTTTTCATTCCAAATTTTAACCATTTTTGCATAAACATTTATTTTATTGAAGCCGCGAAAAAAAAGGGTTGTTTTCGCTTCAAATTACGGTAATGCTTTGAGCGATGAGACACGCTCGCTTTTCGAATAATTCAAACAATGAATTTTACTTGCTTTTTTTCATTAAAGTTTTTGTTTGTTAGCCAAAATTTTTGTAGCAGAAAAAATAATACGCTAATCTGCTAATAAATTAATATTGATCAAACGATGAAATATCATCTTGGCTGCTGTTGAATGCTTTACTTACAAGGATTCGAAAAATCACTAGTTTAGACAGAATTTACTCTAAATCTTTATTCAATCCGTGTAAATGCATGTTAAGATTTGAATCATTTTGAAAGTAACAATCAAACTTATAGCCAAATACTTGGGATTTATTGTGGGTGATGTTCTTTATTCCGCGTTTGATTCTTTTCACGCTGTAAAGTAACCATAATGTCAAATATGTATCAAAAATTATAGGTTTTCGAGCTAAGAGACTGTAGTTTAGAATGGTAAGAAAAAATGGTTGCATTGTTATTTATTCAAAAACGAATCAAAAATTTTAATAAAAATTTTATTCACATGAAAAACAAACAAAACAAATTTAAAATCAACAAAACGTAAGGAAACTTAAAAATTGCAAACAGCTTCGATCTTACAACCTTCATATAAACGATCAACAACACCCGCGTCCGCATCAGCAGTCAATACAGCAAGTAAAAAATCGTCTTCATCAAGTTGAGAAGTTTTTTTTACAGCAAGATCATTATTAAAATCCAAAAGCAGATAAACTTTAACATTCTCATTTTTCTTCAAATGGATAGGCTTGGCTGGCTTGGATGGATATTCTTCTGTATACCAATATTGATAAAAATTACCAGGATCATCAATAATTTCATAAGTTTCTGAGTCTTCTGCCATTGTAATCCTATCATAGAGTTTCATAAACATAGAGAAATCACAAGATAATTTTCCACTTAGTGTTTTACCATCTGGAGTAATGATTTTTACTAAAAACCCATCTTTAAAAATTATTAAATATATGAAAAACAAAAACATACCACTCATTTCTCTATGTGTTGCTTTATGCAAAATACAACTCAAATCTTGACAAGAAGAAAACAAAAAATCTTTTGGGACTAAAAATCGCTCCTTTAGCTTCAATTATCAGTTTAAAAAACAACTTACCAACAAAAGAAATCAAGAAGTCGAGGTCCATACGTTCAAAGTAAATTTTCGGTAAAAGTTCAGCTAATTCTTCTTTGATTGCTTGTCTGGTTGGATTGTTTTTGATGAGAGCTTGATGTTCTGCCCATTTGTAAACCTAAAAATTCAAGTTTATTTGTATTAATAGATAAGGATAAATGACTTACAGCTTGAAAGAGTTCTTCTTCCATTGAATAAAAACGTTTAGGACTAAGGATAGATTTGACCATTTCTTTTTTGACTTTCAAAAAACCATTAGATTCCAGTAAGCATGAAACATGTTTTATCATCAACAAAGAAGAAAAGAGTGTCAAAGATGGATATTTATAACAGAGTTCAAACATTCCAACAACATTTTCATGAGTAATTTCCATTTCTTCTGATAAAAACTCATCGCACTTGTCTTTTACTTCAGTAACATCATAAAATTCAGCGATGTCGACCATAGTGAAAACATTTTCCTTTGTGATCTTGCCGTCAGAATAATAAATATGACAGATGAATTCTTCAAAATCATTGAAGGAGTAATTTTCAATCTTGATTGGTTCATCTCTGTTCAACCATCGTTTAGAAAACATTACAGCAAACGGTTTTGAAATACCAGCTAGCATGAATTTATGAGCGTATAATTTCTAAACAAAAAAGTTTTAGTAACCAAAGCTAAAATAAATGACATACCTGATCTCCAAGTAGAAAAATAACATCGAAATGACCAGTTTCAGCATCTTGAGATTTGAAAAGTTCGAACCGTTTTAATTGTCTTGACTTGAATTCTTTATATTTACGACCCATTTTGTAATTTACGAAAATAAGAGTACCTAAAATTTAAAAGAAATATTATAAAAAAAGTACAGGGTTTGTTAATGAAATAAAAATGCCACGAAATGTAAAAACGATATTTGTAAGATGCGAGAAACAAGTAAAACCAATGCAAAGAAGAAGAAATTACTGCATTTTCGTTTTCCTCCAAAACACTATTTATAACATTCCTAACGCGAAAATAAATCTTTTTGGGGAACTGTGAAAATTGCTTTCATTTTGAAAATATCTTTTTGGATTGATAGCATGTGTTTCTTTAAAAATATTGTTATCTTACTATCCTTTAAAAGAGAGTAAGCCCTTTTTGATAAATATAGTATGAAATTATTTACTTTCTTTTTCGAGTAACCATGTTCCAGTGTTTGTATTTTTTTTACGTAATAATTGGTTAGAAATTTAAGCCGCAATTTAAAAAAGATATTTATTTGAAACTTTAATATAACCATTTTTCTTACAAATCAGCCAAAAAGTAAATAAAATTATAAACACAACAAAACCCGTAATTGCAGCAATAATTTTTCTCCAAAAAATAGCGCCTTCAATCCACGCATTTAAAAATATCGGAGAACAATCACCCGATGGATCAAACCATTTTTCGATATTCTCATACCATCGATGCTTTTTATTTGTTTCATGAAGCCTTTCACAAAGTTTACAATAACTTTCATCCCATGCCAATTCTTTCTTTTGAAAAAATTTAGTCCATTCAAAATATTTTAAATATTCTGTTTTATTTTGAATTAAATTATTTAAATATTTTGAAAGTTCATCGATGTTTTTGAAATCATCGACAGCGATGAAAGAATTATTTGGAGCAAATTTGGATGCAATATTTCGTCGAAGAACGATTGGGACAATGAGATTTTTAATTCTCCAAAATTTCTCTGTTACATAATCTTTACAAATATTATTTTCGAATGCAAGGAAAAAATAATAATTTGCTGAAATTTTTTTTATGTGTTAATCCATTCTCGTTTTTATTCAAAATAAAAACATAAAATGCTTTTCTTTTTTTTAAAAACTCACGTAAAACTTGATTTTCACAATTTTTATCACATTTTTTGCTTGCGCAATATCCAAATTGATCAATTTGAATTTTTTTTGAAAGTTGCCGAACTATGCCTTCTCTTCCAGAGCCACTATAACAATTTCCAACAAACTGCAACGCAACTAATTTCTTTCTTGCTACAGCTTTTTCAACTTCGAACCATGAATAAATTTCAGGTTTCCCATAATTATTACTTTCATTTATTCCAATAAATCGATCATATGGAATTGGAATATCGCTATCACTTCGATATGTCATAGTTAAATTAAAAAAGTTTAAAGGAAATGAGCGCCAAAGTGGAAAATGATTTCGCATTCCTGCTTTCGGTGGAGATTCTTGTGTAAAGAAAATATAATTTTGATCTATGTGTCTTTGCTTAGGCAAATCATTGAGATCAAGATCAGCTGCATTAGAATGAAATAAAATTGCTGAAGCATTTAGGATCTAAAAATGAAAGTTTAAAAAAATAAACAAATTTGTGGCGATGGTATCAGAATTATCAAAAATTGCAATCAAGAAATTGACACATAGGAATAAAATTGCTTTCCTTTAGCATTTTTGACCTCATTGTTGTTTATTTCCGGGTGAAACTTAACTTACTATGGTTGATTTCTTTTTGCTTTAAGATTCAACATAATAAAAATTTTGGAATTTTTTTTTCATGGCATAAAACATAGTAGAGTTCATTATTTTATGTATGTGTATACTTACTTGATTTTTATCACCTGTATAAACACATTTTTGTGAACATTGAATATAAGTATTTAAAACTGAAGCTCTTTCATGTGGTGATACACCAAAATAACCCGTCCATAATAAAATTGTTTTAATTGCTGAAATCAATATAACATTGTAAACAAGTTTTTTTTCTTCACTAAAATCATTATTTCAAAAAAAAAGTCTACGAACAAAAATGTTTCAGAATTGATAAACTTTTGATTTAAAAAAAAAGTCTTTGACGCCAAAAAACTTACAATCATTTTTAGAGTTAAAATTTCCATGAATCCATTGAACCGAATATTCATGAATAGAAAATCCAAGCCATACTTTCCATTGTAAATATGAAATCCAAGATAAATAAATAATTAAAATAAAGCAAAGTATTTTTATAAATCGAAACTTTTTTATTTTTCTAATTATCTTCATTTTTTTGGGTCAGCTAAAAAATTTGTTCATTTTGATTCAATCCATTTGACGAAAGACATATTTTTTAAAGCTGCTAATCAATATTACAAAATAAAAAAATAAAAATATTGCTTTTAAAAAAAATAACAAATCTTTTAACACTTGAGTTTTTTTATTTATTGTTTACCATAGCAACAACAACCCGGGTTTGTTAGTTGAAGAAAAAAACTATTGAAGAAATGGATGTTTGCGTGCGCGGAAGCACCAGCAAAGATGATGATGATAAAAAAAAATATGCGTCATATACTTCTTTTATTTTATTTTTTGCAATAGAAAAAAATATATAAGTAAATAAACCAAGTCCAGGTGAAAAAAAATTTCTCGGATTATAAAAGTGTCAAAAAAAGCAATGAATGCATTTATTTTTTCTTTGTAAACGCAAAAATAAAATAAAAACATATTTTTCAATTTCAAAACTTTTTTAAAAACAAAAAACTTACCAATAACTTACTTATCTTTGTGTTATTATACTTTACGCAAAATTTGACACATATCTTCATTGGAAGAAAAACAAAAAATCTTTTGGAACTAATAAGCTTACCTTTTTAGTTTCTTACTGGTGGCGGCGATGAATATTATTCTGATGGACTTGTATCAATGTTGTTGGCCTACAAAATTATCTCCCAACCTTTTTGAACTAGTCGAACAGCGTCATTTGATGAAGAATTCCGATATTGAGCATTATTTGATCTTTGACCACAAAGGTGATCTTGCTGTTAAAAAAAACTTCTGAACTTGACACACATTATTTACTTGCTGAATTATTTAACCAAAATGGATTTATTCTAGTTTAAATTTGTTGTCGACTTGAAGCTCTTCATAAATTTTAGTTATCTTTCACTCATTTTGTTGATTTAAAAAACGGTCTTGTTTTCCTTCATGTGAATAAAATTATTGAATATTAATTTTTGTTTATCTTTAAACAAAGGAGTTAATCAATCACAATAATTTTTTTTGAATGTTGTACAAAAATATAAAAGAGCAGAAAGGGAAATGAAAACGTGAAGAAAAATAAAAGAAAGCGGGAAATAAATGACATTTTTTTCGCGCCAAAAAAAGATTTGCGATTTGTACCACTTTCAAATCTTTCAGTTTTGTATTTTTGTTGTTTCTGGAACGTCCATTATTATTTTCAACATTTCGCGTCTTTCATTTTCGTCTTTTATTACTGAATTAAAACTACCAAGTGCATAAATAATTTTATTATATTTTTAGGTTTACTTGTTGCTTGCTGTATCTTATTACAAAATGGGAGACGCATTGGATCAATTCAAATCAAAGCTTTCAAAGCATTTAGAAGTCTTCTTTTCTCAAGATGTTGAAAATGGTCATTTCGATGTTATTTTTCTACTTGGAGATCAGGTATGTCATTTATTTTAGCTTTGTTTACTACAACTTTATTTTATAGAAATTATACGCTCATAAGTTTATGCTAGCTGGTATTTCAAAGCCGTTTGCTGTAATGTTTTCTGAACGATGGACAACCAAAGATGAGCCGATCAAGATTAGTGCCTATTTACCGGATGACTTCAAAGAATTCATTGGTCATATTTACTATTCTGACTGCAAGATCACAAAGGAAAATGTTTTCACTATGGTCGACATGGCGGAATTTTATGATGTTGTTGGAATGAAAGAGCTTTGCGATGAATTCTTAGCAAAAATGGAAATCACACCTGAAAATATCTTTCAATTGTTTGAATTCTCACAAAAATACTCATTATTGTCTAAATTTCAAGCATCGATCAAATCCTTTATGATTCAAAATCTTTCAACCTTCATGGAATCTAATGGTTTAATGAAAATCAAGAAAGAAATGATTAAAGCTATGGTTGATATTGAACGATCAGAACCACAAGAAGAAAAACTTTTTGAATTTGTAAGTTAGTTGACATTAACTATATATAAAGTGTTGAATTTAGGTATACAAATGGGCCGAGTACCAAGCTGTTATTAAACAAAGTTCAACCGAAAAAGAAGCCATCGACATCAATCAAGCAATCAAAGAAGAACTCGCTGATATCTTACCTAAAATTTCTTTTGAACGTATGAGCCTCGACTTTTTGTTTATGGTTGTTGGTGAGTTTTATTCTTGAAAAAAAAAGTAAATAATCATCGCAAATTTTAGTTCCAAAAGGATTTTTATTTTCTTATCAACACTTGAGTGACATCCTTAATGCATCGAAAAATGTAAAATTTTTTGGTAAGCTAATTATCCTTTAAGTATTAACCGCTTTAAAATATATTTTTTTTAGTAAAAGTTGTTAATTCAAATGGTAAAACGTTAAATGGAAAATTATCTTGTGATTTTTCAACCTTGATGGATGTTTATGATACAATTAAATTGATTAACGGCTCAGAATCGTTATGCGTTAATATTGGTTATCAATACTGGAATATAAAAAGATCTCTTCCATCTAAACCAAGTCAATTGAAAAAGAAAATCAATGTTGAATATTATTTGATTTTTGATTCAGATGGCGACCTTGCTGTAAAAAAAACTTCTCAACTTCTTGATGACTTAGATTATTTACTTGCTGAATTATATACGGAAGGTGGATTTAAACTAACTGATGGTTGTCGAATTGAAGCTTTTCATAAATTCTAATTTTCTTTCTTTTTGTCGGTTTTTTAACATTGTTTTGTTTGTTTGTTTTCGTGTGAATAAATTTTTGTTATGAATTTTTGTCTATCCTTCCTAGTAATTTTGATTGTTATTTACGCACTTGGAAATGTTTCATGTGAAAGTTTATAAAAAATGAAAAAATTAGCATAAAAATGAATGAATGCGCAAAGTAAGAAGCTTTTCATTGTATGTATAAAAATGAAGGGGTGATGAGTGGCGGTTGATTATTTATTTCACAAAAAAATAGTAAAGGATCCAAGTTTATCCAAAGATGCTATAGGATCCAAATATAATAAAGGATCTAAATATGCCTGAAGGATCCATAGATCAATTTGCGAATGAAATTTGCATAAAAATGAAGTTTATAAAAATGGAAAAAATTTCATATAAAAAATGAAAGCGCAAAACAAAAAGGTTGCTTTGTCATTGCATGAAAGTGAAGCTTGATGAGTGGCCGTTGATTTAGATGTACCAAAATATGCCAAATGATTTGCATAAAACAACTTTCATGGCCGACCGAAGATCGGCGCTGCGATGTATGAACAGAGATTTTAATTTTTTTAGAAAGGAGGAAGTTGTCTTTATTATTGAGGTTTTTTAAAGCATTTGTGGATAAGGACGGGATGATTCAATATTAAGAAACTAAAAGGAATGGTGAAGTATGAGGATTGTATATCGATGGGGTAATCAAAATAGTTGCACGCGTAGAAAACCTTATGTATACGGGATAAAGATTCCTTACTATGAGAAGGATCAATGCCATAAGATTTCAAATAATCATAAAGTAAATAAAAAAAGTTGCGTAAATTTCATTTGAATAGGAAATATTTTTATAGTAATAAAATGGTTAGTAAAAATAGTGATCGCGGCGCGGAGCGCCGCTCCTTGCCTAGTCTTTAAATTAAAAATGCAATGGTTTATAAAAAAAGAGACATAGCATAATTTGTTTTTTGATGCCAAATAAGAGTAATATGAATAAGGGAATGGTTTTTTCCAAATTTTAACAATTTTATAAAAACCATTTTCTCTATTTTTAGTGATCAAATATTTTTTATTTTCAAATTTTGTTTTTCTCGATTCTTTTTTGGCCTTTCGCCCATTATTCAAACTGTCCGACTAACATCTAAATAAAAAAACATAGCAGCAGCAATGTGGTTGGTTGAAACGTTTCAGTTCTTTATTTGTTCATTCATTTGATTTAGTAAACGCAAAATCAAATTTATAAATCTCTTTTTTTCTTTTTTGCTATTCAAAAGTTACATCTTTTAAAAAATGTAAGGTTTATTTTCATAATTAAATTTAATTGATTCATAGAATGTTTAGGACATCGTCAATCGCAACCCTTCGTGATCATTTTGCTAAAATTTGTAGCATTAAAACTCCATCCAATGGAAGAATTATTAAAACTTCCACCGAATTACTCACCATCTTTTCGGAATGGTCTTCTCGTTCACCTACAATGAAAAAGAATCTTAAAAATTCGCAGATTTCTGTTGTAAATACACAAAAAATGGAAATTATTTCAACTTTTGATGTTCCCGTTACTCAAGCTGAGTAAGTATCTCTTGATTTTTTAAATAACGTATATATTATTTTTTGAGTGGATGAGCAATAAAAGGATAAAATTTTAGAGGCCAATCAATTGCTTATTCACCCGATGGAAAGTTATCCGCTGTACTTTCAACGATCGCTGATGGCAAAGATGGAAAAGATAAAAAGCATTTTGTTCGAGTAAACTTTAGCATATAAATTTTGATTGAAACATTCAAGTCAGAAACTTTATAGATCATTGATGTTCCAACAAATTCCGATAAAAGCATTTTCAATCTTTCTGCTAAAAAACATCATGGATTAGTTCATCTTGGAGGTGATTTTGGTGGAGCAATCTTTTCACCCTCTGGCAAATATTTGCTTTACACTGCTGAAAAGAAAAAAGAAACGGTTGAATTTTTTGATGCAGATCTTGATAATCCTGATAATGAAAAGGAAAAGGATGGCGAAAAGAAGCCAGCAATTGGAGATAAATTTTTGTGGAAAGAAACATTTGGTGAACAAACTTATGAAGTTGATAGCCCCGTTCTATATCTTTTAACCGTTGAAACGGGTGAAGTTAAAGTTCTTGATAATGTTCCATCCCATTTACATCCAGTTCAGGTTAGGAAATAATAAATGAGTTTACTCAAAAAACTTAGCTTTGTTTTTATAGAAACTTTTTTCCGCTGATGAATCAACCATTTATTTTGGTGCTATCGATGCTCCATATTATAGACTTGGAAAAGTTTTTTGTACCAATCGTCCTTATACGATTGGGCGAATCGACTTAAAAGAATATCAATATTCTTGCATCGCTGAAAAAATTCCTGGTTTGGAATTTTTAAAGCGTGCATCAGATGGAACTATTTATGGTATTTGTCGTACAGATACCAAAAATTCTCATCAAGGTTCATATTCATTCTTTAAACTTAATCCAACATCAACAAATTCCCCAATTGAAAAATTTACCCATGATGAAATTTTTCTTCCATCTTTATCAAACCGATGTTTCACTTCAAAAGATTCCATTGTTTTTTCTGCCATATATGGTTGCTTTATAAGAGCATATAAATTTGATGTGGCTTCATCCCAAATTATTCAATTATCACCCAATGATGTTTGTGATACAGTATTAGACGTATTTGAAAATTATGTTTTGGTTCAACGTTTACATGTCTGTGGACCACCCGAATTACATTTGGGTAAATTTGTTAATGAAAAAGAGGTTTGTTGTGGATTAATTTATCAATGGAAATTTGTGATTAATTAAACTTGGGTGTTTTTATAGGTCGCTTGGAGTCTCATTTCTAAACCCAATCCCATCACCGTGGATCATACATGTGAAGATGTTGGAGTTGATGAAAAATATGGCCCACATACATTTGTTCGAATTCCAAAAAATGTTTCAGGAAAAATTCCACTTATTGCTTTTATTCATGGTGGACCTCATTCAACTTCATTCAAAGCGTATGCTTTATCTTCTTTGATAAATTAATAAGCAGTATTTTTTTATTTTTAGTTGGCCTCGACGTGCAGCAAATATCCTTCTTTATTCTGGATTTGCTATCGTCCAAATTAATTATCCTGGATCCCTTGGATATGGAGAAGATTATGTCCAACAACTTCCAGGAAAAGTTGGTGAATTAGATGTTGAATTTTGTGAAAAAATGATTGAAGAAACTCTTAATAAATTCCCACAACTTGATAAATCTAAAGTTGGACTTCTTGGTGGTTCACATGGTGGATTCCTTGTTACTCATTTAGCTGGGCATAAACCAGATAATTATAAAGCCGTTGTAGCTTTGAATCCAGTTTTGAATGTTCGAAGTAAATATATTCAATTTTACTCTGATCGCGTTAATTTATTCTAATTTTTTTAGCCATGTTTGATATCACTGATATCCCTGATTGGTGCGCATATGAAGCCAATGGAGCTCCTCTTGAACCAGGAAAACCACTCAATTCAGAACTTGAAAAACAAATGCTTGCATGTTCACCCGCAACTCGATCCCATGCAATTCGAGCACCATTTATGCTTGTTATCGGTGGCAAAGATCTTCGAGTTGCTCCACATTTTCGATCATTCGTTCGCGATTTAAGTGCTAATAATGTTCCTCACAAAGTTTTATATTATCCTGAATCCAATCATGCTTTGGATGAAGTTGATGTTGAAACTGATTGTGAAATCAATACAGCACTTTGGTTTAATAAATATGCAGCGTAAAAAAAAGAATTATGCGTGTGCATGTATTTTAGGTTTAATAACGCTTCTTCTTTTTTTTGCCACACTGCTTACCATATGATATCTATTTATTTTATAATTTAATATTTAATAAATTTTATTTATATGTTTTTGTAATTGAGAATATAAAAAACGTTCTTTGTACGTATCTAATACATTTTATGAATTTTCTTTGAGTATCATGAATGAATAGTTGTAATTTTTTGGTTGGTAAGTAGTAGTTGATTTAGCCTAACATAATTTGTATTTTATCATAGACCAAAATATGTTATTGATTTTTTTTTCTATCAAGAGGTCAAATCCAAGACAAAGCAACAGTTTTTTTTTGAGGTCGTTCCTTTCCTTTGGCTTAAAAGCCTTTATTTCTTTCATTTTTGCATATTTTTTTATAAGCCAAATAATATCATTAAATTTTATTATGGTTGCTTGGAGAGTTTCTTTCTTGCTTGTATGAGATATTATTTTCTAATAAAATCAATGGGATGTCTTGCGATTAGCCAATTTTTTTAGGTCTACTGTTTTGAGAAAAAGTGCATATTTTCCCTTTTCATCACGTTGATCGATATTTGGCAGTTTTACCCTTTTTGATTATAAACTAGTTCCTTTTCTTCTTCCCATAAAAAAAACATCCTGGGAACCATCGTTTTTTTTTATTATCCTATACATTTTTTCTTCTAAGGTCGTTGTTGAATGAATGACATTAGCGTTCTTCCTTTTTCTTTGTTGCTTCATTAGTTTTTTTTCTTCTGCTGTCCATTTGTCAAAAAAAAAATTGTTTATACCAAAAACACTTTTTCATTCTTTCTTGCACCCACTGATTGTGATCTTTTTTGATTTTGTAAGAAAAAATAGTCTTTTTTTTTATTTGCATACATACATTTCGCGCGCATTTTTTGTCCTGATTATTTTTTATTTCTCTTTAATTTTTTTATTTTTTATAAATTTTAGCTTCAAACATGGCTCAAAATGGAGCAAATAACACTAATAATCCATTATTAAAAGTAAAAATAACTGGACATAAATCATTAACCAATGATTTTGCTTGTCACACATGTCCCATGATACATATGTATAAAATATGCCCTAAAGAAAAGAGTGAGTTTTATGTTTTTTCTTTAGTCAGAGCCTCAAATTTTAAGCGATGCCTTCCTATTATTAGTTCCTCCAAATTTTTTAGGAGACACCGATTTTAAAATTGATTTCACTAAACTTCCGGATGTTTTACAAAAGCGTTTTATTGATCTTGCAAATATTTATGAAAAGTCTAAACTTCAAAAAGTATGTAAATCTATTAATCGAATGATTCATCCAGAAACCTATCAAATTGCATGTGAATTAATTGCACATGGAAATCCAGATTACCCAGAAGAAGATCGATTTTGGTGTGGTCGTGGAACTACCTTACACGTCCATCCCGAATATGAATCACATATTCCAAATGTTCACGATTTAATTGTAAATGGAAAATTTAATGGTGTTAATTTACCAAATAATTGGATTTCAAAAGTATTAAATCAAAATGTATGTTTTTATTTAAATAAATTACATCTTGAAAATTGTGAACTCACTGAAAGCGAATTTCGTGCCCTTTGTGAATATGATGGACTTGAGCATGTTTTTCTTGAAAATATTTCTGTTACTCCTCCACCAAAAATTTATGAATTAGCTATTTGGTTAACAAATGCAAAAACGATTAGAATAAATATTAAGAATTTTAAATGCGATCCAAATTGGCCAAAATATTTTTATCAATTTTCTGATAAACGCATAATAAAACAATTTGTTTTTATGAATGCTTCCATGAAATTTAATGCAATTGATTTGGATAAATTTATTCGAGTAAGTTTTCTTTCTTTCGTTCTTTTCTTTTTTTTGGAAAAAGTTTGGAAACAAAATTTTTTTTAGACCAAAGTTATTGATAATCCAGAATCAACGGTTCGAATTTATTTTGATGAAGATGAAATAAAAAAACTTTCGAAAAAAGTAATTCAAAAAAAATTGGATCGAATTTTAAATGGAGTTTTTAAACGCGTTATTAAAGCCCAATTTGAATCTTTCGCTCCCACTGATCGATTTATAATTGATTCACGTCGAAAAGAAAAAAGTAGCAAAGTTTATTTTTATGTTAATTGTCGGGCTTTGGATACAATGGTAACTAAAGCTAAAATGGAAAATCTTTCAATTAATGATTCCATCGATGTTGGTCGTTGATTTTTAACAATTTTTATTACAACATCAAAAAAAATTGGTTGAAGGAGAAGAGGCTTTGCCTAAAGCAAATTTACGACATTTTTATAAAGTTTAAAGAAAATTTTTACGTTTGTGTCATGAAATAAACACATTTACACCAACAACAAAAAAGAAAAATTTCACTCTTTTTTTGTGGAAAAAGATTTACCGAAAAAAGCGTTGTTAAATTTTTCCTTTTTTGTTGTTGGTGTAAATGTGTTTATTTTTATTGCACAAACGTAAACTTTTTAAAACTATTAATGTCATTGCCCCAAGTTTGAGCGTGTTTTTATTTTTGCCCAGATTATTATTATTTTTGTTGCCTTTTTTTTGTAACCCTATGTTTTTTTCATATTCCTTTATAATTGTTATTTTGTTTTTTATAAATCAAAGACTTTCTGCATTTTTCACAAAAGCAAAGAATGAAATCCATCAAAAGTATTGTCTGCGAGACAAAAAGAATTATTCAAAAAATTAGGAAATTTACAAATGCTCGAAAATATTCTTTTTTGCCACAAATTTTTGGTTGAAGAAACATTTTATTTATAATTTTCTACCACCAAAAAAAATATACAAAAATAAAAGAAAAAATGTATGTTTAATTATAAATAATAAAAAAGAAGAAGAAAGGTATTCATCATTGAGCAAAAAGAATATCACAAAGAATGGGTTGTGGAAGATTGTTAACACTTTCCTTTCCAATGATACCTTTATTATTTACAAGAGTTTGAATGCATTTTTGTTTAAGGGCTTCATAATTATTATCATATGCTATTCGAATAATATCACATACATTTGTTGCATTCACAGTATCTTCCAAATGTGAAAGGCATCTTTCCTAAAAGCACACGAATGGAAGTTAAAAAATTGTTACAGTAAACTTGGGAATTAAAAAAAAGTTTAATTTTCTGTCTGAAGCTTACTTTTAATTGTTGAATTTCATATTTATTTGCAAATTCAAGTAAAGCTGATTCACATCCGGCAACAGAATTATAATTTCCATAACAAAATTTTAAGGCTCGATTAGTAACATCTTCAGTAAAATCCAAATCAATTTTAGATGCATTTCGAGTTTTTTTATCAAATATTTGTTTAAATATTGGTGAAGCATGAGATAAAAAGCATCGATGAGCTTTTATTTCTTTACCATCTGATGTTGTTAAAGTAACATCGGTGTATTCATTGGATTCAAAAATTTCTTCACCCAAAGTTGATAAAGGTATTAATTTTATTGTAGTTTCATTTCCTCCTCCATAAATTAATTCTTCTTTAAGTGAAGTTATTAATGGGCTCGTACTTTCACTTTGTTGTTGTTGAATTTCATTAAAAAGTTGAGTTTTAAATTGAAAACTCGTCGTCGCCGCCGCTGAGGTTAATGAATCATGATTAAAATCAGATGAGGACATATAACTTTCCATTCGAGGATTACATAAAAGTTCGGTGGCATCTGGTGGACCATAACCATAGGTTTTAGCTTCAAAACCTAAAAATGAAAAAATGGAACATAAAAAAAGTATGCATTTTTTTCTATCTAAAATGAGAGTCCATCTCTGAATTATGCAAGCCACTAATCAGTTTTAGAAAATTTAGAGCATTCCCAATTTTTTAAAGTTGATTATTACTGTAACTAATTTAAGGCTCAAAAATAAATAACAAAAAATATCCATTTTTTCTTTTTCCTCCAAAATCCAAATCAAAAAATCAACTTTAAAAAAATGTATATAAAACTTACCAAGTTCAAGAGCCTTTTGAATGCATTGTTTAAAAGCATCCGAATTAATTTGATTAAATAAATTTAAATCTTTTCCAACCGCTTCAACAACAGTGTAAGAAAAATCATCTTTTTGTTGTTCATTCAAAGGCGCAGGAGGAAGTAAACCAGGATATAAAGTATTTTTACATGTTCGAATATGAGTGAAATAACTTCCACCTTTATTTGGTCCCAAAAATTTTTCACATACACTACAATAAATTGCAACCTTTTTATTATCATCATCCATCACCCATTTAACAAATGTATCAGCATTTTCCATTTGAATTAAATGTAATTTTCCTTCATTCACGGCATTCCGATATTCTTCATGAACGGATTTTCTTCTCTTTCGTGCATATGTTGATGTATGATGATTGGAATTTAAAGCAGATGATTTTGTTGCTGTTGTTGATGATGAAGATGATGAGTTTGGAGAATATCTCGTTGTTGCAAAAGATGAATCAAAATCAGTTTTAAATAATGATGAAATAATTGAAGCAGGATTATTGCTTTGGGAGGAAGAGGAAGGTGATGATGCCATCATTGATAAATATATTAGAGAAATATATTTTTAGGTAGAAACAAAAAAATATATCAGCGCTTTTTATTTATTTTTTTCGTTAGAAAAAAAAATGCAATGGACGAAACAAAAAAATATAATGCAAAATGAAACAACAGCGCTGCAGCGAAATCTAGGGCGAATAATTTGCTTTGTTCGCCTCTTTTTTTTTGCAGTTGTATATTTGGGCTGTTCCGCCGCCGCCGCCGACTTTAGCCTGTCCGTCATCATCATTTACATTTATTTATTTCTCTCTCTCCCGCCCGCTCGTTATTTTTTTTTCATCGTTGTGGTGCTTTTTTCCTTCATCTTATTTTTTTTACCTCTCTCATTCGTCGACGACAACCAACACGCGACGACGCCATTGCAAAAAGCGACCACGCTCACAGGAATAAAAAAAAAATAACTTTCTTTTCCTCCGTCGTCGTCGTTCTTGTCGCCGCCAAGCCTGTTTTTTTTTATTCCTTTTTGAATGTAACAACAATAAAAAAAAGGCAGTCAAAAATAGAGTCATCGCCGCTGGATGAACGACGCTCGCTCGTTTGGTAAGCGGAGAAACTGCTCCATTTTTCCATTTTTCCTTCCCAAAAAGTGTCGGTTTTTATTTTGTCAGTCCACATTTTGGAATAAAAAGCTGTTGTTACGCCTCCTTATGCCGTTGTAGTGGTTGTGATGATATAAGCCCGCCAAATATTAACGCGCAAAAGAATTTTTTTTACTAACAGTAAATGTTCAACATTAACATCGAAAAAGGGCGCTAATGCAATAGAAAACCGGGTGGCACGAGATTTGCGGCTTTAAGCTTTGCGGTCCGAGCTTTGCGGCCCGACTTTTGCGGCGAAAATTATAACGACTTTTGCGGCCGACTTTTGCGGCGCGAATTATTACGACTTTTGCGGCCGATTTTTGCGGCTTTTGACAATAAGTGCTAAGGTTATTCTCACAAACCTTTGCGCATCAACCAAAAGATTATTATTATGAGAAAAATGATTCATAGTTGTTTATGTTGTTGTATGATTATCATTTTTCTCTATCTTTTGTGCCGACAAACCTTTATTGCAAGTATGCTTTTGGGCTATTTCCACCTTTGGGTGATAAGCTCAATGCTCATATAAAAGAACATCTTGGATTCGAAAGTTTCTTTTTTGTTTTTGCTTTCTTTATTTATTTTGCTTCTTGAAAGATATATTATTTTTTTTATTCTGTAAATTTTCTAATGCATAAAAGAAGTAATGAAATGCCTGAACGAGAAACAGAAAAGCCTGATGAAGCAAGGTTTTTTGGCGGTAGCTATTGTCAATTTGGTGACTCTAAAAGTAAGTGCTTTTTTTTTCCAAACGAAGGTACAAATGGGAGACCCGCCATATTTCCACCCAACATTTGGAACCATTATGAACTCCAGGTTGATGGAAGGCTTGGTAGAACTAATAATGCCTAAGTATATTAATAAGTTTTAAAAAAATAATTAAAGTTTTTATTTTTAGGAAGCCTTCCATGGAGCGTTAAACCAGCGTTTTCATGGTTCTCATCCTTCCCTTTCAAAGTTAGTTTTGATTTTAGTTTTTATTTTTATATTTTCTTTTGTTGTAGGATAATAACAATTCTCAAATCTGAGGACAAAATAGCAACAGAAAAAACGAGGCCATTTCTTCTTGATTCAACCATGCCAATAAATATACATCCTCGCAAGCCAGCATATATTGCAAATGACCAAGCAATTCATAGGCTTATTCATGGATATACTCAGCTTCAAGAGCCAACTGATGATCAAATAATTGGTTTTCTGTATGCAGTTTCTTATCGTCTTGCCAAAAATAATTTGAACCATTGGGGTGATTAGAGTTTTTTTTTTTCTTCTTCTAATTATCCATTAATCATCCCAATGATTGTAATTATTCGTGTCAAGTCGAGGGCGTCCATATAAAATATTTATTTGTTCATCATTCATTTATTTGTAAAATTCATAAATTTTTATACCTTTCATATATGTAGTTAAAACTCTTTTAAAAAAATAAATTTAAAAAAATTAGAAAAAAAGATATTGAGCCGCAAAAGTCGGGCCGCAAAGATGGGCCGCAAAACTCGGCCGCAAAAGACGTTATAATTAAGCCGCAAAAGTCGGCCGCAAAACTCGGACCGCAAAAGTCGCAGCCGCAAAGTTCGGGCCGCAAAAATCGGGCCGCAAAACCCAAAGCCGCAAAACTCGCGGCGCCAGAAAACCGATGTGGTTTGTCTCTGTTGTCATCTTCCTCTTTTTTTTTTTGGTCGGCGTCGTGGCAGCGACATAAAATACATACTACCCCCATCTTTTTGTTGTTTCAAATTTTTTATTATTGGGGTATTAATCATTAATTAAATGTTGCTTTAGAAAGTGCTTTTAAAAGGAAAATTATAATAAGCTACAGTTAAATATAAAAAAAATTATTGCCACACAGATGTTTACTACTGTATGAAAGTATCATAAACAAAAAATGAACATTTAAATTTGTTGAAAGTTGCAATGTATTGTAATTATCAAAAGATTTAATTAAGCAAAGACGAGGAATACCAACAACAAGAAAAAGTATCAACAATAAAAAAATTTCCTCGAGAAAAAACAGAAACCAAGTCCAAATAAACTAAACTAATTTAATATTACTGAATTCACACTTCTATTAGCAATTACATAATCTTGATAGCTTGATTTTCAATTAATGGACTAATGGAAAGTGGCGTTTTTTACTTTTTGAAATCATTATGGAAACGGCTTCCAAAAAATGGTTTAAAATAAAATAATTTCTTTCTTTCGTTCACTTTGTTCTTTCAAATCAACTTAAAGTACGTACATAACTCGACAATTTTGTGTTCGTTTGTTTGTTATATCAATTAATGGGCCATATTCTTTTTAACATTTATGAAAAAAACTTATCAGTATTTTCTAAGAATCATGGATCGACTTATGTTTGCTTGTTAGAAGACAAATCCATGCTAAAATGTCCACCACCATGTTTGCTATAAAAAAATGCATTGAAAACAAGCAAAATTTATTATTTTAAGTATATTCCTTTATTTATTAAAACAAAACTTTTAGTTATTAATAATAATAAAAAGGTATTTAAAAACTTTCATAAATCATAAATTACGGTATTTATTTCAAACGACACCCAAACCAACTTTTCTGGGCAAAATGGCATAATCGACAATATGCGATTTTCAACGAAAGCTTTTCAAGGATACTTTTGTTTGTTTGTTTGATGTTGCAATCATGAAAGATGCTTTCAACAAATTCAATATCATTTTTTTATTGTATGTATTTCTAATATTTGCCGCCTGTAAATCGTGTTGTTAAACTAGGAGGAAAACGCAATAACTTTTTTATAAATATTTTTATTCGTGTTGTTGACCTTACCTTTCATCATTTTTTCGTCACATTGCATAACATTTACTTTTTTTTAGGAACATCCTACTTTTGTTTACTCAAATGGTTTATCGCCGATGAAAATTCTTTCAAAGATTCTACAAACGACGCCATTATTATCTCGTAGAATTCATTTTTGTTCACTATTATCGTCTTCATCAAACGATTCAAACAACGAAGACGTGTATGCTGATATCCACAAACGTGTTCAATACTATCGCAAAGAACTGCGTAAACACGTTCATCAATCTCTCAAACATCGACAGCTAAGGTTTCAAATTAACAACTTAAACGAAGCAATGACTCAAGCAGAATCAAAGAAAAATGAATATGTTTTGAATGAACCTGTACCAAGCAGAATTTCATTGGAGGTGGGTTCAAATATTTTACGATTAAGCTAGTGTATGAAATTATGTCTTATTTTTTTAGATTTTGAGTAGTGGAACGTGTAATATGGAACCATGTGTGTTGATAAGAACTCCAACAAGAGGATATTTGATTAATTGTCCTGAAAGCACATCAAGAATGTTACCATCATTGATGCTAAGAGCGAACAATATCAATGATATTCTTATTACTTCTCGTAAGTTTTATGCACTTGTGCTTTTTAAACTGATTGAGGTTCTTACTTTAGTTCTTCTTTGATGGATTAAAATGTTAGATAAACTTAAACTTGGTCATTATTTTTACTATCCATTTTATAAACTTTGTTTTTTAGCCAACATTCGTCGTATTGGTGGAATCTCTGGTTTTATGCTTTCACAGTGTCAGGGCGTTGCTGCAACACGTATTCATGGTCCTGCATTTATTCGTAGTTATTTGGAATTTCTTCGACCTTTTGCTGATGCAGAGTTTGGTGAAGTCAAATATCCTGGAACAGTTATTGAACAACCATGGGATGCTGGTCCATACAAAGATGTTACTTTTACAATCAATTATATTCCAATGCAACATTTTGAATCGAAGGTTTTTGGGCCTGTAAGCAGTTTGGATGAAAGAGAAAGTATTGCATACTTAATTGAAACCAATGTATGTTTGCTTTTATTCATCTTTTCGCTAATAAAAACAAACCACTTTTTAGCCTCCAACTCCGAAGATCGATATGTTAAAAATTATGGAACAAAAAGTACCAAAAGGCCCATTGATTGGCAAGTTGAAAAATGGTGAAACTGTTGTACTTCCTGATGGTCGAACTGTAACTCCTCAAGATGTTTATGCTGAAGACGAAGTCCAAGGAATCAAAGATTCATCTATTTTGATTATTGATGCTGTTACAATGTCGCAATTCAATCAATTTATGATGTCTCCAACAATTCAGCCATATCTTAATGGTTCCAAGAAACTTGATTACATTGTTCATTTTACCAAACCTGAAATCTTCGATTCTGATATTTATCAAAACTTCAGCTCCAAATTCTATCGATCAAAGACTACTCAAGTTATTATAAATGGTACTGGCGCTCCTGATCCTCATTTGGAAAGTGTTTATCGCCATCAAGCATCACTTTCATTTGTTGATGAAAACTTGTTTCCTAAACTATGGCCTGAAAATGAAGTATTACTCAACGAAGAAAGTGACAAAGTAACAGATGCACATGGACGAATTTTTGCTCGACCTCTTCAACGATATGTCATTCGTGGACCACAAAAGAAATGGATTGAAGAATGTCAAATTGATGTTAGACGAATTTCAAATCCTCTAATTACAAAGGCTTATTCAGAGAAAGTTTTGGGTAAGGGTTTTTAGTAATAAACCATTTGGTTATGTTTAATTTTTTCTGGTTTTTCTAATGACACTATTTTTAGATACATACTCTTCACTTTGTACTTCATTATCTCCACCGTCACCTGAACCATTTCCCAAAATCATCTTTCTTGGAACTTCATCAGCAGTACCATCAAAATATCGTAATGTTACATCCATGATGGTTCAAACTCCTTCATCATATTATCTCGTCGATTGTGGAGAAGGGACTTATGGTCAAATCAAACAACTTTTTGGATATCAAACATCAGAAGTTTTAACAAAGCTCAATGTTATTTTCATAACTCATACTCATCAAGATCATACGAATGGGCTCATTACTCTTCTTCAAGAACGACAGAGAGCTTATGATGCAGCTGAAAATAAGAAAGAATTTCAACAACTCGTGGTCGTTTGTAATCGAAATATTCTTAAACATATGCATACATTTTCAAAACGATTTTATAATGTTTTAAATTTGGCAAAATTTGTTGTACCTATGATGTATGTGGATCGTCTACCATCATGTATTGATTTAACTCAATTATTTGAAGAAAATGGTCTCTTATCATCTATTCCTGATATAACTGCGTCCGCTGTTAAAGTTAATCATACAAGTGATGCAGCTGGTTTTATTATTACAACAAAAGATTCTAATAGAAAGATTGTATTTTCTGGTGATACAACTCCATGTGATTTATTAGTTGAAGCTGGAAAAGATGCACATGTTTTAGTTCATGAAGCAACATTTGAGGATGGATATGAAGTAAGTTGTTTTTAGTTTTACTCTTTTTATATTAGTGTATTAACGTTACCCTTTTTTAGTCTGATGCTCGAAGTAAAAAACACTCAACAATGTTACAAGCTGTCAACATCGGGAAAGCTATGAATGCAAAACATATTATTTTAACACACTTCAGTGCTCGTTATTCTAAAGTTCCACCATTACCAGAATATTTGAAAGACAATAATGTTGGAATTGCAATGGATAATCTGGTCGTTTCAATGGATTCACTTTCAAGGCTGCCATTTATGAACGAAGTATACAAGAAGCTTTATGATGAAGAACTCTTTGATATTGAAAAGAAAGCCCAACAACGTGGTCTTCGAGATGCTACTGCTGTTCCTGGTCCTCCACCAATAAAGAAACGAGCTATAATTACTGATGCTGAATTTGTTTAGGATTCTTATTTAATATTTTTTGTTTGTTAGTTTTTGTTGAATTTTTTGAGAAATTTTAATAAAGTATGAATAATTTTATGTTACCACTTTATTTGTTTACATCCACCATTTTCTTGATGCTCATGCTTTTGTTACATACACCTTGCATTAACTTCATTAACAATGTGAGATAGTTAACCGTGGAGTAATTATTTATGTGGCTTTAAATTTTCTCATGATAAACCTTGAAAACAATGTCAATGTTTGCCTTTTTTCCTTTTGTTTTAGGCAAAGTTTTCTCATTTGCTAGTAACAACATATTAAAGCTTATCTGACAGAATATGTAAATGCTCATGCTTTTGTTGCTTACATTGCTTTCATCAACAATTCTAACTGATTCTTAGTTGAATGGCTATTTATGTGGTTTCCAATAAACCATTTAAATCAATGTCAATGTTAACGGCGTTTTCTCTTTCATTTCAAGTTTTTCTTAGCTTGTAGTAAATAACCTAATAACAAAAAAAACCAAAAATACAAAAATTTATTTTAAAAAAATCAAAACATATTAAGACAACATGCTATAACGATTACCAACAATAGCAAAAACTTTTTCCTTCATAGTTTTTTCAATTTCAACGCCATTCTTGAGAGCTTGACGAAGATGAACCATTATTTGAATTTGATATCGTTTATCAAGTTTGAATTTCTTCATAATATAGTTGAAGATTTCAACCGGTGTTGAACCTTGTTTATTCTTGAGTTTCCGAATTGCTTCTTCAATCATAAAATAAAATGGTGGATGACGAGGTTTACGATCTGATTCTTCTGGTTTTTCTTCAACTTTTTGAGCTACTTGATTACCTTCTTCTTCGACTTCATGTTTGATGGTTACAGGAGATTCGTCAGTTACAGGATCACTTTCTTCTTTTTTGATAACTACAGGAGGAGCTTGGTTGGTAATTGATTCAACATTTGCGTGACGAAGAGACTTTCTTACTGCTATCTTGATAGCTCGAACTTGTCCAATCTTTTTCACGCCATCTTCTTCGTTTTCTTTTTTGATGATTAAAGGAGTTGCTTCGATAACAGAATCGCCATTTTCTTTTGTATGATCAGAAGATTTCTTTACAATATTTGTTCTAGATCGAAGTTTTGCACGAATTTTATTACCACCAGCATCTTCGTTTTCTTTGTTGGCGGTTTGAGAAACTTCTTGGATAACGGAATCTTTGCCATCTTCTTTAGCTTCATCGGGAGCTTTTATAGCATCCTTGCGTGGTCGACCTCTACCCATTATCTGAAAATAAACTTTTTTTAGTTGTTAAATATTGTGAATCAAAAAAGCAAATCTTACCTTGCTATAATAATACGTTCAGGTTTAAAGAAAAGATGATGATGATAATTAAGTTTGAAAAAACTTTGCTTAAAAATACAATAAAAAAGCTGTTTGACTTTTGACATACTTTTTTTAAATCGAAAATTGATGTTTCTTGCGCGCTTTTTTGCGTTATTGTATTTATCGTGTTGAAACAAAGAAACTTTTTGAATTCTTTTTTTTAGGATATCGAAAACAATTTATTAATAAAATTTTTGGGAATACACAAAGAGTAAAACAAAATTTAGAATGACTTAGGAAGGTATTCAACGCTGCTATAAAAATAAATAATAAGTAATCGACGAAAAGCTAAAATAAGAAAAATCACTTTTCAATTTTGAATATTTTTTGCAAGCTTGGATGATAGAAATTTTTTCATAGTTTTTTTATTGGGTTTTGAAGATAGGATTTGTTAATTCCAATTTAGCATACTTTGTGTTCTAAAAGTTGCAACAACATTAATTATGTATTTATATATTTGATTTTAACACGGAATTGTTATTTTTGCAGCATTAATAGTTTAAAGATAAGAAAAAAAAATTGAGTTGTTTAAATTAGGACCAAACCTTCTTCTTTTTTTTATTGTTGCTTTCAAATTTGATTGCTTTCTTGATAAAAAAGAGAACAAAGCAATGGTGGACTTAATCTTCTTTTTTATTTCAAACAATAAAGCACTCCAGAAATATTTTCTCCTATAAAAATTAAACTGATAAAACTCAAACAAAAAAAAATGTTGTTGGATTGCTTTCATTTCTCTTTTTTTTCATTGATTTTCTAACAGCTAAAAATACATAAAAAATTTTAAGTCTTTATCAAACAAAGGTAACGAAAGAAAGAAGTTTAAAAGTGGAGGAAATATTGTCTCACACGTTTTTTTATATAAATAAAATGATTCATTTTTTCAAATCAAAATATTATTTATATTTGCTTAAAAGTTTTAAAATTATATTTTCTTCAAATCTCTCACAAATTTTCTTTTGCTGATTTACTATAAATTTTTTTAATTGTCTCTGTTTTCAAAAATATTTTGACCGAGCGTTTTTGCAATTTTTATTTATTAAATAAATTTTTATATTATTTCATAAACTCGATTTTTTTTTTTGCAGAACAAAAAAAGAGTTGTTTTAATATGGCTGTATCAAAAGTTCATGTAACCATTTTTAATGAAAATGGAAAAAATGATTCTTCACATGTTATAATTTTGGATAAAATTACGATCGTGGATGAACTCATTCATTTGGTTTTTGATAAAGCAAATTTAATTTTGGATGATTATGAAATTAATTCCATTGGAGTTTTAAATAATGAAACTGGAAGCTATGATAATATTTTTGAGAAAAGTATTGAAGTAAAAAATTTACAAAAATTTGAAATTTATGTTAAACAAAAAGTAAATAATTTTTTTTGTTAATTTTAGCAACAAAATTCTTTATTTACATATTTTTTTAAGGGGAAACAATTAACCAAAATAGTAGTCGAAATTAATGGCAATAATGAGCCATAAGAAATTTTGATGATTGATGCTTCAAACGTTTCAAATGTTAAAGATTTATCAAAAATGGTTTTGGAAAAACTTAATTTTGAAGAAAGCGACACCGTTATAACTAAAGTTGAAATTTATGATGAAGATTTTAATGCTTATGATACAATTGAAAATTCGATTGAAACAAAAATTTATTCATTCAAAGGTTATCGATATCAAATTAAGCATCGTCAAAAAAATGAACAACACCAGCAACAACAACTTTGCCCCAAATTTAATTTACCATTAGATAATTTAAGGTTTGTAGTTATTGTTTCTGACCGCAAAAAAATGAAAAGATGCGGCTGTTGCTCTCCGCTTATTTATTTTTTTATTATAAATACTAAATAATTTTTTCCCTTCTAAATTTTCAGTATGTCCAAAAAAGAAGATGTGATAACTCGTCAAGCTCTTGGACATATAGCTTTTCTAGGAGAATTATATGATGCCCATAAAGACACATTTTGTGGACATTCAATTTTTGGTAATAATGTTGATAAACATATTAAAATTACTGATACTGAGCGAACTATCACTGAATATATTTTTGATGATTCTTATAATGAAAAATTTAAAAAACTTGATATTGAAGCTGAACTTAAAGTTAGATAAATACTCGGAAACAAAAAAAATAATTAGAAAAATTTATAGGCAAGCATTTTATGTGGAATGATAGGTGGTGGAGGGCTTGGAAAATATATTTCAACATCAACTAAAAATACTAAAGAAACCAGTGCATCCCTGATTTGTCGAATGATGACTAAGGTTTTTTTTGTTTAAAAAAATTTTTAACTTCAAAAAATAAGTTTAATAAAAGTATAAATATTTTTTTCAGCATGAATCAATAAACATTAGTAATCGTTCCATAATCAATGATCTTTCAATCGATGCAATAAAAAATTCCAAATCTGCTACTCACATTGTTTCAGCAATTCAATGGGGCGCTGCAGCCACAGCGGAATTAACATATAAATCTGAAACCAATGAATCCCAAGATGCTATAGCTGGAAAATTAAAGTTGGCTTTAGCTGAATTAGAAAAATCCATAGGTGGTGGAGGTCATATGGATAAAAGAGGAAATGGCAAAAGGTATGATGAAAATTTCCATTTTAAATTTTATGCCGATGCTTTACCAAATGGCGAAGATATTCCACAAACAGTTGAAAAAGCCAAAGAATTTATGGCGAAATTACCAAATTTAATTAAAACTGCAAACAAAGGAAAAGGTGTGCCAGTTATGTACACTCTAGTTCCAATAAGTTCATTTCAAAGTTATATCAAGGATTTGGAATTCAGCGAAATGGTGTTTCATAAAATTGATTCAAATGTTATCGAACAAATTGTGGATGTTTTTGATGAAATCAATAAAAGTCAACGAATTATTAATACAATTTATACAGATTTTAAAGAAAATAATGATTGCATTAAAGAGGAAGTTCTTGAAAATCTTTATCATAAATTACAAAATCTTCGACAAACTCAAAATGAACTTCGTGATCATCTTAAAAATTCTGTTATCGAAGTAAGATATGGCCGAAAAAGTTCCAACGATCTTATAAGTGTTTTACAAAAATATCGAGAAAGTGAAGTCATTCCACAAAAAATCCATCAATTTTCTGATAGCTTATTTTTATATAAAGAAAAAATAAGTTATATTAAACATATAAAATCGAAAGATATTATTTATGTTGGTAAAGGAACTTCATTTGAAAGAGAACGGCGAGAACGAAATCTAAAAAATTTTTATGTTTATTTTTGTAATTGGTTGTTATTGGATGAAGATGAAAATGGTCGGGGGAGAATAGAAAATTCAAATTTATTTTTAGAGTTAAAAAAGAAGGAGGATATCGATTTGATTTTTGTTGATTTAGAAATGTCTCACAACAACTGCAACAGAGTTTTTCATCAAAGAGAAAATATTTTTCCTGATAATGAAAATCATCGAATATGCCATTATTTTAATGGACATTGTATTGATAAAGATGTGCTTGAAACCCATAAAAAGGAACAAACAAAATGTTTTGTTCGTTGCACAGATGAACGGCATTTAGCTTTTCATAAACCAAATAAACGCGTGGATTTGGATCTTCCATGCCCTCTGTCTTTTAAAGGAAACCTTTGTGGAAAAAATGAATGTGAATGGTATTGTGAAGATTGTAAAAATCGAATTCAGTATGATTTTAATGATAATTTTTATTGCCACTGTGGATTTGCAAATATTCAATTTTTTCAATACCGTTGCAATCATGAAAAACATGGAGATACTTTCATTGGTTTTGAAGAACCCCAACTCAAAGCTTTGATCGATCAAATTCGACCGAATAAAGAAATAAACATTTTATTACTTGGTGAAACGGATGTCGGAAAATCCACTTGGATTAATGGATTTGCTAATTATTTAACTTATAAAACCTTGGCTGATGCTGAAACTTCGGAAAATGTGTTTCTCATTCCAGCGCAATTTACAATTTTTGATACAAATTTTGAAGAAAAAATAATTAAAATTGGTGAATCCAAGAATGAGAATTTCAAACCTGGTGAATCATGCACTCAACAACCTAAAAGTTATCTGTTTTCTGTTGGAAAAACTATTGTTCGCTTGATTGATACCCCGGGTGTTGGAGATACTCGAGGAATAACGAGAGATCAAGAAAATTTTGCTGCAATTTTACAATATATTTCTAATTTTGAAGAACTTCATGGAATTTGTATTTTTCTTAAACCAGATAATTCCAAATTAAATCTCGTGTTTAAATATTGCATCAATGAATTATTAGCCCATCTCAATAAAACAGCTGCAGCTAATATTGCATTTTGTTTTACTCGAGCTCGAAGTACTAATTATCGCCCAGGGAATACTATGGCTCCATTAAAGCGATATATCGAGGATTTAAAAGAAAATGTTGGAATTATTTTGGGACAAGAAACGGTTTATTTATTTGATAATGAAGCCTTTCGATTTTTATGTTTATTAAATAATGGCGAAGATTTCACTGAAGTTCAACGAAGCGAATTTGAACGAAGTTGGGAAACATCTGTAAAAGAAACGGAAAGATTATTGGAGCATTTTAAACACGATATTCCTCCACACGCTGTTCGTGAAACCATTTCCATTAATGAAGCTCGAAATTTGATTTTAACTTTAGCTAAACCTCTCGCAGATATAAGCAAAAATATTCAACTTAATATTAAAGAGCTTGAAAAACAAAAAGAAGATCTTGCAACCGCGGATAAAGAAGACATTTCATATTTAAATAAATCATGGGAAATTATCAAAAGTGGACTCTATTATATACCAATATTTAGGTAAGTAAGGACATGTAATTTTTAGGTGAAGTTTACAAAAAGTAAAGTTTGAATTAATTTGGCTAAGAAAAGAAAATTTTTTTTGGAAAACGCTTTGGTATTCACAAAAAAATATATAGCAAAATTTGGGACATCTTCGAGTATCTTGATACTTTAAATTTGAGGACCATCTTTAAAATAATCATTTAGCTTAACCGCATAAATATATTTTAGACTTTTATTTACGACAAAATATGTTAAAATAGAAACTGAACAACTCGAATTTCCTCGAATTGTATGCACTTCGGCAACATGTACAGAAAGAAAAAAATTGACTGATTCTGATTCATATGAAATAATTTATCGAAATATTTGTTGTAATGAATGCACAGCTGTATCAAATTTGACACCAGATATAATTCCAAGTCCAGAAATAAAAAAATGTGAAGCAACGGGAACGGATTTAATGTGTAAAGTTTGTGGATGCAGTTGGTACACACACAAACATATAACTTTTCAACAAAAAAATGTTACGGAAACAGTTGAAAATTTGGATGCAAAAAGTATATTTTTGAGAGAAAAACAAAGTCCTGAAGAAATATTTAGACAAGCAAAAAATAATTTTGAAACTCGAATTGAGGAATATGAAAAATGTCAAAAAGATATCGATCAAACAGTTGCAAAATTTGCGGCATTTTTAAAGAAAAGTGCCATTTTGCCTTACAATGACACTTTGGAAGATTATTTAACTTTCAATATTGAGGAAGAAAAGCGTCAAAAAGGTGATGAAGAATTAATTACAAAACTCGAAGGGCAATTAAAAAAATATCGAGAAGAAAAAGAAATTCTTGATCGCCGACTTGAAAAGGGTGAAGCAAAAGAATTGGAAGCTGAAGAAATAAATGTTCTCAAACAAAAATTAGAAACTTTGCCTTTGGTTGGAAAAAATATTAAAGAATTATTTGAAGCCACACTTCGAGGACAAAAAATTAATTGTGCTTTCGGTGAACATTATTATGATCCAATTTATTATAAAGCCAAATTAACTCAAAAACAAATAAGAATGAGTAAACAAATTAAACCGGTTAAAGCAACGACACCGAGTTCACCAGTAGGAATGATTCAAAGCGCGTTTGAAGCAGTTCTAACAATTACAAGCTCAAAATAATATTAATTTTTTTTAATAAATCGAAACCAGGGCTGGGCGGAAATGATTTTTTCTCTTTAAAATACAAACCAAACAACTGTGAATCCAAAATTAACGTATTTTTAATGAGAAAAAAATTTTTACACCTTGAATATTATTATTTGGAATGAATATAAAATGTTTAAAAAAATTTAGTGGGAAAAGTTTAACATTTTTTAGCCAATCACTTTATAATGAAAAGGATTTAATGACGGGCAAAAAAGGATACATAGTAAAGGTCTGCAGATTTTATTGTCTCAAAAAGAGCGACTGATAACGGAAAAAGGTTTTATAGAAAAATAAAAGTAATTTGAACAAAAATTGAAAAAGCGATAAACGAAAGAACAAATGATTTTTCTATACAAAAATAAAAACAATGGATTTTAAAAATATTTTCAGATAAATTTTAAACATTTTTGGTTACAATGGTTCTATAAGCTGTTGACCGCCTTTCCCCAAACTTGACAGACCAGCCTTCTCAAAGTTTAAGTTGATTTTCAAAACTATCTGCAAAATTAATTTTCCATTCATGAGTGATATCATTATTCCAAAGTAGAAAAGAATTGAATTTTGTAGAAACATTTTTCTAAATAAAATTATTTCAATAGCTTTGTAGGATATAAAGCTGGCTAATTACCTTAATAAAGTTTGCAAATAAAGTGGGACTGATAGTTGGTGGTATGTGAAATAAAAACAAATTTTGGAGTTTTTTAGTATTTGTTGTTTCGCAAAACTTTTGTAAACCTTCTTGTGAATACATTTCGTAAAGATCTTCTTCTTCTGGCATGCTAAAAAAATTATATTTTAAAAAGTTAAATTATCTCTTTTAAAGTTTATAGCTTACAAAAGAAAATGACATATATTTGGCCCAATCGAGTAAAGTTCATACAAAGAAGCAAGAGACATATTCGCATGATGAATTTTGCATTTTAAAATTTGAATTCCGTTTAAATTTTTTGCAAGAATTTTATATTCTTCAAAAGAAAAAACTTGATTATTGATTTCACATAATTTCATTCCCAAACGAGAGATAGAAATTAAATTGGTTAGCATTTGATTTTCTAAAAGGTTATCAAATGCTAAAGATCCATAAATATAAAACTTGAAACCATAAAGTTTTTTTATTGAAATAAAGCAAAATGATTTTCCTTTAATATAAATTGAATTATCCTTCGTTCTGATGTTACTAACTGGGAAGATTTTTATTTTAGACCAAAAATATTTGCAGCGTGAATAAAGCTTGGATAAAATTTCATGATTTGCTTTTGAATCATTACCACAAATATATAAAATTATATCATACGGAATGGAAAAATGTTGAGATACAGCATTTTTTGATTGATACATTTCCACCGACATTTTCTTATAATTTCAGGAGGTATTTCAAATTATAAAGAACAAGCAAATTTCTTTAACTACTAAAAGCTAAGAAATTTTTTTAAGTCAAAGCAAAAATAAATTAAAAACCCTCCTATTGACCCAATAATATTTTTTGATATAACCAAAAAATTTGCAACCGAATGATTTCTTTTGAAAAGCCTTAAAGAAAATCAATAATTTTATTATGGTAAGCCAAAATATTTTTATTGATTTTATATGGAACAGACGATAAATTCTAATTTTCCAAACACCAGTCTCTAATTTATTCATAAAAAACTCCATAGGTATTAGTAGCAGCCGCATCATCCACTTTTCATATCCACAAAAAAAAAATTTATTGCTAATTATTTGTTTCGCTCAAAGAAAAACTTTCCAAAATTTATTTTAATTTTTCCAAAGCCGCTTTAAAAAGAGCTGGAATTTAATTATTACCTCAAACTTTGGGTAATTAAACCGAAGATGAATTCTTTTTCATTCTTGATCTATCAAAATATAAAATCAGAAAGGATGCGTTGGGGCTTTTATTTAGTTTATTTCTCTCTTTCTTTTTCAACCATAGATATACAGAAAAAAGAGAGAAAGGAAGATGATAACGCACAAAAAGGTGGAGAAAAAAAATGTCTGTCGGTTGTTGTCGTTCATTTTTTTTTTCAAAGAAAATTCTGATATCATTGTATTTTGCTTTTTGTTTAGTTATTAAAAAATTTAGAATGCTGATTTATTTATTGAGACAGTAATATTTACAATAAAATTATTAATTATTACATTATATTATTTAAATACAATATTTATTTTTTACCCAAAACACCGCTTAAAAGTCCACCACCATTTCCTCCATTTCCACCGCCTAAAAGACCACCAAGAAGGCCACCGCCATTATCTCCACTGCCACCTAATACTCCACCTAAGATGCCACCATTACCGCCTAATAATCCACCCAAAAGTCCATCATTTCCCAAAATGCTTGATAATAAACCTTCAGAGCTTAAAAGGCCATTCAACAAATCAGTTCCAAGAAGGCCACCGGTGAGAATGTTTAAAAGTTTTTTAACGGTTTCAACTATTCCAGTTAAACCATTTCCAAGTAAACCGTTGAGAATGCTATCAACTTGGAGGAGACCTTTAAGATTGAGATTATTAAGATTAAGGAGGCTTCCAAGATCTTTTAAAAGTTGATCAAGAAGTTTTTGAATATTGGTGAGAAGATTAGAAACCAAATTTCCAATAGCTTTATCTTGATCAAGTAATGTCAATGCATCATTATTGATGATATCCTACAATTTAATTATTATTTTTTATGCTTGCATTTTTGATTTTAACTTACAGCAAGTTGTTTAACAAAATCTCCAAGTTCAGGGGAAAGGTTATTAGCAATTTTTTGGACGCTATCAAGGGTTGATCCAACTTTGCCTTGAACATCTTCCTTAATGGAATTATATAAATTTGTAAGGTTGACATCTTTTTGTCCGGAAACCCAACCATCAATTTCTTGTAAAATTTCTGAATGAGTCAAATTTTCATTTGCAAGTAATTTAGATAATTCATCCAATTGAATTTGAGATAAACCGGGAAGTAATTGCTCAAGAATGTTTATGACTTGATCGAGAAGGACGCGAACCACTCGTACAACATCACCAACAAGTCCATCCAAACCAGCATTAAGGGGCAAAACTTTAAGAATGGATAAAATTCCATCAGGTCCACCTAATAAACCATCAAGACCACCAGCAAGTCCAGCTGAACCAGATGTATCGGAAGGTAATGAAGGAACAGTTACTCCACCACCACCGCCACCAAGAAGGCCTCCAAGTAAATTATCGGTAGGTGCTGCAGAGGAGAATGCACACACAGAAATTAGCACAATAATAAGAGATGCTTTGTTAAACATATTTTTTGGATTCAATCAAATAAATGATATGAATTTTAAAAAAATTGATGCCGCTTTTATATTAGCTTTTTTGGTGATTGAACACCATATTTTTGATCAAAAAATAATCCGCCATTGTTTTTTTAAACAAAAAAAAACATTGAATAAATTAATGCTTTAACATTATTCATTTTAAAGTTGCAAAACAAACAAAAAAATGAGATTAAAATTTAAAAAATTCTGGTCAAATATATTTGTTTTTCAAATCATGATTGTTGTGAAAAGTTTTTTCAAACTTTTTACTTTCATTAAATTTTTATCTTTCTTCAAACATTAATTTTTGTCTGATGAAAAAAATGCACTTTTTTGTGTCGCTTCTTTTTTTTGTTCGCATTCATTTTTTTCCTTTTTTTGCTGTTCTTTTGTTTATGAGCAACACAAAAAGATAGTCATTCGCTTGGGGTCATACCGCAGTGAAAGCACGCCATCCCGTCCGATCTGGCAAGTTAAGCACTGCTGGGCTCGATTAGTACTTGGATGGGAGACCTCCTGGGAATCTCGAGTGCTCCAAGCTTTTTTCATTTTTTTTTCATCTTCCAAAATTCAATTATTTAGTTCTGTAATTGAAATCAACAGTTTTTTTGTTTTATAATATTTTTGTTTCACTTTTTTTAAAGTAAAACTTTCCAAAATTTATTTACTTTTTTTTCCTGCCGCTTAAAAAAGAGCTGGAATTTTATGATTACCTTAAGTTTTGTAGGGTAATTAACCAACGATAAAATCTTCGCATTTCATATATATTTTTCCATAACAATTAAAGAAAGGCCGAGTTTCATTCATATTTATTGTTCACTATTTTTTGTTAACTAGAGAGAGCCACAGAAAAAGGGAGATAAATATAATAAATAAATGGAGGGAGAGAGATTGTGCTTCGTCACTAAAAAATGCTTTATAAAACTTAAATATGAAAAGTTTTTGTTAATAGAAAATATTTCACAAAGTCATCGGAGCTCTAATAAATGAAATAAATGAAAGCCGATGGAAAATTATGGAAATTAGTGGAAGCTTGTTTGTTGAAATTAAAAATAAAGAAAGTCGCACTCAAACAAAATTCTTACAATCAAATTGTAATATTATCACATTTTGGTGCCAAAAATTTTACATATTCCAACCCCAAGATCCTTATTTTCATTGAACCTTATTAAATAAATAAATAAATAAATAAATGTCAGATTTTATCGTATTACAGTGCCACCTAAAATCCAACACAAAATTAATAAAATTTGTTCCATGCAAATAAATTGTGTTTTTAAGTTTTTATGAAGAAGAAGAAAAAAAATGGAAATCGATGGAAATAAAACTTTTTTCAAGAAAAGCAATATTTAATATTTTTAAATTTTAATAACCAAAAATAAAAGAATCATCGATTCATTCAATTAATTATCAAATTATTCTAATCATCCAAACACCTGTCTCTAATTTATTCATAAAAAACCTCATCTGTTTTCAAGAGCAAAAAAGTTAAGGTTGTGATCGAGCTATGTGGCTTTGAAAAAAAAAACCTATGTTATTGAATATGAAATCTCGAAATTTCATATCTCTTTATTCGAGGCAGCGAGTTAAAAATGACATACATTTTCATGGTTAAAAAAATAAATAAAAATTAATTGGAAAATAAAAAAAATATCCGAAATTCAAAAATTTTGATTTCTTGACATACCGAACACATGTATCAAACTTTGATGCAAGACATTAGTGAATCTCGTTTTGAGTTAGGGCTTGAATTGGAGATATGGATTTTTTGTTTTAAATATTCATTATTAAATATATTAAAATTATTCCCAACGGGATTTTGAATCGCATGCACGGGAAGTACCTCAAATGGGATCCATTAATTTTTTTAAACAAGAGCATCAAGCATTCAGATACATTAATCAAAAGTTTTAATTATGAAACAAATAATTTTTTCCCCTTCAGCAGATCTTATTTTTTAATCTTTTTCTTTGTATTTTTATCAAAAAATATAAGCAAACAAAAGACATTTCACAAAATGGCTGCAAAATAAGAACACATGTATCAAGCTTTGATGAACGACATTAGTGAATCTCGTTTTGAGTTACGGAGTTCAATAAGGCATATGGATTTTTTTATCCAGATATTTTTCTTATAATTTATAATAATTAATGCCAAGAGGATTTTGAATCGCATACCAATTAAGACCTTCAACCAAAAATTATTTATTTATCCGATGCATCAAGCAAACATCGAAGTAGTATAATCGAATTTAAAACTTTTTGAATAAGAAAAAAAATTACAGGGAAAAACTGCTTTATTTTTCTCATTTATTAGGCATTTTTACGTCCATTTTCAATAATATTTTTCAAATTGGATCCTATCAAGCCGATTTGGAAGCAATTTTTTATTTTATGAAAACAAGCATTGAGAGGTACTAAATCTAATTAAATACGATTTGGAATTAGAAAAATGATTTTTTATAAATATTTGTTTCGCTTTGTAAAAAAGCAAAACTTTCCAAAATTTATTTTAATTTTTCCAAAGCCGCTTTAAAAAGAGCTGGAATTTAATTATTACCTCAAACTTTGGGTAATTAAACCGAAGATGAATTCTTTTTCATTCTTGATCTATCAAAATATAAAATCAGAAAGGATGCGTTGGGGCTTTTATTTAGTTTATTTCTCTCTTTCTTTTTCAACCATAGATATACAGAAAAAAGAGAGAAAGGAAGATGATAACGCACAAAAAGGTGGAGAAAAAAAATGTCTGTCGGTTGTTGTCGTTCATTTTTTTTTTCAAAGAAAATTCTGATATCATTGTATTTTGCTTTTTGTTTAGTTATTAAAAAATTTAGAATGCTGATTTATTTATTGAGACAGTAATATTTACAATAAAATTATTAATTATTACATTATATTATTTAAATACAATATTTATTTTTTACCCAAAACACCGCTTAAAAGTCCACCACCATTTCCTCCATTTCCACCGCCTAAAAGACCACCAAGAAGGCCACCGCCATTATCTCCACTGCCACCTAATACTCCACCTAAGATGCCACCATTACCGCCTAATAATCCACCCAAAAGTCCATCATTTCCCAAAATGCTTGATAATAAACCTTCAGAGCTTAAAAGGCCATTCAACAAATCAGTTCCAAGAAGGCCACCGGTGAGAATGTTTAAAAGTTTTTTAACGGTTTCAACTATTCCAGTTAAACCATTTCCAAGTAAACCGTTGAGAATGCTATCAACTTGGAGGAGACCTTTAAGATTGAGATTATTAAGATTAAGGAGGCTTCCAAGATCTTTTAAAAGTTGATCAAGAAGTTTTTGAATATTGGTGAGAAGATTAGAAACCAAATTTCCAATAGCTTTATCTTGATCAAGTAATGTCAATGCATCATTATTGATGATATCCTACAATTTAATTATTATTTTTTATGCTTGCATTTTTGATTTTAACTTACAGCAAGTTGTTTAACAAAATCTCCAAGTTCAGGGGAAAGGTTATTAGCAATTTTTTGGACGCTATCAAGGGTTGATCCAACTTTGCCTTGAACATCTTCCTTAATGGAATTATATAAATTTGTAAGGTTGACATCTTTTTGTCCGGAAACCCAACCATCAATTTCTTGTAAAATTTCTGAATGAGTCAAATTTTCATTTGCAAGTAATTTAGATAATTCATCCAATTGAATTTGAGATAAACCGGGAAGTAATTGCTCAAGAATGTTTATGACTTGATCGAGAAGGACGCGAACCACTCGTACAACATCACCAACAAGTCCATCCAAACCAGCATTAAGGGGCAAAACTTTAAGAATGGATAAAATTCCATCAGGTCCACCTAATAAACCATCAAGACCACCAGCAAGTCCAGCTGAACCAGATGTATCGGAAGGTAATGAAGGAACAGTTACTCCACCACCACCGCCACCAAGAAGGCCTCCAAGTAAATTATCGGTAGGTGCTGCAGAGGAGAATGCACACACAGAAATTAGCACAATAATAAGAGATGCTTTGTTAAACATATTTTTTGGATTCAATCAAATAAATGATATGAATTTTAAAAAAATTGATGCCGCTTTTATATTAGCTTTTTTGGTGATTGAACACCATATTTTTGATCAAAAAATAATCCGCCATTGTTTTTTTAAACAAAAAAAAACATTGAATAAATTAATGCTTTAACATTATTCATTTTAAAGTTGCAAAACAAACAAAAAAATGAGATTAAAATTTAAAAAATTCTGGTCAAATATATTTGTTTTTCAAATCATGATTGTTGTGAAAAGTTTTTTCAAACTTTTTACTTTCATTAAATTTTTATCTTTCTTCAAACATTAATTTTTGTCTGATGAAAAAAATGCACTTTTTTGTGTCGCTTCTTTTTTTTGTTCGCATTCATTTTTTCCCTTTTTTTGCTGTTCTTTTGTTTATGAGCAACACAAAAAGATAGTCATTCGCTTGGGGTCATACCGCAGTGAAAGCACGCCATCCCGTCCGATCTGGCAAGTTAAGCACTGCTGGGCTCGATTAGTACTTGGATGGGAGACCTCCTGGGAATCTCGAGTGCTCCAAGCTTTTTTCATTTTTTTTTCATCTTCCAAAATTCAATTATTTAGTTCTGTAATTGAAATCAACAGTTTTTTTGTTTTATAATATTTTTGTTTCACTTTTTTTAAAGTAAAACTTTCCAAAATTTATTTACTTTTTTTTCCTGCCGCTTAAAAAAGAGCTGGAATTTTATGATTACCTTAAGTTTTGTAGGGTAATTAACCAACGATAAAATCTTCGCATTTCATATATATTTTTCCATAACAATTAAAGAAAGGCCGAGTTTCATTCATATTTATTGTTCACTATTTTTTGTTAACTAGAGAGAGCCACAGAAAAAGGGAGATAAATATAATAAATAAATGGAGGGAGAGAGATTGTGCTTCGTCACTAAAAAATGCTTTATAAAACTTAAATATGAAAAGTTTTTGTTAATAGAAAATATTTCACAAAGTCATCGGAGCTCTAATAAATGAAATAAATGAAAGCCGATGGAAAATTATGGAAATTAGTGGAAGCTTGTTTGTTGAAATTAAAAATAAAGAAAGTCGCACTCAAACAAAATTCTTACAATCAAATTGTAATATTATCACATTTTGGTGCCAAAAATTTTACATATTCCAACCCCAAGATCCTTATTTTCATTGAACCTTATTAAATAAATAAATAAATAAATAAATGTCAGATTTTATCGTATTACAGTGCCACCTAAAATCCAACACAAAATTAATAAAATTTGTTCCATGCAAATAAATTGTGTTTTTAAGTTTTTATGAAGAAGAAGAAAAAAAATGGAAATCGATGGAAATAAAACTTTTTTCAAGAAAAGCAATATTTAATATTTTTAAATTTTAATAACCAAAAATAAAAGAATCATCGATTCATTCAATTAATTATCAAATTATTCTAATCATCCAAACACCTGTCTCTAATTTATTCATAAAAAACCTCATCTGTTTTCAAGAGCAAAAAAGTTAAGGTTGTGATCGAGCTATGTGGCTTTGAAAAAAAAAACCTATGTTATTGAATATGAAATCTCGAAATTTCATATCTCTTTATTCGAGGCAGCGAGTTAAAAATGACATACATTTTCATGGTTAAAAAAATAAATAAAAATTAATTGGAAAATAAAAAAAATATCCGAAATTCAAAAATTTTGATTTCTTGACATACCGAACACATGTATCAAACTTTGATGCAAGACATTAGTGAATCTCGTTTTGAGTTAGGGCTTGAATTGGAGATATGGATTTTTTGTTTTAAATATTCATTATTAAATATATTAAAATTATTCCCAACGGGATTTTGAATCGCATGCACGGGAAGTACCTCAAATGGGATCCATTAATTTTTTTAAACAAGAGCATCAAGCATTCAGATACATTAATCAAAAGTTTTAATTATGAAACAAATAATTTTTTCCCCTTCAGCAGATCTTATTTTTTAATCTTTTTCTTTGTATTTTTATCAAAAAATATAAGCAAACAAAAGACATTTCACAAAATGGCTGCAAAATAAGAACACATGTATCAAGCTTTGATGAACGACATTAGTGAATCTCGTTTTGAGTTACGGAGTTCAATAAGGCATATGGATTTTTTTATCCAGATATTTTTCTTATAATTTATAATAATTAATGCCAAGAGGATTTTGAATCGCATACCAATTAAGACCTTCAACCAAAAATTATTTATTTATCCGATGCATCAAGCAAACATCGAAGTAGTATAATCGAATTTAAAACTTTTTGAATAAGAAAAAAAATTACAGGGAAAAACTGCTTTATTTTTCTCATTTATTAGGCATTTTTACGTCCATTTTCAATAATATTTTTCAAATTGGATCCTATCAAGCCGATTTGGAAGCAATTTTTTATTTTATGAAAACAAGCATTGAGAGGTACTAAATCTAATTAAATACGATTTGGAATTAGAAAAATGATTTTTTATAAATATTTGTTTCGCTTTGTAAAAAAGCAAAACTTTCCAAAATTTATTTTAATTTTTCCAAAGCCGCTTTAAAAAGAGCTGGAATTTAATTATTACCTCAAACTTTGGGTAATTAAACCGAAGATGAATTCTTTTTCATTCTTGATCTATCAAAATATAAAATCAGAAAGGATGCGTTGGGGCTTTTATTTAGTTTATTTCTCTCTTTCTTTTTCAACCATAGATATACAGAAAAAAGAGAGAAAGGAAGATGATAACGCACAAAAAGGTGGAGAAAAAAAATGTCTGTCGGTTGTTGTCGTTCATTTTTTTTTTCAAAGAAAATTCTGATATCATTGTATTTTGCTTTTTGTTTAGTTATTAAAAAATTTAGAATGCTGATTTATTTATTGAGACAGTAATATTTACAATAAAATTATTAATTATTACATTATATTATTTAAATACAATATTTATTTTTTACCCAAAACACCGCTTAAAAGTCCACCACCATTTCCTCCATTTCCACCGCCTAAAAGACCACCAAGAAGGCCACCGCCATTATCTCCACTGCCACCTAATACTCCACCTAAGATGCCACCATTACCGCCTAATAATCCACCCAAAAGTCCATCATTTCCCAAAATGCTTGATAATAAACCTTCAGAGCTTAAAAGGCCATTCAACAAATCAGTTCCAAGAAGGCCACCGGTGAGAATGTTTAAAAGTTTTTTAACGGTTTCAACTATTCCAGTTAAACCATTTCCAAGTAAACCGTTGAGAATGCTATCAACTTGGAGGAGACCTTTAAGATTGAGATTATTAAGATTAAGGAGGCTTCCAAGATCTTTTAAAAGTTGATCAAGAAGTTTTTGAATATTGGTGAGAAGATTAGAAACCAAATTTCCAATAGCTTTATCTTGATCAAGTAATGTCAATGCATCATTATTGATGATATCCTACAATTTAATTATTATTTTTTATGCTTGCATTTTTGATTTTAACTTACAGCAAGTTGTTTAACAAAATCTCCAAGTTCAGGGGAAAGGTTATTAGCAATTTTTTGGACGCTATCAAGGGTTGATCCAACTTTGCCTTGAACATCTTCCTTAATGGAATTATATAAATTTGTAAGGTTGACATCTTTTTGTCCGGAAACCCAACCATCAATTTCTTGTAAAATTTCTGAATGAGTCAAATTTTCATTTGCAAGTAATTTAGATAATTCATCCAATTGAATTTGAGATAAACCGGGAAGTAATTGCTCAAGAATGTTTATGACTTGATCGAGAAGGACGCGAACCACTCGTACAACATCACCAACAAGTCCATCCAAACCAGCATTAAGGGGCAAAACTTTAAGAATGGATAAAATTCCATCAGGTCCACCTAATAAACCATCAAGACCACCAGCAAGTCCAGCTGAACCAGATGTATCGGAAGGTAATGAAGGAACAGTTACTCCACCACCACCGCCACCAAGAAGGCCTCCAAGTAAATTATCGGTAGGTGCTGCAGAGGAGAATGCACACACAGAAATTAGCACAATAATAAGAGATGCTTTGTTAAACATATTTTTTGGATTCAATCAAATAAATGATATGAATTTTAAAAAAATTGATGCCGCTTTTATATTAGCTTTTTTGGTGATTGAACACCATATTTTTGATCAAAAAATAATCCGCCATTGTTTTTTTAAACAAAAAAAAACATTGAATAAATTAATGCTTTAACATTATTCATTTTAAAGTTGCAAAACAAACAAAAAAATGAGATTAAAATTTAAAAAATTCTGGTCAAATATATTTGTTTTTCAAATCATGATTGTTGTGAAAAGTTTTTTCAAACTTTTTACTTTCATTAAATTTTTATCTTTCTTCAAACATTAATTTTTGTCTGATGAAAAAAATGCACTTTTTTGTGTCGCTTCTTTTTTTTGTTCGCATTCATTTTTTCCCTTTTTTTGCTGTTCTTTTGTTTATGAGCAACACAAAAAGATAGTCATTCGCTTGGGGTCATACCGCAGTGAAAGCACGCCATCCCGTCCGATCTGGCAAGTTAAGCACTGCTGGGCTCGATTAGTACTTGGATGGGAGACCTCCTGGGAATCTCGAGTGCTCCAAGCTTTTTTCATTTTTTTTTCATCTTCCAAAATTCAATTATTTAGTTCTGTAATTGAAATCAACAGTTTTTTTGTTTTATAATATTTTTGTTTCACTTTTTTTAAAGTAAAACTTTCCAAAATTTATTTACTTTTTTTTCCTGCCGCTTAAAAAAGAGCTGGAATTTTATGATTACCTTAAGTTTTGTAGGGTAATTAACCAACGATAAAATCTTCGCATTTCATATATATTTTTCCATAACAATTAAAGAAAGGCCGAGTTTCATTCATATTTATTGTTCACTATTTTTTGTTAACTAGAGAGAGCCACAGAAAAAGGGAGATAAATATAATAAATAAATGGAGGGAGAGAGATTGTGCTTCGTCACTAAAAAATGCTTTATAAAACTTAAATATGAAAAGTTTTTGTTAATAGAAAATATTTCACAAAGTCATCGGAGCTCTAATAAATGAAATAAATGAAAGCCGATGGAAAATTATGGAAATTAGTGGAAGCTTGTTTGTTGAAATTAAAAATAAAGAAAGTCGCACTCAAACAAAATTCTTACAATCAAATTGTAATATTATCACATTTTGGTGCCAAAAATTTTACATATTCCAACCCCAAGATCCTTATTTTCATTGAACCTTATTAAATAAATAAATAAATAAATAAATGTCAGATTTTATCGTATTACAGTGCCACCTAAAATCCAACACAAAATTAATAAAATTTGTTCCATGCAAATAAATTGTGTTTTTAAGTTTTTATGAAGAAGAAGAAAAAAAATGGAAATCGATGGAAATAAAACTTTTTTCAAGAAAAGCAATATTTAATATTTTTAAATTTTAATAACCAAAAATAAAAGAATCATCGATTCATTCAATTAATTATCAAATTATTCTAATCATCCAAACACCTGTCTCTAATTTATTCATAAAAAACCTCATCTGTTTTCAAGAGCAAAAAAGTTAAGGTTGTGATCGAGCTATGTGGCTTTGAAAAAAAAAACCTATGTTATTGAATATGAAATCTCGAAATTTCATATCTCTTTATTCGAGGCAGCGAGTTAAAAATGACATACATTTTCATGGTTAAAAAAATAAATAAAAATTAATTGGAAAATAAAAAAAATATCCGAAATTCAAAAATTTTGATTTCTTGACATACCGAACACATGTATCAAACTTTGATGCAAGACATTAGTGAATCTCGTTTTGAGTTAGGGCTTGAATTGGAGATATGGATTTTTTGTTTTAAATATTCATTATTAAATATATTAAAATTATTCCCAACGGGATTTTGAATCGCATGCACGGGAAGTACCTCAAATGGGATCCATTAATTTTTTTAAACAAGAGCATCAAGCATTCAGATACATTAATCAAAAGTTTTAATTATGAAACAAATAATTTTTTCCCCTTCAGCAGATCTTATTTTTTAATCTTTTTCTTTGTATTTTTATCAAAAAATATAAGCAAACAAAAGACATTTCACAAAATGGCTGCAAAATAAGAACACATGTATCAAGCTTTGATGAACGACATTAGTGAATCTCGTTTTGAGTTACGGAGTTCAATAAGGCATATGGATTTTTTTATCCAGATATTTTTCTTATAATTTATAATAATTAATGCCAAGAGGATTTTGAATCGCATACCAATTAAGACCTTCAACCAAAAATTATTTATTTATCCGATGCATCAAGCAAACATCGAAGTAGTATAATCGAATTTAAAACTTTTTGAATAAGAAAAAAAATTACAGGGAAAAACTGCTTTATTTTTCTCATTTATTAGGCATTTTTACGTCCATTTTCAATAATATTTTTCAAATTGGATCCTATCAAGCCGATTTGGAAGCAATTTTTTATTTTATGAAAACAAGCATTGAGAGGTACTAAATCTAATTAAATACGATTTGGAATTAGAAAAATGATTTTTTATAAATATTTGTTTCGCTTTGTAAAAAAGCAAAACTTTCCAAAATTTATTTTAATTTTTCCAAAGCCGCTTTAAAAAGAGCTGGAATTTAATTATTACCTCAAACTTTGGGTAATTAAACCGAAGATGAATTCTTTTTCATTCTTGATCTATCAAAATATAAAATCAGAAAGGATGCGTTGGGGCTTTTATTTAGTTTATTTCTCTCTTTCTTTTTCAACCATAGATATACAGAAAAAAGAGAGAAAGGAAGATGATAACGCACAAAAAGGTGGAGAAAAAAAATGTCTGTCGGTTGTTGTCGTTCATTTTTTTTTTCAAAGAAAATTCTGATATCATTGTATTTTGCTTTTTGTTTAGTTATTAAAAAATTTAGAATGCTGATTTATTTATTGAGACAGTAATATTTACAATAAAATTATTAATTATTACATTATATTATTTAAATACAATATTTATTTTTTACCCAAAACACCGCTTAAAAGTCCACCACCATTTCCTCCATTTCCACCGCCTAAAAGACCACCAAGAAGGCCACCGCCATTATCTCCACTGCCACCTAATACTCCACCTAAGATGCCACCATTACCGCCTAATAATCCACCCAAAAGTCCATCATTTCCCAAAATGCTTGATAATAAACCTTCAGAGCTTAAAAGGCCATTCAACAAATCAGTTCCAAGAAGGCCACCGGTGAGAATGTTTAAAAGTTTTTTAACGGTTTCAACTATTCCAGTTAAACCATTTCCAAGTAAACCGTTGAGAATGCTATCAACTTGGAGGAGACCTTTAAGATTGAGATTATTAAGATTAAGGAGGCTTCCAAGATCTTTTAAAAGTTGATCAAGAAGTTTTTGAATATTGGTGAGAAGATTAGAAACCAAATTTCCAATAGCTTTATCTTGATCAAGTAATGTCAATGCATCATTATTGATGATATCCTACAATTTAATTATTATTTTTTATGCTTGCATTTTTGATTTTAACTTACAGCAAGTTGTTTAACAAAATCTCCAAGTTCAGGGGAAAGGTTATTAGCAATTTTTTGGACGCTATCAAGGGTTGATCCAACTTTGCCTTGAACATCTTCCTTAATGGAATTATATAAATTTGTAAGGTTGACATCTTTTTGTCCGGAAACCCAACCATCAATTTCTTGTAAAATTTCTGAATGAGTCAAATTTTCATTTGCAAGTAATTTAGATAATTCATCCAATTGAATTTGAGATAAACCGGGAAGTAATTGCTCAAGAATGTTTATGACTTGATCGAGAAGGACGCGAACCACTCGTACAACATCACCAACAAGTCCATCCAAACCAGCATTAAGGGGCAAAACTTTAAGAATGGATAAAATTCCATCAGGTCCACCTAATAAACCATCAAGACCACCAGCAAGTCCAGCTGAACCAGATGTATCGGAAGGTAATGAAGGAACAGTTACTCCACCACCACCGCCACCAAGAAGGCCTCCAAGTAAATTATCGGTAGGTGCTGCAGAGGAGAATGCACACACAGAAATTAGCACAATAATAAGAGATGCTTTGTTAAACATATTTTTTGGATTCAATCAAATAAATGATATGAATTTTAAAAAAATTGATGCCGCTTTTATATTAGCTTTTTTGGTGATTGAACACCATATTTTTGATCAAAAAATAATCCGCCATTGTTTTTTTAAACAAAAAAAAACATTGAATAAATTAATGCTTTAACATTATTCATTTTAAAGTTGCAAAACAAACAAAAAAATGAGATTAAAATTTAAAAAATTCTGGTCAAATATATTTGTTTTTCAAATCATGATTGTTGTGAAAAGTTTTTTCAAACTTTTTACTTTCATTAAATTTTTATCTTTCTTCAAACATTAATTTTTGTCTGATGAAAAAAATGCACTTTTTTGTGTCGCTTCTTTTTTTTGTTCGCATTCATTTTTTCCCTTTTTTTGCTGTTCTTTTGTTTATGAGCAACACAAAAAGATAGTCATTCGCTTGGGGTCATACCGCAGTGAAAGCACGCCATCCCGTCCGATCTGGCAAGTTAAGCACTGCTGGGCTCGATTAGTACTTGGATGGGAGACCTCCTGGGAATCTCGAGTGCTCCAAGCTTTTTTCATTTTTTTTTCATCTTCCAAAATTCAATTATTTAGTTCTGTAATTGAAATCAACAGTTTTTTTGTTTTATAATATTTTTGTTTCACTTTTTTTAAAGTAAAACTTTCCAAAATTTATTTACTTTTTTTTCCTGCCGCTTAAAAAAGAGCTGGAATTTTATGATTACCTTAAGTTTTGTAGGGTAATTAACCAACGATAAAATCTTCGCATTTCATATATATTTTTCCATAACAATTAAAGAAAGGCCGAGTTTCATTCATATTTATTGTTCACTATTTTTTGTTAACTAGAGAGAGCCACAGAAAAAGGGAGATAAATATAATAAATAAATGGAGGGAGAGAGATTGTGCTTCGTCACTAAAAAATGCTTTATAAAACTTAAATATGAAAAGTTTTTGTTAATAGAAAATATTTCACAAAGTCATCGGAGCTCTAATAAATGAAATAAATGAAAGCCGATGGAAAATTATGGAAATTAGTGGAAGCTTGTTTGTTGAAATTAAAAATAAAGAAAGTCGCACTCAAACAAAATTCTTACAATCAAATTGTAATATTATCACATTTTGGTGCCAAAAATTTTACATATTCCAACCCCAAGATCCTTATTTTCATTGAACCTTATTAAATAAATAAATAAATAAATAAATGTCAGATTTTATCGTATTACAGTGCCACCTAAAATCCAACACAAAATTAATAAAATTTGTTCCATGCAAATAAATTGTGTTTTTAAGTTTTTATGAAGAAGAAGAAAAAAAATGGAAATCGATGGAAATAAAACTTTTTTCAAGAAAAGCAATATTTAATATTTTTAAATTTTAATAACCAAAAATAAAAGAATCATCGATTCATTCAATTAATTATCAAATTATTCTAATCATCCAAACACCTGTCTCTAATTTATTCATAAAAAACCTCATCTGTTTTCAAGAGCAAAAAAGTTAAGGTTGTGATCGAGCTATGTGGCTTTGAAAAAAAAAACCTATGTTATTGAATATGAAATCTCGAAATTTCATATCTCTTTATTCGAGGCAGCGAGTTAAAAATGACATACATTTTCATGGTTAAAAAAATAAATAAAAATTAATTGGAAAATAAAAAAAATATCCGAAATTCAAAAATTTTGATTTCTTGACATACCGAACACATGTATCAAACTTTGATGCAAGACATTAGTGAATCTCGTTTTGAGTTAGGGCTTGAATTGGAGATATGGATTTTTTGTTTTAAATATTCATTATTAAATATATTAAAATTATTCCCAACGGGATTTTGAATCGCATGCACGGGAAGTACCTCAAATGGGATCCATTAATTTTTTTAAACAAGAGCATCAAGCATTCAGATACATTAATCAAAAGTTTTAATTATGAAACAAATAATTTTTTCCCCTTCAGCAGATCTTATTTTTTAATCTTTTTCTTTGTATTTTTATCAAAAAATATAAGCAAACAAAAGACATTTCACAAAATGGCTGCAAAATAAGAACACATGTATCAAGCTTTGATGAACGACATTAGTGAATCTCGTTTTGAGTTACGGAGTTCAATAAGGCATATGGATTTTTTTATCCAGATATTTTTCTTATAATTTATAATAATTAATGCCAAGAGGATTTTGAATCGCATACCAATTAAGACCTTCAACCAAAAATTATTTATTTATCCGATGCATCAAGCAAACATCGAAGTAGTATAATCGAATTTAAAACTTTTTGAATAAGAAAAAAAATTACAGGGAAAAACTGCTTTATTTTTCTCATTTATTAGGCATTTTTACGTCCATTTTCAATAATATTTTTCAAATTGGATCCTATCAAGCCGATTTGGAAGCAATTTTTTATTTTATGAAAACAAGCATTGAGAGGTACTAAATCTAATTAAATACGATTTGGAATTAGAAAAATGATTTTTTATAAATATTTGTTTCGCTTTGTAAAAAAGCAAAACTTTCCAAAATTTATTTTAATTTTTCCAAAGCCGCTTTAAAAAGAGCTGGAATTTAATTATTACCTCAAACTTTGGGTAATTAAACCGAAGATGAATTCTTTTTCATTCTTGATCTATCAAAATATAAAATCAGAAAGGATGCGTTGGGGCTTTTATTTAGTTTATTTCTCTCTTTCTTTTTCAACCATAGATATACAGAAAAAAGAGAGAAAGGAAGATGATAACGCACAAAAAGGTGGAGAAAAAAAATGTCTGTCGGTTGTTGTCGTTCATTTTTTTTTTCAAAGAAAATTCTGATATCATTGTATTTTGCTTTTTGTTTAGTTATTAAAAAATTTAGAATGCTGATTTATTTATTGAGACAGTAATATTTACAATAAAATTATTAATTATTACATTATATTATTTAAATACAATATTTATTTTTTACCCAAAACACCGCTTAAAAGTCCACCACCATTTCCTCCATTTCCACCGCCTAAAAGACCACCAAGAAGGCCACCGCCATTATCTCCACTGCCACCTAATACTCCACCTAAGATGCCACCATTACCGCCTAATAATCCACCCAAAAGTCCATCATTTCCCAAAATGCTTGATAATAAACCTTCAGAGCTTAAAAGGCCATTCAACAAATCAGTTCCAAGAAGGCCACCGGTGAGAATGTTTAAAAGTTTTTTAACGGTTTCAACTATTCCAGTTAAACCATTTCCAAGTAAACCGTTGAGAATGCTATCAACTTGGAGGAGACCTTTAAGATTGAGATTATTAAGATTAAGGAGGCTTCCAAGATCTTTTAAAAGTTGATCAAGAAGTTTTTGAATATTGGTGAGAAGATTAGAAACCAAATTTCCAATAGCTTTATCTTGATCAAGTAATGTCAATGCATCATTATTGATGATATCCTACAATTTAATTATTATTTTTTATGCTTGCATTTTTGATTTTAACTTACAGCAAGTTGTTTAACAAAATCTCCAAGTTCAGGGGAAAGGTTATTAGCAATTTTTTGGACGCTATCAAGGGTTGATCCAACTTTGCCTTGAACATCTTCCTTAATGGAATTATATAAATTTGTAAGGTTGACATCTTTTTGTCCGGAAACCCAACCATCAATTTCTTGTAAAATTTCTGAATGAGTCAAATTTTCATTTGCAAGTAATTTAGATAATTCATCCAATTGAATTTGAGATAAACCGGGAAGTAATTGCTCAAGAATGTTTATGACTTGATCGAGAAGGACGCGAACCACTCGTACAACATCACCAACAAGTCCATCCAAACCAGCATTAAGGGGCAAAACTTTAAGAATGGATAAAATTCCATCAGGTCCACCTAATAAACCATCAAGACCACCAGCAAGTCCAGCTGAACCAGATGTATCGGAAGGTAATGAAGGAACAGTTACTCCACCACCACCGCCACCAAGAAGGCCTCCAAGTAAATTATCGGTAGGTGCTGCAGAGGAGAATGCACACACAGAAATTAGCACAATAATAAGAGATGCTTTGTTAAACATATTTTTTGGATTCAATCAAATAAATGATATGAATTTTAAAAAAATTGATGCCGCTTTTATATTAGCTTTTTTGGTGATTGAACACCATATTTTTGATCAAAAAATAATCCGCCATTGTTTTTTTAAACAAAAAAAAACATTGAATAAATTAATGCTTTAACATTATTCATTTTAAAGTTGCAAAACAAACAAAAAAATGAGATTAAAATTTAAAAAATTCTGGTCAAATATATTTGTTTTTCAAATCATGATTGTTGTGAAAAGTTTTTTCAAACTTTTTACTTTCATTAAATTTTTATCTTTCTTCAAACATTAATTTTTGTCTGATGAAAAAAATGCACTTTTTTGTGTCGCTTCTTTTTTTTGTTCGCATTCATTTTTTCCCTTTTTTTGCTGTTCTTTTGTTTATGAGCAACACAAAAAGATAGTCATTCGCTTGGGGTCATACCGCAGTGAAAGCACGCCATCCCGTCCGATCTGGCAAGTTAAGCACTGCTGGGCTCGATTAGTACTTGGATGGGAGACCTCCTGGGAATCTCGAGTGCTCCAAGCTTTTTTCATTTTTTTTTCATCTTCCAAAATTCAATTATTTAGTTCTGTAATTGAAATCAACAGTTTTTTTGTTTTATAATATTTTTGTTTCACTTTTTTTAAAGTAAAACTTTCCAAAATTTATTTACTTTTTTTTCCTGCCGCTTAAAAAAGAGCTGGAATTTTATGATTACCTTAAGTTTTGTAGGGTAATTAACCAACGATAAAATCTTCGCATTTCATATATATTTTTCCATAACAATTAAAGAAAGGCCGAGTTTCATTCATATTTATTGTTCACTATTTTTTGTTAACTAGAGAGAGCCACAGAAAAAGGGAGATAAATATAATAAATAAATGGAGGGAGAGAGATTGTGCTTCGTCACTAAAAAATGCTTTATAAAACTTAAATATGAAAAGTTTTTGTTAATAGAAAATATTTCACAAAGTCATCGGAGCTCTAATAAATGAAATAAATGAAAGCCGATGGAAAATTATGGAAATTAGTGGAAGCTTGTTTGTTGAAATTAAAAATAAAGAAAGTCGCACTCAAACAAAATTCTTACAATCAAATTGTAATATTATCACATTTTGGTGCCAAAAATTTTACATATTCCAACCCCAAGATCCTTATTTTCATTGAACCTTATTAAATAAATAAATAAATAAATAAATGTCAGATTTTATCGTATTACAGTGCCACCTAAAATCCAACACAAAATTAATAAAATTTGTTCCATGCAAATAAATTGTGTTTTTAAGTTTTTATGAAGAAGAAGAAAAAAAATGGAAATCGATGGAAATAAAACTTTTTTCAAGAAAAGCAATATTTAATATTTTTAAATTTTAATAACCAAAAATAAAAGAATCATCGATTCATTCAATTAATTATCAAATTATTCTAATCATCCAAACACCTGTCTCTAATTTATTCATAAAAAACCTCATCTGTTTTCAAGAGCAAAAAAGTTAAGGTTGTGATCGAGCTATGTGGCTTTGAAAAAAAAAACCTATGTTATTGAATATGAAATCTCGAAATTTCATATCTCTTTATTCGAGGCAGCGAGTTAAAAATGACATACATTTTCATGGTTAAAAAAATAAATAAAAATTAATTGGAAAATAAAAAAAATATCCGAAATTCAAAAATTTTGATTTCTTGACATACCGAACACATGTATCAAACTTTGATGCAAGACATTAGTGAATCTCGTTTTGAGTTAGGGCTTGAATTGGAGATATGGATTTTTTGTTTTAAATATTCATTATTAAATATATTAAAATTATTCCCAACGGGATTTTGAATCGCATGCACGGGAAGTACCTCAAATGGGATCCATTAATTTTTTTAAACAAGAGCATCAAGCATTCAGATACATTAATCAAAAGTTTTAATTATGAAACAAATAATTTTTTCCCCTTCAGCAGATCTTATTTTTTAATCTTTTTCTTTGTATTTTTATCAAAAAATATAAGCAAACAAAAGACATTTCACAAAATGGCTGCAAAATAAGAACACATGTATCAAGCTTTGATGAACGACATTAGTGAATCTCGTTTTGAGTTACGGAGTTCAATAAGGCATATGGATTTTTTTATCCAGATATTTTTCTTATAATTTATAATAATTAATGCCAAGAGGATTTTGAATCGCATACCAATTAAGACCTTCAACCAAAAATTATTTATTTATCCGATGCATCAAGCAAACATCGAAGTAGTATAATCGAATTTAAAACTTTTTGAATAAGAAAAAAAATTACAGGGAAAAACTGCTTTATTTTTCTCATTTATTAGGCATTTTTACGTCCATTTTCAATAATATTTTTCAAATTGGATCCTATCAAGCCGATTTGGAAGCAATTTTTTATTTTATGAAAACAAGCATTGAGAGGTACTAAATCTAATTAAATACGATTTGGAATTAGAAAAATGATTTTTTATAAATATTTGTTTCGCTTTGTAAAAAAGCAAAACTTTCCAAAATTTATTTTAATTTTTCCAAAGCCGCTTTAAAAAGAGCTGGAATTTAATTATTACCTCAAACTTTGGGTAATTAAACCGAAGATGAATTCTTTTTCATTCTTGATCTATCAAAATATAAAATCAGAAAGGATGCGTTGGGGCTTTTATTTAGTTTATTTCTCTCTTTCTTTTTCAACCATAGATATACAGAAAAAAGAGAGAAAGGAAGATGATAACGCACAAAAAGGTGGAGAAAAAAAATGTCTGTCGGTTGTTGTCGTTCATTTTTTTTTTCAAAGAAAATTCTGATATCATTGTATTTTGCTTTTTGTTTAGTTATTAAAAAATTTAGAATGCTGATTTATTTATTGAGACAGTAATATTTACAATAAAATTATTAATTATTACATTATATTATTTAAATACAATATTTATTTTTTACCCAAAACACCGCTTAAAAGTCCACCACCATTTCCTCCATTTCCACCGCCTAAAAGACCACCAAGAAGGCCACCGCCATTATCTCCACTGCCACCTAATACTCCACCTAAGATGCCACCATTACCGCCTAATAATCCACCCAAAAGTCCATCATTTCCCAAAATGCTTGATAATAAACCTTCAGAGCTTAAAAGGCCATTCAACAAATCAGTTCCAAGAAGGCCACCGGTGAGAATGTTTAAAAGTTTTTTAACGGTTTCAACTATTCCAGTTAAACCATTTCCAAGTAAACCGTTGAGAATGCTATCAACTTGGAGGAGACCTTTAAGATTGAGATTATTAAGATTAAGGAGGCTTCCAAGATCTTTTAAAAGTTGATCAAGAAGTTTTTGAATATTGGTGAGAAGATTAGAAACCAAATTTCCAATAGCTTTATCTTGATCAAGTAATGTCAATGCATCATTATTGATGATATCCTACAATTTAATTATTATTTTTTATGCTTGCATTTTTGATTTTAACTTACAGCAAGTTGTTTAACAAAATCTCCAAGTTCAGGGGAAAGGTTATTAGCAATTTTTTGGACGCTATCAAGGGTTGATCCAACTTTGCCTTGAACATCTTCCTTAATGGAATTATATAAATTTGTAAGGTTGACATCTTTTTGTCCGGAAACCCAACCATCAATTTCTTGTAAAATTTCTGAATGAGTCAAATTTTCATTTGCAAGTAATTTAGATAATTCATCCAATTGAATTTGAGATAAACCGGGAAGTAATTGCTCAAGAATGTTTATGACTTGATCGAGAAGGACGCGAACCACTCGTACAACATCACCAACAAGTCCATCCAAACCAGCATTAAGGGGCAAAACTTTAAGAATGGATAAAATTCCATCAGGTCCACCTAATAAACCATCAAGACCACCAGCAAGTCCAGCTGAACCAGATGTATCGGAAGGTAATGAAGGAACAGTTACTCCACCACCACCGCCACCAAGAAGGCCTCCAAGTAAATTATCGGTAGGTGCTGCAGAGGAGAATGCACACACAGAAATTAGCACAATAATAAGAGATGCTTTGTTAAACATATTTTTTGGATTCAATCAAATAAATGATATGAATTTTAAAAAAATTGATGCCGCTTTTATATTAGCTTTTTTGGTGATTGAACACCATATTTTTGATCAAAAAATAATCCGCCATTGTTTTTTTAAACAAAAAAAAACATTGAATAAATTAATGCTTTAACATTATTCATTTTAAAGTTGCAAAACAAACAAAAAAATGAGATTAAAATTTAAAAAATTCTGGTCAAATATATTTGTTTTTCAAATCATGATTGTTGTGAAAAGTTTTTTCAAACTTTTTACTTTCATTAAATTTTTATCTTTCTTCAAACATTAATTTTTGTCTGATGAAAAAAATGCACTTTTTTGTGTCGCTTCTTTTTTTTGTTCGCATTCATTTTTTCCCTTTTTTTGCTGTTCTTTTGTTTATGAGCAACACAAAAAGATAGTCATTCGCTTGGGGTCATACCGCAGTGAAAGCACGCCATCCCGTCCGATCTGGCAAGTTAAGCACTGCTGGGCTCGATTAGTACTTGGATGGGAGACCTCCTGGGAATCTCGAGTGCTCCAAGCTTTTTTCATTTTTTTTTCATCTTCCAAAATTCAATTATTTAGTTCTGTAATTGAAATCAACAGTTTTTTTGTTTTATAATATTTTTGTTTCACTTTTTTTAAAGTAAAACTTTCCAAAATTTATTTACTTTTTTTTCCTGCCGCTTAAAAAAGAGCTGGAATTTTATGATTACCTTAAGTTTTGTAGGGTAATTAACCAACGATAAAATCTTCGCATTTCATATATATTTTTCCATAACAATTAAAGAAAGGCCGAGTTTCATTCATATTTATTGTTCACTATTTTTTGTTAACTAGAGAGAGCCACAGAAAAAGGGAGATAAATATAATAAATAAATGGAGGGAGAGAGATTGTGCTTCGTCACTAAAAAATGCTTTATAAAACTTAAATATGAAAAGTTTTTGTTAATAGAAAATATTTCACAAAGTCATCGGAGCTCTAATAAATGAAATAAATGAAAGCCGATGGAAAATTATGGAAATTAGTGGAAGCTTGTTTGTTGAAATTAAAAATAAAGAAAGTCGCACTCAAACAAAATTCTTACAATCAAATTGTAATATTATCACATTTTGGTGCCAAAAATTTTACATATTCCAACCCCAAGATCCTTATTTTCATTGAACCTTATTAAATAAATAAATAAATAAATAAATGTCAGATTTTATCGTATTACAGTGCCACCTAAAATCCAACACAAAATTAATAAAATTTGTTCCATGCAAATAAATTGTGTTTTTAAGTTTTTATGAAGAAGAAGAAAAAAAATGGAAATCGATGGAAATAAAACTTTTTTCAAGAAAAGCAATATTTAATATTTTTAAATTTTAATAACCAAAAATAAAAGAATCATCGATTCATTCAATTAATTATCAAATTATTCTAATCATCCAAACACCTGTCTCTAATTTATTCATAAAAAACTCCATAGGTATTGCTAGCCGCTTCCAACACTCACACATGCAACTTGCATTTGTGAAGTAAAAAAAAGTGCCCACTTTTTTTCAAATTTTTGCATAATTTTTGTTTTTTCTTTGTTTTATCTTTTTTGTCCTCTTTTTTCATGTCGTTCTAGTGTAGCGGTTTTCATGGATTCCGTCCGATCTGGCATATTTGACCATCTTCCATGTTCATTTCCTCTAATTTCATGCTATCTTTTAACTGTTTCATAGCAATTGTCATTCATGCTATAGTTAATTAGCATAAGCTTGTTTGATTTTACCGGTCTTGTGCATTTGAAGATCGAATTTAATGGATTCATTGCATGGTTGATGTTGTCATATAGGATTTTCGCGTTATCACTTCTGTTATCGCATCGCTGAAACATGATCCATTTATATGATAGGATTTATACGTTAGACGTTATTTGTTTCATAGCAATTTAACGTTACTATAAATTATACCTGATTTACATGTTACTGTCAAGTCTGGCAAGGGATGGATAAGTAAAAATGGAAAAACTGAGGAATGAGGTATTTGAAGAACGCATCAACAACTTCCATTTATGCGTTGTTATCAAATAGTAATAATGATAACACAATTGGGCTACTTCATATGATTATAAAATATGGTACAAAACGTAAGTAAAAAATTAGTCTTTCTATTCAAACAAAAATTTTATAATCAATTTAAAGGCTTTTTGACGATTTCAGGATGCAAAAGTGAAAAGCACTGTTTCTAACTTTACTTGAAACTATTTTTTAGACAAGTTTTAAATGTTTTTGGTTACAATAATTTGTTGATTTCTTTTATTTTAAATTTCATTGACGAATGTCTTTCCCCAAGCTTAACTTAACCGAACTTTGTGATGACTTTTTTTGCTTTATATGAAAGTAAAAAATACTGTTTACCACTCCTTTTTTTGGTGTCATTAAATTAATAATTGTTTGCATTACTTCAAAATTATATTTATTCTTTCCATTTGACAAAAATAAAAAAGTTTTAGAAAAGTCTTTTTATTCGCTTACACGTGATTTATAAAGTAAAGTTAAAAACACATTCTTAAATTTATTTTTACTTAATTTTGTTGTCAGTTACTAAATAAAATGTTTGATACAAAAAAGTGAAAAGCTATGAAAGAGATAATGAATTCAGCAAGTTGATTGACTTTGTTTTCCATTTAAAACTTCTTTGATCATTTCAGGATGTAAAGCACCAAAGCCTTTGAAAGATGGAAGAAAGTCGATGTAATCAATCATAAATTTGATACAATTTTCACGAAGAGTTAAAGAATTTGTTCGATCAGCAACTTGAATCAATTCACATACAGTATCAACAGTTATTTTAGGAATAAGTAATGATTCAATGTACGCCTAAAAATTAAGTGTTAAACATAAAAAGTACGTTAGAGCAAAGAAGAATGAAGTAGACTTAAAGTGAGTTCAAACATAGTAGTTTTAAAGCGACACATACCTTTAAAGTTGTAACATCATATTTATTAGCAAATCTTAGAAGTTCATCAGCATTTGATAAATTCTTGATTTCACCAGAATAGAAGAATCCCATAGCAAGTTCAACAATTTTAAAAGCAAAATCTTCAATAATTACATGATTTTCACGTCCTTCAATCATAGGAGTTTCAAACATACGTCGAAATACCGGTGAACGAACATAAAGAACAAGTTTGTGAACCTGAAAAGTTAAGCAATAACAAGCAGAAACAAAAGTAAAAGCATACCTTAATTTCTTTTTCTTCAACAATTCAATCAGCTAAATCTTCACCATTTTTAAGAAGGCATTGATCCAATTTTCTTGTGGTTGGTAATTTGATCTTTGAAGGTTCAGAAGCAAATTGAACTAAAGGTTTTTGAAGGATTGCAAAATCAAAGTTGCAAATGATTTTGAATTGTCTCTTCTTCAAATGTTTGCAATCAGGATTGAAAAGATCAGAGCGATTGATGAAACGAGAAAATCCATGATATAAAACATAATCGGTGAATGTGCATTTTGTTGGTACTAAAATAAAAAGGTTCGAATTAAAGACATATAAAAGAGTGAAATGCAAAAAAAAAAATAACTTACATCGATACTTTGAATGAACAATTTGAATGAAATATTAGCAAAGATGTTAGTTGTTGTTTTACATTGAACATAAATAGACATATATCCAAGCGATTCGTCATCATAACCATTGGGATATATTTCCATTAACCATTTACCACCAGATGTTCCAGGAATATTAAAATATGGAGTTGAAATACATTTTCCAGTTGTTTTGCATCGAAGTGAAGCTTCTGAAATTATCCATTCACATGATGTTGAATTTTCAATTGCCTGAAACAAAGAAATAAATAGTTAATTACAAAACCAATAAAATTTCAAAACATGGAGAAAAAAAGCACAAAAAACATACCTTGGTTAGAACTTTATGGCGGCGTGGAGGTGACATTGTTTCAAAAAGCGCAAAATGCTTGAACAAAAAAATTCATGACAAAACTAAACCATCGAAATTTGCATATTTGCAAGATTTTTTTTATTCATTGCAACCAATTTTTTAAATGGTTTGTTAACGCTTTTAGAGAAGGAGAAATTCTAAAATTTTCTCGTCCAAAAAATTTAAATTTTTGTGAAACAAAATATTTAAAATCCTTTGTTGCATAATTATTAGTTTTAGCAAAAGCAAGATAAATATAAAAGAAATTATTTTGAAGATTCTTTCTATTGTTTTTTAGCTCTACAAAAATACCGTAATTTGGCATTAATAGTTTCAGCTGATTTTTTAACAGTGAAAGAAAAATAAATATTTTGAAAAAGAAATTTTTTAGCTTGAAGCTTGTTTTTATTTATTAATGTATGTATTTTTGTTTTTAATCATTTTCTTTAATTTTATAAACAAAATTTTATCCTTTTTATCTTTTTCAAAGAGTTTTTAGTTTTACGCGCAACAATATTTTTTAAATGCCAAACATTAATCATGCGAATTTTTTTGCTATGTGAATAACCGACCATTATTTAAAACAGATGTCAAGTGATTTCCAAATATTTTTTGTTGTTGCGCGGTAGATGAGCGATCTTACATTTTCATGACCTTTTTTTTGCGAAAAACATTTCAATGCAATGCTATTGGCATTTAATCATCCGCGCCACATTTGTGAATGTGACATTTAAAAAAGAGTCGTATTTACTATATTTTTTTGCCTAAAATTTTTTGTTTTGATTTTGTAAAGGATGTATCAGAATTATGAAATCGATCCCTTTAGTTTATTATTTTTTAATGTGGTAAATCTTTATCTGCAAACGCTCTTCATTCCCCAACTTTATTGACACCAAATGAGGCATCGCCATCAATTTCAGCTAATGGATTTTTACGTGAACGCGCATTTGTAGTTAAATAACACTGTGAATTTTTTTCATTAAATTAGGAGCATTATGCTTTCCAACCTTTTTAATGCCATTTTCGAGATAATAAAAAAAACTAATTTTTTTGCTCCGACTTACAAAATAAGAAGAAATTCAAATGATGAAATCTCACCTGCCTAAAAAAAGGATGTTTATTATTTAAAAAAAGATCGCTTCGATCGATAAGATTTTTGACAAAAATATAAAAACAAATGGAAAATGGAATGGCTTCGATGTTTTTTTTCTGAGCCTTTCTCCGATATTTTGTTTGAGCAAAATAAAAAAAAGCCTTTCGATGGTTTTTTCGTAGCCTTCTTTTTTTCTGACTGGTACCATTTTTTTTTATATAAATTTTTATTCTTCGAAAGCTGCCCCATTTTTATTTATTATCGCTTTCTATATTTTGTTAAAAATTATTTTTTAAATTAACAAAAAAAGATTTTTAGCTCAACCCTAACCAAAAATTTTTTCAATTTGTTGAAAATGTTTTTAAAACAATTTGAAACTTTCAAAACTCAAAATATTGAAAAAGGTTATTTTGATGTTATTTTCCAATTTGATGAAGATGATCAAGTATGTATAAAATTTTTTTTCTCAATATATTTCCTTTAAACTTTTTATCATTTCTTAGAAATTATACACGCATAAATTTGTGTTAGCCCCAATTTCGGATATTTTTGATACAATGTTTTCCGATCGATGGATAAACAACAAAAGCGACGACAAAAAAGATGAATCAATTAAAATTAAAGGTTCTTCATATAAAAATTTTAAAGAACTCGTGACTTTTGCATATTCACAAAATTGCAAATTAACCGATGAAAATATTTTTGAAATGGTGGATTTGGCGGAATTTTATAATTTTAATGAATTAAAAAAGTTTTGTGATACTTTTTTATCGAAAGTTGAAATAACTCTTAATAATATCTTCCATTTATATGTAGCTGCATCCAAATATTCACTTCATTCCCTCGTATCTAAAATTAATCCCATAATTATTAAAAATATGAGTGAGTTATTAAATGAAGATGCATATTTAAATGCTAATAAAATATTTATTGAAAATTTGGTTGCTCTTCCAAGAGAAAATTGTCAAGAAGAAGAACTTTTTGAAGCGGTAAATTTTTTTAAATTCTTAATACTTTTTTGAATCAAAATTTAAGCTTTAAAGGCACATATCAATTTTTCATTTTGAATTTTCAGGTATATAATTGGGCTGAATACCAAGCAACCAAACAAAAATCATCAGAATTTTTGGATCTTGGAATCTCCATTAATGATATTATCAAAGGGGAGCTCAAAGGAATTTTACCTAAAATTAAATTTGAAAATATGAACACTCATTTTTTACATCATTTTGTTGGCAAGTTTTTTTTATTTAAACTTTTTTGTTTCTCAATGGAATTTATTTTTTAGTTGAAAAAGGTTTCTTATTTTCTTACAAAGAATTGAGCGAAATTTTATGTAAAAAATCTGAAGGCGAGCTTATTGGTAAAAAAAATTTTAATATGTTTATTTAAATAAATATAAAATAAATTTTTTAGTTAAAGTAAGCGATAAAAATGGAAAAACTTTGACGGGCAAATTATCTTCAAAACATTATGATATTTCTTTTTTGAGTGATTTTCATCATGCAATTTATTTAACTAAAAATTATTCAAGTGGCTGCAACAAAAAATTAAAATATCCATCAAAGCCAAGTCATTTAACAAAAAATTCGAATATTGAATTTTATTTATTTTTTAAAGAATCAGGAATTCTTACACTTGGAAAAGCGAGAGGAGATAATAATTATTTGCTTGCTGAAATGAAAAATGATGATGGATTTAATTTGAATACAGGTGTGCTAATTTTTGTATCTTTTCGAAATTTTTAATTTTAATTAAGTTTTAAAAAAAATTTAAACGCCTTGATTTTAATATATTTTTTTTATAAAATTTTTATTCATATGCAATGGAATTTCATTTAGGTTTATTATTTTTTACTTGAATAATTAATTGTCGTATATAAATAACTTTTTCTCTTTTGAGCTGATAAATTTTAATATTTTAAAACTTTGATACATATAGTTTTTCTTCCTTTTTTTTCTTGGTTTTTTTATTATTAAATTACAAGTAAAAAAAAGAAAATATTTATTCCACAACAATTAGAGATTGATTAATAATTTAATGATGATTATCAAATAATGCGGCAAGTTGGGGTTTAAAATCAAATTCACTTTCTTCATCTCTCGTCGTTGTGGAAGATTGATTGGATTGAGGATTTTCATGTTCGCTTTCTTCCGTATTGCTTGCATCAATAATTGGAATGGAAGAAAATGCATCACTGCTTGCTCCACCTCCACCTCCACTTTTCATATTTTCAAAATCTTTTAATGTAGGTAAAATTGATTCAGTCCATTCGATTCCATGATTATTACGCAAATGGGCTTTAACATTATCTCGACGTGAAATAATTCGACCACATATTGGACATGCAGCTCGCATTTCACCCGTATGTGTGGTTCGGTGCCGACGTAAAGTGGATGCATCAGCAAATCGACGAGAACAATATGGACACTGAAAAAATTAATGAGTAAAAAGGAAAGATAAAACTAAAAAGATTCAATAAATTTCCTTAAAAATTTTTTTGAGAGTAAGTCAAAAAAGAATAAGTATTCTCACATCTGATTTACCCTCTTTTAAAGATAGTAATCGGAAAAAGGCAATATTTTGCAGAATTTTAGTTACTATCATGTTATAAAAAAATTTTTTTCCATTTTAAGAAAAAATACTTACTACATATGGTTTTTCTCCTGTATGAGTCCTCAAATGAGCTGTTAAAACATTTCGTTTTCTTCCTTGTTTACCACAATATTTACATTCATATAATTTTGACATATGCATTTTCATATGAGATGGAACATCTCGAACTTCGGTTCTCGATGGACATCCATGACAAGTTTTAGATTCTCCATCAAAATGTTGACTAACGATGTGATCAATAATTGAAGATTCATCAGGTTCAGCTGTTTGATTTCCTTCCGGGCAAAGTGCACAAAGGACATAAGTGGCAACTCCGCGTAAAATATCTGCGCTACTTGGAGTTTGTTTAGGTGTGGTGGTGTTGATTGGCGGCGTCATGGTCGTTGTGATTAACGGCCTTGAAGTGATATTTGCTGTTACACCACTGGCGGACGATGAGGATGGTTGAGAACGAGAAATAGGCCCTCCTCCACTTCGAATTATTGGAGTTATTACTCGAATTTCTTCATCTAATCTATGTTGACGAGGATATTGGTTTTGATGTTGGTGAACAACAAAATCAGTTGGAACTTCAGCATCTTCATCGCCGACGAGAAGATTATTAAGTTTATCATTGTTGCTGTTGGATGATGGTCGGGATAATAAATGAATAGGAGAATTATTGGATGATGGTCCAGCTGCTATAGTACTAAGTAACCCTTGAAATATTTCATCATTGTCATCATCTTTTGTTGATGACGAATTTTTGATAGCGGTTTTATAACAAGCTAATTCAGTTTCAAGCACTTCACGTTTTTGCTTTTCTTCATCGCGCTCTCTCTAAAAAATAAAAATGTCTATAAAAAAACTAATTTATTAAATAGCAAGAAGAAATAAATTAAGATTCGTATTTAAAAAGAAAAAAATCGGAAAGTTGTAAAAAACTGTAGTTTAAAAGTTTCCAAAAAAAAATCGTCAACTTCGGCGCTTGCTAACTTTTTTCTTTTTATTTTTTATATTTATTTTTTAAATACCCTTTTTGAATTTTACTTACCCTTAAACTCAAAACCATGGTAGTTAAATGTTCTCGAACTCTAGCATCATCAGCAATTTCTAATCGACAACCAAACCATGGCATGGAACGTTTACCATTATTTAATTCAGTGGTAGATAAATTATTATTACTATTATTATTACTATTTCCAATAATTCTTCTCATAACAAGTGAAGCAAATTTAGGCCCTTCATTAACGAGATCAATTTGAGCGGAACCTATTCGAGAATCATCAATTAAAGTTTTTAATAAAGTTGGAAATTTTGAACCATAATTTTTTATTGGATCTTGAAGGGATGTAACTATCGAAGAAAATAATAATGCTGGTTGATTGAATGATGTTACCCATAATCGATAACGAGTCTATAAAAAAAAGTCGGATAAATAAAAAATTATAGCTACCAAAATAAACTCCGATCCGCAAAATGAAAATTGAATAATCCAAAAAACTACACTTCCATTACTAATTTTTTTCAAGAGCTTGGAAAAAGTTGGAAGCAACCATTACCTCAGTTTCATGCCCATTATTACCATTTATATTTCCTTGAAAAAATGAACCCATTAATGTTTCAAATCGAATTTCCATTGGCATGGCTCTAAAAACAATTTTGCATAAATAAATAAAAAGTAATCAATAAAATTAAAAGAAATTCAGAGGTTTGAAGATTTGTTTTTTGATATTCTGTTTCTTTTTTTTTAACATTGTAGTAAGATTTAAAGTTTGAAATTATTAAGTTTAATTTAAGAAATTAAAGAAAAAACTGCAAAAAAGGCATCAAAATTTTAAACCCAAAAAGTTGGTCTAAATGTAGTAAGACTCTGTATTTCCCAAAAAAATAATATGATTATCATCTGGTGCAAAATTAAAGTAATAATAAAAAAGAAATTTACGTCATTCCATAATTAACCATTGCACTAATAGTCCAAAATGCATCCTCCATGTTTACTTTTTTTAATAAGCAAATAAATTTAAATTAATAAAAAATGAAATGCATAAATCTAAAAACAAAGCTGCTTTTATTTTTGCATTTTTTAAATATAAAAAATTGACAAAAACGCGTCAGAAAAAAAGAACGAGAAAATAGAAAAAAGCGACAAGCCTTTGATGAGCCTTCAACACACACGATCGTCCGTTTTTTGGTTGTCTTCCTTTTTTTTCATTTCAATCCCAAGCAAAAGGGAAAAAATGACACGAACAGCAGCGACCTTTTTTTCCTTTTCATTATTTTGAGCCTTACGCTTGCTTTCATGTCGTCTTTCCTTTCCGTAAGTGCCTAACCAACGAAAAGAAAATAATAAAAACAAACAGCGCCCAAGCGGACAAACAAAAATGAGAGACCTTGCAAATAAAAAAAGGAAGGGGAAAAAGGACTGACTCGATTCTCCAACCAACGAACTTAGCCTTACACATATGAAAAGAAAAAAAGAGAGACTTTTCAATCAATAAAAAAAAGAAGAAAAAATGAAAGGACTTTTTTGTGGTGGTCTATTTTTGGTTGCTCCTTTTTTTGTTGTGGTTGGTTAATTAAAAAAAGAAAAAAGGTTTATGGGTTCCAAGCAGAAAGGGAAAGAAAAAAAAGTAAAAAGTAACATGAAAATTTTGTAAAAAATATAAATAAAATATTTAAAAAAAAAGTTTAGCTTTCATTTTTTAGTTGAAGCAACTACCAAAACATGATGAAATTAAAGGAAGAGAAGTTTTTAAGGCTTGGAATACAATTGTTGTTTTTTTTAAACAAAAACAAACAAAATAAAGTTACAATGATATTTTTTTTAAACAAAGAATATTGTTGCAGGGGAAACCTATTTTTTTCTTCAGTCGCTAGAATAGAATCAGAAATAAATATGGAACTATTTAGAATTAGCGAATTTTTCTAATCTAAAACAGAAATAAATTAAAATTACATATTTATTAAATCATTAAAAAAAGTTAAAATTTAAAAAAATAATCAATAGGATGCATGAAGCTCACCTATATGTAACGTAAAAAATCAATTATGCGGTAAAATATAAATTTGAGAGCATTCAGAAAAAAAGAACAACAGCTGAAGAAAAAAAAATTGCTTTTTCTTGCTATCTTTCATTCATTCAATTTTTTGGGTTGTTTGGTTGGGTCCATTCATTATCACCAAAATCATACAAAAAAAGGTAAAAATTCTTTTATTTTTTCGATAGTTTTCTTATATTGGACACCTTTTTTTTATAACGCGCTATAAAAAAAAACGATGTGTATTTTTTTAATGAGTAATGTTATTCTGGAATAAACAATTTTTTCTTTCAAAATAATGTCTTAATTTCTATAAGAACGCGATATTTATTAGACATATTTATTTAGTTAGTATTTTTGTGAAAAATTTAAATATTTTTAATTACTCCTAGTTTTAATTAATTAAATGGTGATTTGCCATAAAATGATGACGACCTCTCCTTTATATTAAAATTAAAAATTTTGTTTTTTATTTCGAAATTTTTTTAGTAATCGACCAAACATGAGAAATTTTGAATCCAAGCGCGAAAAATGGAGCATCTTCTTGCCTTAAATCTTTTCTGGAGCCTTTTCTTTTTACAAAATTATTTTAAAATCCCGTGATTGTCAAAACTGAAATTTTAATTATATTTTTATCATTTTTTTTTGTCGCTTTTTTATATTTTTTTAAACAAACAATTTTTTTATTCGGTTTATGTACTCTCTTTCTGATTTCTTTGATTTTTTTAACTTTCACCTGTGTTCTTTTTTTACAATACTCAATTGTGTCGTTTTTCTTGAAAGAATGAATGAATGAAAAGAGGGTATTCTTCTAAAAAAATCCATTAAGAATAAATACATTTAACGGTTTTTTTAAATATAACAACAACAATCGAAGTATTCTCACATCTTTATGCAATTCTTTTTTTTTTCTTTTCTTTTTTATGAATATTTCAAAGATAGGTTATTTTTAATATCAATCAAAATTTTGGGTTGAAGAAAGATTTTATAAATTTAAAAAATTATTTGATAAATAAATATCTTTAAAAACAATTAAACTTGGAGATACGTTAATAAAGTAAAATAAGTTAATACGCGAGTTTATAAATTTATGCTTTTTTAATTTTCAAAAGCTTGTTTTATTACTACTTTTTTTAAATCCAATATCAACTTTAATTTAAATGTCTCAGATTGTTTTGAATCATTTTATTTTAATATTCTCTTCTTTTTTTATAATTAAAATAATATCCCTTTTTTGTTTTAATTTTCTCATCCATTTTTAAACTTTTAAGAAATTATCTTTTTTGCTTGGTAAACATGGAAAGAAAGAAAAAATATTTGAGAAGCCAAAAGTTTTTCAAAGTTGTCGTCGTCTCATTTCTTTTTTTCTTTTTCTTCCTTTGAGCGCTTCCGCTGCTGATACATGCAAACAATTTCATGTGTACTCCACGTTAAAAATAAACAAAAAAAAACGAACGCGCAAGAGGAAATAATAGTATTTCATTTTTTTTCTTCTTCAATCCATTGGTTTCAGTTGACAGATTGGAAAAGCAACTAAAAAAACAAAACAAAAAAACAACCACGAAGAAAAAAAACTTGAAAGCTGTCTTTTTATGCTTTTCAACTCTTCGCTGCGTTGGTTAACAATTGAGTTTGAATAATAGTAATAATAAAAAGACACTATAACAAAGCAGTGAGGTAAAAAAATGTGTTTTCTCAATGATGTTCTTTATTTTTAAAGTTATTTATTTTTTTCACGCATATTTGCTTAAAAAAGTTCTCAAAAACTTTAAGTTTTAAACTATTATCACTTTAGCTTTCTTTATAATTCGGCGTTATATTTAATGAACAAAATAAAGCCATTTGATATATATAAAAAAACACAATTAAAGTTTTAAATTTGTATGTAAAACACACTTTTTGTGTATGTATTTTAATTTCATTTTTCACATATACTTTTTGTTGTTGTCGTGGCCGAGTGGTTAAGGCGATGGACTGCTAATCCATTGGGATTTTCCCGCGTGAGTTCGAATCTCATCGACAACGTAAAAAAACTTTTTAACTTTTTATTCTAGAACCTTTGCTTGAAGCTTATTTTTTAAGTTATTATTTTATTATCCATGAAACCCATTTCACTGCCACATAAAAAAAAGCCAAAACCTTTTGCAAAACTTTATTGTTTTAAATTTTTACACATTCTCATTTATATTTTTTTCTTTTAAACTCTTGGAACCTGTTTTATTTTTATTTTTTACATGAATTGCGTTTTGTCAATGTTGTTGGGTTGATTGTTGCTAAAAGTGAAGAAAAAAAAAGAGAAGAAGAACCCCAACTTGAAAAACAACTTTTTGACAACGATGATGATTTTTTTTTCTTTTATGCTTTAGAAATAAGAAAAAAAAAGAGAAACGTTTTTAAACCACTTTTAATTTTTAGTTTTTTTTCTTCGTCTCATTAATTGCAAATATTACTTTTTTTCTTTCTTTCTTCTTAAATAGTGTGTTTAATCATGTTTTAATAATTAATTGTTATTGACATCATTTAAGTGATTGTAACAAGTTAAATGAAAGTGAAAATGGTAAGGCTAGAAAAAAATAATGAGAAGAAAAAATATTTTAACAAAGTTATACTTTATTTATTTTTTGTTTTTTTGTTTGTTGTTCATGTGATTTTTGAGGAATGCATTTGGTTATTTTTATTGATTAGTTTTTTAATTCTTAAAAAAGTAAAGTTTTTTATTGACTGAGAAATATTTAAATTTTTTGATAAGTATGGAAGTAGGTAGACAAAATTTTAAGATAAGATTGAATTGTAGCTTACAGAGATAATTTTCTTTGGTAAATAAACCCAAAAAGATTTGTAAAAAAAATTACACCAAATAAATTTCATAAATTTTTTGCTATCCCACGAAAAATTAAAAAATGCGAGAGAAACACCGCCTTTTCTTTCGTATTATTAAAAATTCCAAAAATTTAGCGCCTCATTAATTTATCATTCCTTTTAAGTATGATTTCCTGGGTTTATTTACCACCGCCGCATTTTTGTATATCATATCACATTTTATTGATCTCATTTTTTTCTTCCAAAAAAAGTAATTTATCATTTTCAAACCACCGATGATGACACTTCTGTCCCAAATTTTTATCTCCCGCTTTTTTTATTCTTTGAAATTTTTTCTTTTTGAAAATTTTTTTTAATTTTTTTTGTTTGCATAATTATCGCCTTCTTGATTTTCGTCTTCTCTTCCTTTGAAAGAGCAAAACTGACTAATTTTAAACCAAAGTTTTTTTTAGTCTTTGGATCACAAGTTTTTTATTTAATGGTCGAATATCAAAAAAAAAAACCCTTGGATTTTTTTGTTGTTGTGAAAACAATTTTCGTTTTCCCCGTTTTGGTCTATCTCTTGTCTGAAAAAACTTTGCAGTCTTTTTTTGAACTTTTTTTGTGTTTGAAATAAAAAAAATTTTTAATCAATAAAAATGTCTCAAAATTCTATTTTGCGCGCGATGGAAATCAAAAAAAGGTTGAAAAACAAAACAAAAAAATATATATAAAAAGATGCGACGACCTTCAAGGTTTTTTTCTTTGTTGTTGTTTGAAACGCTTTTTTTGAATGAAACAAAAAAGTCAGCCTTTTTAGTTTAGTTTTTCTTTTGCTTTGCCTTTTGTTTTATCATGCTTTGGTTGTTTGGGATTAAAACATATGAAGAATATTATAATTTATGCACGTGATTCGATTGTTATAAAGTTTGCTAATCCAAGTGTTTTTTTCTCTTTTTATCACAAAGTCGACACTTGATTTTTCATGCGAGTTTTAAACAATGAGAAGATTAGTTTCAAAATTATCCATAAATTTTGTCGTCGTTAGTTTTCTTTTCTAATCTCTTCATTATTTTGGCGACTATAGATAGGGCTTTTCTAAAATATTTTCATTAACATTATAAAGTTTTTTTTCAAAGAGAAAATCAGGCAAATATCTTAGTTTTATGTCTTTCTGTTCGAGCCAATTCTGTATTAATTTATTTTTATTTAAATTGTTATTTCCAGAACATTTTTTATCTTTCAAAATGTCGCTTTTATAAAAATGTGTTTCAACTTTTACTTTCTTTTTCTTATTAGACCATTTATATTTGTTTCAAATGCGTCAAATGTTATTATCGCATTTGATGTGATTTGATGATCCATTACTTACCACTGCTGATGAACTTTTTCTTTTTATTTAATCTTTTTTCGATTTGTCATTTTAAATTAATCAAAATATATTAATGGTATTCTCTTTAATTTTTTATTCCTAATAAAACGATTGCTTTAATTTTTCAAACAAAATTAAGAAAAAAAGAAAAATGAAACAAAAGCGCGACATTTTTTGGAATAAAGTATTGACTAGGGTTGTCAAAAAAGATTTTCCGGGAAATTTCCAGGGAATTTCCCGATTTTTCCTGGGAAATTTCCCGCTACAAACCCTTACAAAGTTTAACAAAGTCTAACAAAGTTCTACAAAAGTTGCTATAACTTTGTTAAACTTTGTAAGACTTTGTGAAGGTTTGTAGCGGGAAAATTCCCGGGAAATTCGACAACCCTAGTATTGACACAAAAGTAAATTTTTCGATTTCCATTTAAGTTTTTTTACTTTTCGCAATGAGAACTTCTGTAATTAATTTTGTCAATTCTTGGCTTTAACTCTCAAGCGCTGAAACTTTTTTTTTCTGCATTTATTAATTTTCGGTGAGAAGTAGGGTTCCTGTACCCCCCGAATCTCGAAAAAAGCGGGGACGGGGACATACCCGTTTTCCAAAATCTTGTCCCCGTCACCCCCGCCGGGGACCAAATTTTTCGGGGACGGGGACGGGTATAGAAGAAAATTTTTTTTTTGATTTTTTTTCGATTTAAAACAATTTTTTTAAGTTTTTTTTCAATATGGCATTGTCGAATAATGTTTGTTTTAATCTTTCGTAAGGCAATCATGTAAAGAACAAAAGAGAAAAATGAAAAAAAAATCATGAAAATGTCCACAAAATTTTCATCGGGGACAATTTCTTTCGGGGACGGGGATTCGGGGATGAAGACGGGGACGAAATTCTTCGGGGACGGGTACGGGGACGGGGATTCGGGGACGGGGAATCGGGGATCCCCGTCCCCGCGGGGGGGGGGGGGGGTACAGGAACCCTAGTGAGAAGCTGGCTGGCTCACTGTAGCTTTTTTCTGGACAAAAGGCTAAAAATTTTTTTCGGTTTCTTTTTAACCAACAAAAACAAGTATATATTTTTTGAAATACCTTTTTTGGTTAGTGATCACCTTTTTTATTTATTTTTCTTTGTTTTTAAATTAAATACTTTATTATTTACAAAAAAAATTCCAACCTTAAAAGGCAGTTGAATCTAAAAAAGTCACGCTGCTGCCTCAGAAACTTATTCTCTCTTCGAACAAAAAAAAGTGACAAAAAACTAAAAAAAGAAAAAAATGTGTAAGAAAAATGGTTAAAAATTTATTTTAAAAAAATGTACTTAAACGATCAATCAAATAATGACGATGGGACGCGAAAAATAAAAAAATAAATAAATGTTAATACATCAGAAAACGCAGGTTGTGGTTTTCCAAAAAATTGTCATTAGCCATGATTGGAAATATAGTCTCTATCAAAAGTAATAGTAATAGTAGTAGGCGATGAAAAAAAGATTGAGAGAGGCGCATTGCAAAATAATGATTTCTTTTTTTGTTGTTAAAAAATGCAGGTTTTATTGTTAGTAGTAGAATTTTTCAATTTTTTTTTTGATTGACGATGGAACGAACGAACGAATATTTTTTTATACAAGGATAAGTGGCCGTTTGATTTTTTTTATAGTGAAAATATAAGAGGGTTGTGGAATGTAAAAAAAGTTTTGAGTGAAAGAAATCAAAAGCTACAGTAACACTGAAGGACAAAAACTTGCAGAAAATTTCTTATTATTGTCAGTTTCCAAAAGTTAAAGTATCTAAATTTTAAATAATCTTTTTTTACTTACTCGTTTTTATAAATATTCCAAAAAAACAGTTTTTTTTTATTGATTGATTAGAAAAATCCATTTATTATGCTTGCAAATTATTTTTTCAATCCATTATTTGTGGATACCGGAAATATAATATTTTTTTCAGCCATCAAATACATACATACTGAAGCAAATAAGGTAGTTCCCATTAAATAAAACGTGAAGTCTATCTCGTTTTGCGGTTTTTTTGTTTCTCTTTCAATGAGGAAGGAAGGATTACATAATAAAACGAGAAGAGACTTTTTTTTGTATTTTCAATGTTTGCAGTTTGTTTAATTTTGACACATATCCAGTTTTTATTGGAACGGAATTATAGCCGCCTTTTTTGAAAGAAAAAAAATAATTGCGTAAATGTGTATGTTTTTTTTATTGTCATCCAAAAAATTAAAATGAGGCGCCAAAATTGGCAGATATTTTTTTTAAATTCGAGTTTTTTGAGAATCTTTTTTTTTATCCATGGGTTGTCATTAGTGTTAAATTACCGACCGACCGACAAAAAAGTCGGTAAATTCAGAAAATTGTCGGTATGGAAATTGCTCCCGGTCTGTAAAGTCGGTAATTTGTCGGTATAAAAATATGGTCGGTCGGTAAATCGATTGGTAAAAAGTCGGTATAAAAATTTTTTCCGAGTCAGAAAATCACTAAAACTTTCAGTTTTTATTCAAAAATACATTTTTTCTAATACTAAAGTGATAATAACGTCAAAAAAATTAGTATTTCTATTAACTTTTTAAGAAAAACAAATCATGATAAGAACTTGAAGAAAAAAAGTCGGTATAAAATTTTGTCGGTCGGTAAAGTCGGTAAAATGTCGGTATAAAAAAACGGTCGGTCGGTAAATCGGTCGGTAAAAAGTCGGTCGGTAAGTCGGTAATTACCGACTTTTCGGTCGGTAATTTAACACTAGTTGTCATTGACACATCCCAATTACGTAATTTTATGATTTTTTATTTTATTATTTTAGAAAATGTTTCATTTTTTTATGAGATTTAATTTCGAAATTCTGAGCAAATTGATTCATTGAGAAAAAAAATTGATTGATTTATTTATATGCGCACTTTTTTTATTGTCTTCAAGGAAAAAAAACTTAAAAAGAATTAAGAAATTTTCTGATTCATAAAATTAAAAAAGTTTCAAGTCTATACTTTTTTTTGACATTTTTTGAAAATACATACCTTTCTCTTTTTTTTAACTTTAGACACTCTCTTTTTAGGCGTGTTTCATTTTCTTTTCTTTCTTTTATTTGAAAATTTAAACGTCAACTTTAATTTTTGTCACTTTTTTCGTTTGTTACAAAGTTGAATACTTGAGGCATTTGAGCGTACAAAGTGTTGTCTTATAAAATAAAGAATAATTTTGGAATTTGAGTTTTTTTTATTACTTGGATTCTCATATCGAAAATCTTGAATTTTCTATATTTTCGTCGAAATAGCTTTTAGTAATATTTTTCCTTAAACTTTTTGGATTTTTTTGTTATCTTTAACTATATTTTTTGGTTCATTACTTCTCCAAAATTTTATTTCCAAACTTCAACCATCTGTTTTGAAGATAATAAACATTTTTTTTATTACTTTTTTTTACAAACTTTTAAATCTTCGTTCAACAATCAATTTTCCAGTTTTTTAGTTTTTGATAAATTTCTTGATTTTTTGTTTAATGGTTCGTTAAATATTTTTTCTTAAACTCCGCATCTTTTCACATTTTTTATTACCCAAAAATAATTTTACAAGCAAAGTAAACAAAAATATAATAAATATAAGAATTGTGGTATTTTTTTGTGAAGAGATATTTTTTTTATTTAGATTGTAATTTGTCATTATTAACATGTCTATCTCGTAAACCTTGACACTTTTTTTCTTCTTCTTTTTTTCTATCCAATTAACAAGATGTGGTGGCAGCGGTGTTTCACTTTTTTTCGAATTTCTTTTTTTCTTTCAAATTAAAAGAAAAACAAAAAGTTTGTTTGAGCTTACTTGTGTCATCATCGATAAATGACTGGATGGATTTGTTTGTTGCATCAAAAAGAGAGGTAAAGGTGACGGCAATTTGATGGGTAATCAATAGAAGAGTTTTAGCTTGAGAGTATTTTGGATCAATTTGTCTTTCTCTTTTTAAAAGCGGAATAAGTATTAGTTTTAGCTTTTTAAAATAAAAATTCTTTTTTTATTTATTAAAATAAATTACTTTTTAACTGGGAATCTCGCCACAAAAGTTCAGAAACCTTATTATTTATCTTTTTTTTTGTTGTTTGAAAAAAAAATTAAAAGTTAAGAAAAAGTTTCTATTAGAAAAATATAAGAAGGACAAACAGCGCTTAAAATAAAAACATATTTTAAAATTTCGAAATTTTCGTGTTGATTCGCCGCCATACTTTTCTTTTCTGACATCAAGCTAAAGCTGACTCCACTTCCCAGACTATTTACCTCTTTCATTAATGTTTGTAAATTACAAACTTGTAAAACAAATCATCAAACTCAAAACTTGATTTCTTTACTCTCTTTTTTTATTAAATTACTTATCTCTCAATTTCTACCTCTACCTGAGATATATTGATCATGATCATTTTCTATCTTTCTTTTGTTTTTACTTTCTTACTTTTCAAACAAACATTTGACTTTGATTTTTTTTCTTTCTTTTTTTTGTGTTCGATCCTCTTAAGTTTTTATTTATTTATTTCTCATCTGACACTGTTTACTTCTATCTTGATTATAAAAAAGACAGAGGAGCATGAAGGAAAAAAGACGAGAAAATCGTAAAAAAAAATAATACCACACTTTCGTCAACGTGATCATGTTTTTTGTTGTTGGGTTTTTTTGTTTGTATAAAAAATTTGGATTTTTTTAATTTTTGCAACAAAAAAAGTTGAAACAATGGCGTTTGAGTTAGATTTAATTTATTTGTGCCATTTTACTTACTTATACATATTTAATTTTTAAATAAAAAAATTTAATTAATGTATTTTTATTTTGTTAAAATTTTTGTGGTCTTGAAATCTTGGAAAATTTCAGTTTAAGCTTTTTGAAACTTTTACCATAAGGGTTAGTAAGAGTGTAAAAAAAAGTTGTGAGACTCTAGGGTTTAATTATTAAATTTCACATTAGGCAAGTTAGCATCCGTTCTCTGAGAAAAAAATTCAGCATTATTTTTTTATGTAAATATGTTTTTTTGCTGTTGCTGTTTCTTTTTTTCTAATCTTTTTTGTTTGCGCATATTTTCCCAAATAGTCTTTGATCATTTTGATCAAAATAATGCAAAATGCCATTAGTTTAGTTTTTTCTTTTCTTTTTATTCTTCGCTTTTTTTTACTGAACACAAATGCTTTCAGCTGCTTTTGTTTTTTTTGGTCTTATTTTTATTCTTTCCATTCGTTAATTTTTTTATAAACAAAAAACGGTTGAATAAAAATATAATACATTTTGTGAGAAAAAATAACTGTTTCTCAATGCTGTAACAATATTCATTTTTCCAAAGTTAGCAAATTTCATTAACTATCGATGTATTTTAAATTAATGCTTTTATGTCTATTGAATCAGTCTAATGAAAATATTCTTCGAGTCTCTGATATAATGAGAATTAGTCATTAATTTTGTAACACAAAAAAGTCTCTGAATCAAAGAATTTATTTTTTTGTTGAAAACCAAAAAACTATCGAATGATTCAAATTTTAATTGGTAGTAGCAACACTTAAGAAAAATGACATTTTTCTTTTCGTAATTAATTTATTTTTTCTTGTCTGATCATTTTTGCAGCCAAAAGTCGTTGCTTGGTTTTGCCAGATGAAAAGAAAGCTTGTCTCTTTCATTTTGATTTATTTTTTAGAACGCTTCTACCCTCTCTATTTTTTTTTATTGTTTCGTTTATGCTTATAAAAAATATCTTTGTTTAGATTTCAAACATTTGAGCGGCTAACGCAGGAAAAAAAATAAAAAGAAAAAGCCTACCGCTGCTGCTTGACGAAGAAGAGGGAAGATAAAAAAAAACACGCTTCCACTCACTTTCATTCATACACTCACTTGCGTAAGTAGCATAATTCCTTCCTCCAAAAACTTAACTCCTCTCAGCTGTTATTTTATTTGGTTTGTGTCAAGTTTTTTTAAGAACATTTGCTTATGTTTTTTTTTCGTTTTCACTTAATGGATGGAGGTCATACTTTTTTTTTGTGAGGAAGAAGCAAAGAAAAAAAAAACAAAAAAATGTTTAACAAGATGTTCGCTAGTATGTTTTTCTTAAACTTTTTTATGTTTAAAATACATATGTTTTTTTTGTGGGGTTTGAAATTATTTTTAGTCCTAATACTCAACAAATGGAGAGATTAAATAATTTTCTATTCAGCCAAAATAAACTTTTTTTTTGTATTTTATTCTTAAATTGGCAAATTTTTGTTTATTTTTAAATTCCATAATTTTGTATATTTTTGGTTTTCTCAAGAAAATTTGAAGATTTTATTTTCGGTTAATTTTTTGATGAAACTCTTGGAGAAAGAAAAAGTAGGATTTTTTCAAGTTTTTTTTCCATTTTTTCTCCCTTGTAAAACCAATCCCAAAATTATAAGTTCACTTATTTTTTATTTTTAACTCGACAAATTTAATGACATAATTTTTTTTGATGCCATCCGTCAAAGTCACTCAAAATCAAAGTCAAACTCAAACCGAACGTTTTCACTTTTTTTTCTTTCTTTGATCCTACATATTTTAAATGCCACTATTTTTTATTACTATTATTTTTTTCCCTGTTTCGTTCGGTTGATAACCATCACAAATTATTTTTCCCGTCTGTCGTCAATAATATACATGAATGATGTTTTTTTTTTGTTCCATCCAACTTGTTATTATCGATTGATTGGTTGGTTGAGAGATGATGGCTGAAATCATCTCTCTCTTGGTCGTCGTAATCGTTTGCCCATATGTATATATTTTTTCTTTATCCCATTCCCAAAAACAACCGTCGCCACCAAAAAAAATCTTTGCTTTTTTTTTACGCATATTTTTTGTTTGTGCTGCAAAAAAAAAAAGAAAGAAACATTTTTTTGATGGTTGAAAAACGAAAAAATAATACGTATGTCAAAATGACTGAATTTCTAAACAACTTATACTTAAATTGAAAAGTAACTCTCTCTTTTCATTTATTTTTTCTTCAGTGTCTTTCGTTTGCATTTTTTTTACTCAAGCGTTCAATTTTTTATTTATATTTTTAATACTTCAGCTTTTTTTTATATTTCGTTCGTTCGTCTTCCACCGCTCATTTTTTTTTTTTGGAGACGGCAATTTTTTATGCCCTTTTTCTTTCTACTCTCTTTTCTTCTCTCTTATCTTCCTTATTTAGCTTCCCTATGTATTTATTTATATTTACGTAAAAGAAAAGGGGAGCAAACACTACTTTGAAATGACACACTTTTAAGAAGATTTTTTTCTTCTCTTTAGCACTAGGGTTAAGCTTCAAATGTGTTTTTTTGCTTCTTTCATTTTGTGTATTTTTTTGTTAGTTAGTTTTAATGTATCTTATTTTGTTGAGAAAAAAAGAGGCAGATGTTTTTTAAACTTATGCTAAACATTATAATTTTTTGTTATTTTCGCGAGGAGTCTCGAAATATTAGTTTTTTCTTTCTTTTTAAATTCCACCAATCATCAGATTATTTAAATTTTGCTTTTATCTTTCTTTTGTTTCACTTTCTCAATTTTCTTCTTTTATTCATTCTTTTTTTAAACTAAAATTTTAGTAGCATTACTTTATTTCTTTTTTCATTAAAAAAACTTCACATTTATTTTTAAAATGTTTAAAATAATTGAAAACTTTTTTTCTTTTGGTTGCAAAAAAAATGGCTATGCGGAACCACCAACCAACTAACCTTTGTTGTCTCGCCTCTGCTCTTTCCCCATTCTCATTTTTTTTATTCACACCATAAATAAAACTCAATTTAAACCCTCTAAAATGCTAACTTTTTTTCTTTTGAATAAAATACATGCAAAAGTATTTGTTACTTTTTTTTAATACGCCGGTTTAAAAAAAGCCACCAAATTGGGAAGAAAAAAAAGAGTTTATTTTTTTGTTTATTTGAAGTGAGGCGGCACCGTTCATTGATGAAAACAATTAAAATGTTTTCCACTTTCCTCAAAACATTATGCAGAAGTTTTTTTGCTTCTCAATATCGTTAACTCTCTTGGGGTAATATGATTAGAAATAGCTAAATTTCAAGGAGGAAAAATTTATGATGAAATCGAACTGGATTTTATAAAATTAATAATTTTTTAAGTTTTATTTATTTATATAAACCCAAATATTTTCATTATCAAACTTTGAGCTTTTTTTATTCAAATTTTTCTTGCTCATTAAATTTTTTTATATTTTGGTAATGATTTTTTAGCCGATATTCACAACTTTTATTATTTTGAAATTTTTTACAATATTATTTTTCTTTCAAATATTTCTTCATAGCCTTTTTTTCGATTCCATCACATCGTTTCAAGGTTTTTTTTTCTTCAAATTTTAAAACCCATGCTTCATTTTTCTTCTTCTTTGCAATCTTTTTTTTCTTCTTCCTTTTTTTACCTTTGACAAACTCATCATTTCCTTCATTTTTTTTCTTTATTTTGCAAGTGTCATTTTACAACTTTAAAATAAAAAATGCCACATGTTTCAATCTTTTTTTTCTTCTTCTTATTTCTTGCTTTCTCATTTTCATTTCATTATATCTCTTTACTTTTTGTCTTAAAAACATGCGTGTTCCCTTCAAATCAACATCATTATTCTTAATTTTTTTTCCGTAGTTAAGAAAATTGTATTTCAACAACATTTTTTTACTTTTGCTTTATTTTTTCTTTGCTCTTTCTTTTTTTTTCTCCCGTTAATTGATTTTGCAAATTCAGACCCTTTTTTCCGTTTCTTTTTTTCTTTGAAGAAAAAATACCTCTTAGTTGTTTGGTTTATTTACCTTTGAGTAATATGTATGTATGTATGTCTGTACATGCATTTTGTATTTATCATTAAAGAAAGCTTTTAATCTGCTTACTTTCATCTTCTTCGAATTTTAATGTTAGCTTTATGCTTCAATGTCGCAAATGTAATTGAACAAGAAAAATAAGAGGAAATAAATAATGTAGAAAGGAAGAAAGAAATTTTACAGAATACAGACGTTTTCTTTTCCCTTTTTTCATGGCTATTTATTTTGAACGAGAAAAATTTTAACTATCGTGGAAAATAATTTTTACGTTTATTATTTTTTTTTTGTTACAGCCATATTAATTCCCGTTGCTAAAAATCCATTATAATTTCTTATAAGCTCTAAAAAAATCGCTAGGTAAAAAAGAAAATTAATATTAATCAAAAAAAAAAATTAATAAAAACCAAATACCTTTTCACTACTTTTATATTTTTAAAATATCAGCCAAAAATAACTTTCATTTCATAAAACTATATTTGCCTATCAAAATTCGTCTTTTTATTTTTGTCTAAAATAAAATAGTTTATATCTGTTAAAAAAAATGTGTGAGAACAGGTAGACTTTTTAAAGTCGTATTCGTTGGCATAGGCACGCGGCAAACAGTTAATTAAATTAGCAAATTTTTTTCACAACAATGTTTGCTAAAATGAGTTTACTCATTCGTAAATAAAATTTTTGTTTTCAAATCATTGGCATCTATTTAATTTTTTCTAAAAAAGCCAACGAAAAGCTTTGGATTCACTGTGGAATAAAACTTGTCTGGTTATTAAAAAGCTTTAAAAATATAAAAAATTTAAATTCGGACTCATGAACACAAAAATTCCAAAATTATTATTTTTTGGTTTTATTAATTTTTGAATTGACGGAAAGACGACTAACAACAATAAAAAATATATATATAAATCGAGGACGCAAATCTAAAATTAAAATTGATTACCCAACTTCTAAACATTGGATAAAGTTTTCTTTTTTTATTGTTTTAAAAAAAGTAGTAAAATCTTTTTTTAGAAAAATAAAATAAAAAAGGCAACTGCTATTTTGGCAACAACAAAAAAAATTCTTATGCACTGACTAAAGAGAAAAAGAAAAAAATACACATACTGAAGGAGTAGTTGGGAGGATAAAAAAAATGCAACGAGCCATAAGAAGAAGAAAGAAAGAAGAATAGTAATCAATGGTTTTTGCCCCCTTTTAAATTCCTTTTTTTTTTGCTATCTGAGTGGGGGAAAATAGCAGCTCGTCATCTTTTTTTTGGCAGCAGCATTAGCGAAAAAGTGTTTCCTCATCCATATTGTTTTTTTTTCATTGGACCTTTGACACCAAAAATAATGGGAAAATGAGATTTTTTTTGCACGTAAATTTAAAATACTAATTCCGGATGAATAAAAATAATATGAACAACCTTTAAATCAAAACCTTTATATTTTCTTTTAACATAGACTAGAAAAGTTTAAATTCTAAAATTCCAATTAATAATACAAAATCGCAGTTAATAATAAAATTTTTTATTATTTATGCTTTTAATTTTCAACTTTAATCCTGCTATTTTTTATTATTATTTCTTCAGTTAACAAATTTCTTTCATTTTCTCACCTTTTTGTACCAAGCAACTAGACATACTTTTTTGAAGCTAAAAAAAGATCGACTACACATTTTTTTTCGATCGCTATAAAGAAGAAAGCAAGGACTGAGCATTTTTAATTCGGGTAAACTTTTATTTTTGCCTTTCTTTTGAAATTTAACAGCTGGCACCTTTTTTTTTAAAGTTTCGATCAAAACATTATGCCTTTATTTTTCTTCTTCATTTTTTTTATCTATCTATCGACTTTTCAAAGTAATTTTTTTTATCGAAACGTTATCCTTTTTTGTTTTTGGTGTTTTATTTTTATGAAACTTTTTCCAACAATATTTTTTTTACAAAATATTTTCTCCCTTTTTATTTTATTTTTGGATCAGATTTTTAGTATGCGTTTTCTCCATTTTTATAAAAATTATTTTACTTTTAGTTATTAGACTTTTTTCCTTATTAATTTTATTTGTTTTTAAACTTATAAAACTATGATATTATGCGAATTTACTGTAATCAGCTCTTACTTTTTTTGACGACTTATTGCTTCATTTTTTTTCCAAACCTTTTCATACTGTTTAAAAATTATCCAATTTTCTTCCCTTAATTTTTGCCATCATAAATCCCGTTCCTTCCATTTTCTTCCATAAATGTTTATACCGAATAAAATAAGCGTGAATTTCGAGAAGACCTATCATATTTATTTCTTGCATAATTTTTAAATGTGCTATCTTTATAAACTAAACCATTTTAGACGACATGACAGACCGAAGGCCACAGCCTCATCGGTCTAATCCCGGTAAGATTTGATATATGTTCTAACTGAGAGTGCTAACTTTTAATTTATATAGATAATAATATGATACAAAATCCGAGATGGACGGTTACGCGACGTCAACGAACAGAAGTATCTCCAATTAGAGCCCCCGGCGTTCCAGCCGAACTTATTGATCCCGAACAATTTCAACAACGAACCCTTACCAGCACCGAAAGAATACAAATAGTTCAAGTCCCCATTGAAATTACTGAAGATAATCCAGAAAGTTTATATTTATCTTTATCTCCAACAAATACTACTAGTCAACAAGTAGAATCAACAACAACTACGATTGAAGCAGGAGGTGTGCCAGTTATTGGTGCAGTCACAAAGGATGGGGTACCAATTTTTAATGGTATTTACATGAATACAAAACATCGTCAAACAACCACAATAATTACAACGACTACAACAACATATTTAATGTTAGATGATCTTAGTAGCGACAATACAAGCGATGAATTTGAAACTTTATCCGAAGCGGAAGATACTCAGCTTACAATCGATATGCCATTACTTACCGATGATCTCGAACAAAGAGAAAGTCCTGAAGAAGAATATGTTGTGGTGCAAAAATATGAAACACCTGCAGAAAATGAAGAAGTAGCTCATATCCATATAGCTGATAGTCATCCACACTTAACAACATATCCTGGTGAAGAACAAAGAATGGATAGCAGAGCTGATACTTTTATTACGAGCCCTCATTCATCAAACCAATCAGCACAATTTGACTTCACAAGTGGAGAAGAATCAAATACGCTTACACCAAAGCTATCTCTTTCAAGTGAGGAAGAAAATAGTTATGAACTTATAAATGTTAGTCAAGAAATGAAAAATGATGTGGATAAGGAAATAAATGATTTGCAAAACTTTGAAGCAATTACAGATTCAGGCATACAAGGAATGAAAAATTACCCCACAACCACTGAAGTTTATGAAGGCCCTATTGCTTCAACAAGCCGTTTATATGATGTTGATGGAATGCCTCTTGATACTCATGTAAGCGTATATCATTCAGGCCGATCAGAAGATATACCTAAAATTGAAAAGCCACAAGAAATTGTTGAACATGTTGAAAAGCCAAGCCTTGGAAGTAAAATCACTGGATTCTTCAAAAAAGGTGCTGCTCATCAAGATTATCCTACAACAGAAATTTATGAAGGCCCTGTAGCATCAACAAGCAAAATAACTGATATTGATGGTTCACCACTTGAAACTCATGTTAGTGTTTACCATCCAGGTCGTTCGGATATTCCCGTAACAACTATTGCTCATGTTGAAGCTGAACAAAAACCAGTTGAAACTGAAGATTTTGCAACAAAAATTGGAAGTAAAATTACTGGCTTCTTTAAAAAGGGTTCAGCTCATCAAGATTATCCTACAACAGAAATTTATGAAGGTCCAATTGCTTCAACAAGTAAATTAAATGATCTTGAAGGCAATCCACTTGAAACTCATGTAAGCGTTTATCATCCTGGTCGATCTGATATTATTGTTCCTCCAACAACTACCACCACCATTATTGAACAACAAACTATTGAACAACCAAAACCAGTTGAAACTGAAGATTTTGCAACAAAAATTGGAAGTAAAATTACTGGCTTCTTTAAAAAGGGTTCAGCTCATCAAGATTATCCTTCAACCGAAATTTATGAAGGTCCAATTGCTTCAACAATTAAATTAAATGATCTTGAAGGCAATCCACTTGAAACTCATGTAAGCGTTTATCATCCTGGTCGATCTGATATTATTGTTCCTCCAACAACTACCACCACCATTATTGAACAACAAACTATTGAACAACCAAAACCAGTTGAAACAGAAGATTTTGCTACAAAACTTGGAAGCAAAATTACTGGATTTTTCAAAAAAGGTGCCGCTCATCAAGACTATCCTACCACTGAAGTTTATGAAGGCCCTATTGCTTCAACAAGCCGTTTATATGATGTTGATGGAATGCCTCTTGATACTCATGTAAGCGTATATCATTCAGGCCGATCAGAAGATATACCTAAAATTGAAAAGCCACAAGAAATTGTTGAACATGTTGAAAAGCCTAGCCTTGGAAGTAAAATCACTGGATTCTTCAAAAAAGGTGCTGCTCATCAAGATTATCCTACAACAGAAATTTATGAAGGCCCTGTAGCATCAACAAGCAAAATAACTGATATTGATGGTTCACCACTTGAAACTCATGTTAGTGTTTACCATCCAGGTCGTTCGGATATTCCCGTAACAACTATTGCTCATGTTGAAGCTGAACAAAAACCAGTTGAAACTGAAGATTTTGCAACAAAAATTGGAAGTAAAATTACTGGCTTCTTTAAAAAGGGTTCAGCTCATCAAGATTATCCTTCAACCGAAATTTATGAAGGTCCAATTGCTTCAACAAGTAAATTAAATGATCTTGAAGGCAATCCACTTGAAACTCATGTAAGCGTTTATCATCCTGGTCGATCTGATATTATTGTTCCTCCAACAACTACCACCACCATTATTGAACAACAAACTATTGAACAACCAAAACCAGTTGAAACTGAAGATTTTGCAACAAAAATTGGAAGTAAAATTACTGGCTTCTTTAAAAAGGGTTCAGCTCATCAAGATTATCCTTCAACCGAAATTTATGAAGGTCCAATTGCTTCAACAATTAAATTAAATGATCTTGAAGGCAATCCACTTGAAACTCATGTAAGCGTTTATCATCCTGGTCGATCTGATATTATTGTTCCTCCAACAACTACCACCACCATTATTGAACAACAAACTATTGAACAACCAAAACCAGTTGAAACAGAAGATTTTGCTACAAAACTTGGAAGCAAAATTACTGGATTTTTCAAAAAAGGTGCCGCTCATCAAGACTATCCTACCACTGAAGTTTATGAAGGCCCTATTGCTTCAACAAGCCGTTTATATGATGTTGATGGAATGCCTCTTGATACTCATGTAAGCGTATATCATTCAGGCCGATCAGAAGATATACCTAAAATTGAAAAGCCACAAGAAATTGTTGAACATGTTGAAAAGCCAAGCCTTGGAAGTAAAATCACTGGATTCTTCAAAAAAGGTGCTGCTCATCAAGATTATCCTACAACAGAAATTTATGAAGGCCCTGTAGCATCAACAAGCAAAATAACTGATATTGATGGTTCACCACTTGAAACTCATGTTAGTGTTTACCATCCAGGTCGTTCGGATATTCCCGTAACAACTATTGCTCATGTTGAAGCTGAACAAAAACCAGTTGAAACTGAAGATTTTGCAACAAAAATTGGAAGTAAAATTACTGGCTTCTTTAAAAAGGGTTCAGCTCATCAAGATTATCCTTCAACCGAAATTTATGAAGGTCCAATTGCTTCAACAAGTAAATTAAATGATCTTGAAGGCAATCCACTTGAAACTCATGTAAGCGTTTATCATCCTGGTCGATCTGATATTATTGTTCCTCCAACAACTACCACCACCATTATTGAACAACAAACTATTGAACAACCAAAACCAGTTGAAACAGAAGATTTTGCTACAAAACTTGGAAGCAAAATTACTGGATTTTTCAAAAAAGGTGCCGCTCATCAAGACTATCCTACCACTGAAGTTTATGAAGGCCCTATTGCTTCAACAAGCCGTTTATATGATGTTGATGGAATGCCTCTTGATACTCATGTAAGCGTATATCATTCAGGCCGATCAGAAGATATACCTAAAATTGAAAAGCCACAAGAAATTGTTGAACATGTTGAAAAGCCAAGCCTTGGAAGTAAAATCACTGGATTCTTCAAAAAAGGTGCTGCTCATCAAGATTATCCTACAACAGAAATTTATGAAGGCCCTTTAGCATCAACAAGCAAAATAACTGATATTGATGGTTCACCACTTGAAACTCATGTTAGTGTTTACCATCCAGGTCGTTCGGATATTCCCGTAACAACTATTGCTCATGTTGAAGCTGAACAAAAACCAGTTGAAACTGAAGATTTTGCAACAAAAATTGGAAGTAAAATTACTGGCTTCTTTAAAAAGGGTTCAGCTCATCAAGATTATCCTTCAACCGAAATTTATGAAGGTCCAATTGCTTCAACAATTAAATTAAATGATCTTGAAGGCAATCCACTTGAAACTCATGTAAGCGTTTATCATCCTGGTCGATCTGATATTATTGTTCCTCCAACAACTACCACCACCATTATTGAACAACAAACTATTGAACAACCAAAACCAGTTGAAACAGAAGATTTTGCTACAAATCTTGGAAGCAAAATTACTGGATTTTTCAAAAAAGGTGCCGCTCATCAAGACTATCCTACCACTGAAGTTTATGAAGGCCCTATTGCTTCAACAAGCCGTTTATATGATGTTGATGGAATGCCTCTTGATACTCATGTAAGCGTATATCATTCAGGCCGATCAGAAGATATACCTAAAATTGAAAAGCCACAAGAAATTGTTGAACATGTTGAAAAGCCAAGCCTTGGAAGTAAAATCACTGGATTCTTCAAAAAAGGTGCTGCTCATCAAGATTATCCTACAACAGAAATTTATGAAGGCCCTGTAGCATCAACAAGCAAAATAACTGATATTGATGGTTCACCACTTGAAACTCATGTTAGTGTTTACCATCCAGGTCGTTCGGATATTCCCGTAACAACTATTGCTCATGTTGAAGCTGAACAAAAACCAGTTGAAACTGAAGATTTTGCAACAAAAATTGGAAGTAAAATTACTGGCTTCTTTAAAAAGGGTTCAGCTCATCAAGATTATCCTTCAACCGAAATTTATGAAGGTCCAATTGCTTCAACAATTAAATTAAATGATCTTGAAGGCAATCCACTTGAAACTCATGTAAGCGTTTATCATCCTGGTCGATCTGATATTATTGTTCCTCCAACAACTACCACCACCATTATTGAACAACAAACTATTGAACAACCAAAACCAGTTGAAACAGAAGATTTTGCTACAAAACTTGGAAGCAAAATTACTGGATTTTTCAAAAAAGGTGCCGCTCATCAAGACTATCCTACCACTGAAGTTTATGAAGGCCCTATTGCTTCAACAAGCCGTTTATATGATGTTGATGGAATGCCTCTTGATACTCATGTAAGCGTATATCATTCAGGCCGATCAGAAGATATACCTAAAATTGAAAAGCCACAAGAAATTGTTGAACATGTTGAAAAGCCAAGCCTTGGAAGTAAAATCACTGGATTCTTCAAAAAAGGTGCTGCTCATCAAGATTATCCTACAACAGAAATTTATGAAGGCCCTGTAGCATCAACAAGCAAAATAACTGATATTGATGGTTCACCACTTGAAACTCATGTTAGTGTTTACCATCCAGGTCGTTCGGATATTCCCGTAACAACTATTGCTCATGTTGAAGCTGAACAAAAACCAGTTGAAACTGAAGATTTTGCAACAAAAATTGGAAGTAAAATTACTGGCTTCTTTAAAAAGGGTTCAGCTCATCAAGATTATCCTTCAACCGAAATTTATGAAGGTCCAATTGCTTCAACAATTAAATTAAATGATCTTGAAGGCAATCCACTTGAAACTCATGTAAGCGTTTATCATCCTGGTCGATCTGATATTATTGTTCCTCCAACAACTACCACCACCATTATTGAACAACAAACTATTGAACAACCAAAACCAGTTGAAACAGAAGATTTTGCTACAAAACTTGGAAGCAAAATTACTGGATTTTTCAAAAAAGGTGCCGCTCATCAAGACTATCCTACCACTGAAGTTTATGAAGGCCCTATTGCTTCAACAAGCCGTTTATATGATGTTGATGGAATGCCTCTTGATACTCATGTAAGCGTATATCATTCAGGCCGATCAGAAGATATACCTAAAATTGAAAAGCCACAAGAAATTGTTGAACATGTTGAAAAGCCAAGCCTTGGAAGTAAAATCACTGGATTCTTCAAAAAAGGTGCTGCTCATCAAGATTATCCTACAACAGAAATTTATGAAGGCCCTGTAGCATCAACAAGCAAAATAACTGATATTGATGGTTCACCACTTGAAACTCATGTTAGTGTTTACCATCCAGGTCGTTCGGATATTCCCGTAACAACTATTGCTCATGTTGAAGCTGAACAAAAACCAGTTGAAACTGAAGATTTTGCAACAAAAATTGGAAGTAAAATTACTGGCTTCTTTAAAAAGGGTTCAGCTCATCAAGATTATCCTTCAACCGAAATTTATGAAGGTCCAATTGCTTCAACAATTAAATTAAATGATCTTGAAGGCAATCCACTTGAAACTCATGTAAGCGTTTATCATCCTGGTCGATCTGATATTATTGTTCCTCCAACAACTACCACCACCATTATTGAACAACAAACTATTGAACAACCAAAACCAGTTGAAACAGAAGATTTTGCTACAAAACTTGGAAGCAAAATTACTGGATTTTTCAAAAAAGGTGCCGCTCATCAAGACTATCCTACCACTGAAGTTTATGAAGGCCCTATTGCTTCAACAAGCCGTTTATATGATGTTGATGGAATGCCTCTTGATACTCATGTAAGCGTATATCATTCAGGCCGATCAGAAGATATACCTAAAATTGAAAAGCCACAAGAAATTGTTGAACATGTTGAAAAGCCAAGCCTTGGAAGTAAAATCACTGGATTCTTCAAAAAAGGTGCTGCTCATCAAGATTATCCTACAACAGAAATTTATGAAGGCCCTGTAGCATCAACAAGCAAAATAACTGATATTGATGGTTCACCACTTGAAACTCATGTTAGTGTTTACCATCCAGGTCGTTCGGATATTCCCGTAACAACTATTGCTCATGTTGAAGCTGAACAAAAACCAGTTGAAACTGAAGATTTTGCAACAAAAATTGGAAGTAAAATTACTGGCTTCTTTAAAAAGGGTTCAGCTCATCAAGATTATCCTTCAACCGAAATTTATGAAGGTCCAATTGCTTCAACAATTAAATTAAATGATCTTGAAGGCAATCCACTTGAAACTCATGTAAGCGTTTATCATCCTGGTCGATCTGATATTATTGTTCCTCCAACAACTACCACCACCATTATTGAACAACAAACTATTGAACAACCAAAACCAGTTGAAACAGAAGATTTTGCTACAAAACTTGGAAGCAAAATTACTGGATTTTTCAAAAAAGGTGCCGCTCATCAAGACTATCCTACCACTGAAGTTTATGAAGGCCCTGTAGCATCAACAACCAAAATAACTGATATTGATGGTTCACCACTTGAAACTCATGTAAGCGTATATCATTCAGGCCGATCAGAAGATATACCTAAAATTGAAAAGCCAAAAGAAATTGTTGAACATGTTGAAAAGCCAAGCCTTGGAAGTAAAATCACTGGATTCTTCAAAAAAGGTGCTGCTCATCAAGATTATCCTACAACAGAAATTTATGAAGGCCCTGTAGCATCAACAAGCAAAATAACTGATATTGATGGTTCACCACTTGAAACTCATGTTAGTGTTTACCATCCAGGTCGTTCGGATATTCCCGTAACAACTATTGCTCATGTTGAAGCTGAACAAAAACCAGTTGAAACTGAAGATTTTGCAACAAAAATTGGAAGTAAAATTACTGGCTTCTTTAAAAAGGGTTCAGCTCATCAAGATTATCCTTCAACCGAAATTTATGAAGGTCCAATTGCTTCAACAATTAAATTAAATGATCTTGAAGGCAATCCACTTGAAACTCATGTAAGCGTTTATCATCCTGGTCGATCTGATATTATTGTTCCTCCAACAACTACCACCACCATTATTGAACAACAAACTATTGAACAACCAAAACCAGTTGAAACAGAAGATTTTGCTACAAAACTTGGAAGCAAAATTACTGGATTTTTCAAAAAAGGTGCCGCTCATCAAGACTATCCTACCACTGAAGTTTATGAAGGCCCTATTGCTTCAACAAGCCGTTTATATGATGTTGATGGAATGCCTCTTGATACTCATGTAAGCGTATATCATTCAGGCCGATCAGAAGATATACCTAAAATTGAAAAGCCACAAGAAATTGTTGAACATGTTGAAAAGCCAAGCCTTGGAAGTAAAATCACTGGATTCTTCAAAAAAGGTGCTGCTCATCAAGATTATCCTACAACAGAAATTTATGAAGGCCCTGTAGCATCAACAAGCAAAATAACTGATATTGATGGTTCACCACTTGAAACTCATGTTAGTGTTTACCATCCAGGTCGTTCGGATATTCCCGTAACAACTATTGCTCATGTTGAAGCTGAACAAAAACCAGTTGAAACTGAAGATTTTGCAACAAAAATTGGAAGTAAAATTACTGGCTTCTTTAAAAAGGGTTCAGCTCATCAAGATTATCCTTCAACCGAAATTTATGAAGGTCCAATTGCTTCAACAATTAAATTAAATGATCTTGAAGGCAATCCACTTGAAACTCATGTAAGCGTTTATCATCCTGGTCGATCTGATATTATTGTTCCTCCAACAACTACCACCACCATTATTGAACAACAAACTATTGAACAACCAAAACCAGTTGAAACAGAAGATTTTGCTACAAAACTTGGAAGCAAAATTACTGGATTTTTCAAAAAAGGTGCCGCTCATCAAGACTATCCTACCACTGAAGTTTATGAAGGCCCTATTGCTTCAACAAGCCGTTTATATGATGTTGATGGAATGCCTCTTGATACTCATGTAAGCGTATATCATTCAGGCCGATCAGAAGATATACCTAAAATTGAAAAGCCACAAGAAATTGTTGAACATGTTGAAAAGCCAAGCCTTGGAAGTAAAATCACTGGATTCTTCAAAAAAGGTGCTGCTCATCAAGATTATCCTACAACAGAAATTTATGAAGGCCCTGTAGCATCAACAAGCAAAATAACTGATATTGATGGTTCACCACTTGAAACTCATGTTAGTGTTTACCATCCAGGTCGTTCGGATATTCCCGTAACAACTATTGCTCATGTTGAAGCTGAACAAAAACCAGTTGAAACTGAAGATTTTGCAACAAAAATTGGAAGTAAAATTACTGGCTTCTTTAAAAAGGGTTCAGCTCATCAAGATTATCCTTCAACCGAAATTTATGAAGGTCCAATTGCTTCAACAATTAAATTAAATGATCTTGAAGGCAATCCACTTGAAACTCATGTAAGCGTTTATCATCCTGGTCGATCTGATATTATTGTTCCTCCAACAACTACCACCACCATTATTGAACAACAAACTATTGAACAACCAAAACCAGTTGAAACAGAAGATTTTGCTACAAAACTTGGAAGCAAAATTACTGGATTTTTCAAAAAAGGTGCCGCTCATCAAGACTATCCTACCACTGAAGTTTATGAAGGCCCTATTGCTTCAACAAGCCGTTTATATGATGTTGATGGAATGCCTCTTGATACTCATGTAAGCGTATATCATTCAGGCCGATCAGAAGATATACCTAAAATTGAAAAGCCACAAGAAATTGTTGAACATGTTGAAAAGCCAAGCCTTGGAAGTAAAATCACTGGATTCTTCAAAAAAGGTGCTGCTCATCAAGATTATCCTACAACAGAAATTTATGAAGGCCCTGTAGCATCAACAAGCAAAATAACTGATATTGATGGTTCACCACTTGAAACTCATGTTAGTGTTTACCATCCAGGTCGTTCGGATATTCCCGTAACAACTATTGCTCATGTTGAAGCTGAACAAAAACCAGTTGAAACTGAAGATTTTGCAACAAAAATTGGAAGTAAAATTACTGGCTTCTTTAAAAAGGGTTCAGCTCATCAAGATTATCCTTCAACCGAAATTTATGAAGGTCCAATTGCTTCAACAATTAAATTAAATGATCTTGAAGGCAATCCACTTGAAACTCATGTAAGCGTTTATCATCCTGGTCGATCTGATATTATTGTTCCTCCAACAACTACCACCACCATTATTGAACAACAAACTATTGAACAACCAAAACCAGTTGAAACAGAAGATTTTGCTACAAAACTTGGAAGCAAAATTACTGGATTTTTCAAAAAAGGTGCCGCTCATCAAGACTATCCTACCACTGAAGTTTATGAAGGCCCTATTGCTTCAACAAGCCGTTTATATGATGTTGATGGAATGCCTCTTGATACTCATGTAAGCGTATATCATTCAGGCCGATCAGAAGATATACCTAAAATTGAAAAGCCACAAGAAATTGTTGAACATGTTGAAAAGCCAAGCCTTGGAAGTAAAATCACTGGATTCTTCAAAAAAGGTGCTGCTCATCAAGATTATCCTACAACAGAAATTTATGAAGGCCCTGTAGCATCAACAAGCAAAATAACTGATATTGATGGTTCACCACTTGAAACTCATGTTAGTGTTTACCATCCAGGTCGTTCGGATATTCCCGTAACAACTATTGCTCATGTTGAAGCTGAACAAAAACCAGTTGAAACTGAAGATTTTGCAACAAAAATTGGAAGTAAAATTACTGGCTTCTTTAAAAAGGGTTCAGCTCATCAAGATTATCCTTCAACCGAAATTTATGAAGGTCCAATTGCTTCAACAATTAAATTAAATGATCTTGAAGGCAATCCACTTGAAACTCATGTAAGCGTTTATCATCCTGGTCGATCTGATATTATTGTTCCTCCAACAACTACCACCACCATTATTGAACAACAAACTATTGAACAACCAAAACCAGTTGAAACAGAAGATTTTGCTACAAAACTTGGAAGCAAAATTACTGGATTTTTCAAAAAAGGTGCCGCTCATCAAGACTATCCTACCACTGAAGTTTATGAAGGCCCTATTGCTTCAACAAGCCGTTTATATGATGTTGATGGAATGCCTCTTGATACTCATGTAAGCGTATATCATTCAGGCCGATCAGAAGATATACCTAAAATTGAAAAGCCACAAGAAATTGTTGAACATGTTGAAAAGCCAAGCCTTGGAAGTAAAATCACTGGATTCTTCAAAAAAGGTGCTGCTCATCAAGATTATCCTACAACAGAAATTTATGAAGGCCCTGTAGCATCAACAAGCAAAATAACTGATATTGATGGTTCACCACTTGAAACTCATGTTAGTGTTTACCATCCAGGTCGTTCGGATATTCCCGTAACAAATATTGCTCATGTTGAAGCTGAACAAAAACAAGTTGAAACTGAAGATTTTGCAACAAAAATTGGAAGTAAAATTACTGGCTTCTTTAAAAAGGGTTCAGCTCATCAAGATTATCCTACAACAGAAATTTATGAAGGCCCTGTAGCATCAACAACCAAAATAACTGATATTGATGGTTCACCACTTGAAACTCATGTAAGCGTATATCCTTCAGGCCGATCAGAAGATATACCTAAAATTGAAAAGCCACAAGAAATTGTTGAACATGTTGAAAAGCCAAGCCTTGGAAGTAAAATCACTGGATTCTTCAAAAAAGGTGCTGCTCATCAAGATTATCCTACAACAGAAATTTATGAAGGCCCTGTAGCATCAACAAGCAAAATAACTGATATTGATGGTTCACCACTTGAAACTCATGTTTGTGTTTACCATCCAGGTCGTTCGGATATTCCCGTAACAACTATTGCTCATGTTGAAGCTGAACAAAAACCAGTTGAAACTGAAGATTTTGCAACAAAAATTGGAAGAAAAATTACTGGCTTCTTTAAAAAGGGTTCAGCTCATCAAGATTATCCTTCAACCGAAATTTATGAAGGTCCAATTGCTTCAACAAGTAAATTAAATGATCTTGAAGGCAATCCACTTGAAACTCATGTAAGCGTTTATCATCCTGGTCGATCTGATATTATTGTTCCTCCAACAACTACCACCACCATTATTGAACAACAAACTATTGAACAACCAAAACCAGTTGAAACAGAAGATTTTGCTACAAAACTTGGAAGCAAAATTACTGGATTTTTCAAAAAAGGTGCCGCTCATCAAGACTATCCTACCACTGAAGTTTATGAAGGCCCTATTGCTTCAACAAGCCGTTTATATGATGTTGATGGAATGCCTCTTGATACTCATGTAAGCGTATATCATTCAGGCCGATCAGAAGATATACCTAAAATTGAAAAGCCACAAGAAATTGTTGAACATGTTGAAAAGCCAAGCCTTGGAAGTAAAATCACTGGATTCTTCAAAAAAGGTGCTGCTCATCAAGATTATCCTACAACAGAAATTTATGAAGGCCCTGTAGCATCAACAAGCAAAATAACTGATATTGATGGTTCACCACTTGAAACTCATGTTAGTGTTTACCATCCAGGTCGTTCGGATATTCCCGTAACAAATATTGCTCATGTTGAAGCTGAACAAAAACAAGTTGAAACTGAAGATTTTGCAACAAAAATTGGAAGTAAAATTACTGGCTTCTTTAAAAAGGGTTCAGCTCATCAAGATTATCCTACAACAGAAATTTATGAAGGCCCTGTAGCATCAACAACCAAAATAACTGATATTGATGGTTCACCACTTGAAACTCATGTAAGCGTATATCCTTCAGGCCGATCAGAAGATATACCTAAAATTGAAAAGCCACAAGAAATTGTTGAACATGTTGAAAAGCCAAGCCTTGGAAGTAAAATCACTGGATTCTTCAAAAAAGGTGCTGCTCATCAAGATTATCCTACAACAGAAATTTATGAAGGCCCTGTAGCATCAACAAGCAAAATAACTGATATTGATGGTTCACCACTTGAAACTCATGTTTGTGTTTACCATCCAGGTCGTTCGGATATTCCCGTAACAACTATTGCTCATGTTGAAGCTGAACAAAAACCAGTTGAAACTGAAGATTTTGCAACAAAAATTGGAAGAAAAATTACTGGCTTCTTTAAAAAGGGTTCAGCTCATCAAGATTATCCTTCAACCGAAATTTATGAAGGTCCAATTGCTTCAACAAGTAAATTAAATGATCTTGAAGGCAATCCACTTGAAACTCATGTAAGCGTTTATCATCCTGGTCGATCTGATATTATTGTTCCTCCAACAACTACCACCACCATTATTGAACAACAAACTATTGAACAACCAAAACCAGTTGAAACAGAAGATTTTGCTACAAAACTTGGAAGCAAACTTACTGGATTTTTCAAAAAAGGTGCCGCTCATCAAGACTATCCTACCACTGAAGTTTATGAAGGCCCTATTGCTTCAACAAGCCGTTTATATGATGTTGATGGAATGCCTCTTGAAACTCATGTTAGTGTTTACCATCCAGGTCGTTCGGATATTCCCGTAACAACTATTGCTCATGTTGAAGCTGAACAAAAACCAGTTGAAACTGAAGATTTTGCAACAAAAATTGGAAGTAAAATTACTGGCTTCTTTAAAAAGGGTTCAGCTCATCAAGATTATCCTTCAACCGAAATTTATGAAGGTCCAATTGCTTCAACAAGTAAATTAAATGATCTTGAAGGCAATCCACTTGAAACTCATGTAAGCGTTTATCATCCTGGTCGATCTGATATTATTGTTCCTCCAACAACTACCACCACCATTATTGAACAACAAACTATTGAACAACCAAAACCAGTTGAAACAGAAGATTTTGCTACAAAACTTGGAAGCAAAATTACTGGATTTTTCAAAAAAGGTGCCGCTCATCAAGACTATCCTACCACTGAAGTTTATGAAGGCCCTATTGCTTCAACAAGCCGTTTATATGATGTTGATGGAATGCCTCTTGATACTCATGTAAGCGTATATCATTCAGGCCGATCAGAAGATATACCTAAAATTGAAAAGCCACAAGAAATTGTTGAACATGTTGAAAAGCCAAGCCTTGGAAGTAAAATCACTGGATTCTTCAAAAAAGGTGCTGCTCATCAAGATTATCCTACAACAGAAATTTATGAAGGCCCTGTAGCATCAACAAGCAAAATAACTGATATTGATGGTTCACCACTTGAAACTCATGTTAGTGTTTACCATCCAGGTCGTTCGGATATTCCCGTAACAACTATTGCTCATGTTGAAGCTGAACAAAAACCAGTTGAAACTGAAGATTTTGCAACAAAAATTGGAAGTAAAATTACTGGCTTCTTTAAAAAGGGTTCAGCTCATCAAGATTATCCTTCAACCGAAATTTATGAAGGTCCAATTGCTTCAACAATTAAATTAAATGATCTTGAAGGCAATCCACTTGAAACTCATGTAAGCGTTTATCATCCTGGTCGATCTGATATTATTGTTCCTCCAACAACTACCACCACCATTATTGAACAACAAACTATTGAACAACCAAAACCAGTTGAAACAGAAGATTTTGCTACAAAACTTGGAAGCAAAATTACTGGATTTTTCAAAAAAGGTGCCGCTCATCAAGACTATCCTACCACTGAAGTTTATGAAGGCCCTGTAGCATCAACAACCAAAATAACTGATATTGATGGTTCACCACTTGAAACTCATGTAAGCGTATATCATTCAGGCCGATCAGAAGATATACCTAAAATTGAAAAGCCACAAGAAATTGTTGAACATGTTGAAAAGCCAAGCCTTGGAAGTAAAATCACTGGATTCTTCAAAAAAGGTGCTGCTCATCAAGATTATCCTACAACAGAAATTTATGAAGGCCCTGTAGCATCAACAAGCAAAATAACTGATATTGATGGTTCACCACTTGAAACTCATGTTAGTGTTTACCATCCAGGTCGTTCGGATATTCCCGTAACAACTATTGCTCATGTTGAAGCTGAACAAAAACCAGTTGAAACTGAAGATTTTGCAACAAAAATTGGAAGTAAAATTACTGGCTTCTTTAAAAAGGGTTCAGCTCATCAAGATTATCCTTCAACCGAAATTTATGAAGGTCCAATTGCTTCAACAATTAAATTAAATGATCTTGAAGGCAATCCACTTGAAACTCATGTAAGCGTTTATCATCCTGGTCGATCTGATGTTATTGTTCCTCCAACAACTACCACCACCATTATTGAACAACAAACTATTGAACAACCAAAACCAGTTGAAACAGAAGATTTTGCTACAAAACTTGGAAGCAAAATTACTGGATTTTTCAAAAAAGGTGCCGCTCATCAAGACTATCCTACCACTGAAGTTTATGAAGGCCCTATTGCTTCAACAAGCCGTTTATATGATGTTGATGGAATGCCTCTTGATACTCATGTAAGCGTATATCATTCAGGCCGATCAGAAGATATACCTAAAATTGAAAAGCCACAAGAAATTGTTGAACATGTTGAAAAGCCAAGCCTTGGAAGTAAAATCACTGGATTCTTCAAAAAAGGTGCTGCTCATCAAGATTATCCTACAACAGAAATTTATGAAGGCCCTGTAGCATCAACAAGCAAAATAACTGATATTGATGGTTCACCACTTGAAACTCATGTTAGTGTTTACCATCCAGGTCGTTCGGATATTCCCGTAACAACTATTGCTCATGTTGAAGCTGAACAAAAACCAGTTGAAACTGAAGATTTTGCAACAAAAATTGGAAGTAAAATTACTGGCTTCTTTAAAAAGGGTTCAGCTCATCAAGATTATCCTTCAACCGAAATTTATGAAGGTCCAATTGCTTCAACAATTAAATTAAATGATCTTGAAGGCAATCCACTTGAAACTCATGTAAGCGTTTATCATCCTGGTCGATCTGATATTATTGTTCCTCCAACAACTACCACCACCATTATTGAACAACAAACTATTGAACAACCAAAACCAGTTGAAACAGAAGATTTTGCTACAAAACTTGGAAGCAAAATTACTGGATTTTTCAAAAAAGGTGCCGCTCATCAAGACTATCCTACCACTGAAGTTTATGAAGGCCCTATTGCTTCAACAAGCCGTTTATATGATGTTGATGGAATGCCTCTTGATACTCATGTAAGCGTATATCATTCAGGCCGATCAGAAGATATACCTAAAATTGAAAAGCCACAAGAAATTGTTGAACATGTTGAAAAGCCAAGCCTTGGAAGTAAAATCACTGGATTCTTCAAAAAAGGTGCTGCTCATCAAGATTATCCTACAACAGAAATTTATGAAGGTCCAATTGCTTCAACAAGTAAATTAAATGATCTTGAAGGCAATCCACTTGAAACTCATGTAAGCGTTTATCATCCTGGTCGATCTGATATTATTGTTCCTCCAACAACTACCACCACCATTATTGAACAACAAACTATTGAACAACCAAAACCAGTTGAAACAGAAGATTTTGCTACAAAACTTGGAAGCAAAATTACTGGATTTTTCAAAAAAGGTGCCGCTCATCAAGACTATCCTACCACTGAAGTTTATGAAGGCCCTATTGCTTCAACAAGCCGTTTATATGATGTTGATGGAATGCCTCTTGATACTCATGTAAGTGTATATCATTCAGGCCGATCAGAAGATATACCTAAAATTGAAAAGCCACAAGAAATTGTTGAACATGTTGAAAAGCCAAGCCTTGGAAGTAAAATCACTGGATTCTTCAAAAAAGGTGCTGCTCATCAAGATTATCCTACAACAGAAATTTATGAAGGCCCTGTAGCATCAACAAGCAAAATAACTGATATTGATGGTTCACCACTTGAAACTCATGTTAGTGTTTACCATCCAGGTCGTTCGGATATTCCCGTAACAACTATTGCTCATGTTGAAGCTGAACAAAAACCAGTTGAAACTGAAGATTTTGCAACAAAAATCGGAAGTAAAATTACTGGCTTCTTTAAAAAGGGTTCAGCTCATCAAGATTATCCTTCAACCGAAATTTATGAAGGTCCAATTGCTTCAACAATTAAATTAAATGATCTTGAAGGCAATCCACTTGAAACTCATGTAAGCGTTTATCATCCTGGTCGATCTGATATTATTGTTCCTCCAACAACTACCACCACCATTATTGAACAACAAACTATTGAACAACCAAAACCAGTTGAAACAGAAGATTTTGCTACAAAACTTGGAAGCAAAATTACTGGATTTTTCAAAAAAGGTGCCGCTCATCAAGACTATCCTACCACTGAAGTTTATGAAGGCCCTGTAGCATCAACAACCAAAATAACTGATATTGATGGTTCACCACTTGAAACTCATGTAAGCGTATATCATTCAGGCCGATCAGAAGATATACCTAAAATTGAAAAGCCACAAGAAATTGTTGAACATGTTGAAAAGCCAAGCCTTGGAAGTAAAATCACTGGATTCTTCAAAAAAGGTGCTGCTCATCAAGATTATCCTACAACAGAAATTTATGAAGGCCCTGTAGCATCAACAAGCAAAATAACTGATATTGATGGTTCACCACTTGAAACTCATGTTAGTGTTTACCATCCAGGTCGTTCGGATATTCCCGTAACAACTATTGCTCATGTTGAAGCTGAACAAAAACCAGTTGAAACTGAAGATTTTGCAACAAAAATTGGAAGTAAAATTACTGGCTTCTTTAAAAAGGGTTCAGCTCATCAAGATTATCCTTCAACCGAAATTTATGAAGGTCCAATTGCTTCAACAATTAAATTAAATGATCTTGAAGGCAATCCACTTGAAACTCATGTAAGCGTTTATCATCCTGGTCGATCTGATGTTATTGTTCCTCCAACAACTACCACCACCATTATTGAACAACAAACTATTGAACAACCAAAACCAGTTGAAACAGAAGATTTTGCTACAAAACTTGGAAGCAAAATTACTGGATTTTTCAAAAAAGGTGCCGCTCATCAAGACTATCCTACCACTGAAGTTTATGAAGGCCCTGTAGCATCAACAACCAAAATAACTGATATTGATGGTTCACCACTTGAAACTCATGTAAGCGTATATCATTCAGGCCGATCAGAAGATATACCTAAAATTGAAAAGCCACAAGAAATTGTTGAACATGTTGAAAAGCCAAGCCTTGGAAGTAAAATCACTGGATTCTTCAAAAAAGGTGCTGCTAATCAAGATTATCCTACAACAGAAATTTATGAAGGCCCTGTAGCATCAACAAGCAAAATAACTGATATTGATGGTTCACCACTTGAAACTCATGTTAGTGTTTACCATCCAGGTCGTTCGGATATTCCCGTAACAACTATTGCTCATGTTGAAGCTGAACAAAAACCAGTTGAAACTGAAGATTTTGCAACAAAAATTGGAAGTAAAATTACTGGCTTCTTTAAAAAGGGTTCAGCTCATCAAGATTATCCTTCAACCGAAATTTATGAAGGTCCAATTGCTTCAACAATTAAATTAAATGATCTTGAAGGCAATCCACTTGAAACTCATGTAAGCGTTTATCATCCTGGTCGATCTGATGTTATTGTTCCTCCAACAACTACCACCACCATTATTGAACAACAAACTATTGAACAACCAAAACCAGTTGAAACAGAAGATTTTGCTACAAAACTTGGAAGCAAAATTACTGGATTTTTCAAAAAAGGTGCCGCTCATCAAGACTATCCTACCACTGAAGTTTATGAAGGCCCTGTAGCATCAACAACCAAAATAACTGATATTGATGGTTCACCACTTGAAACTCATGTAAGCGTATATCATTCAGGCCGATCAGAAGATATACCTAAAATTGAAAAGCCACAAGAAATTGTTGAACATGTTGAAAAGCCAAGCCTTGGAAGTAAAATCACTGGATTCTTCAAAAAAGGTGCTGCTCATCAACATTATCCTACAACAGAAATTTATGAAGGCCCTGTAGCATCAACAAGCAAAATAACTGATATTGATGGTTCACCACTTGAAACTCATGTTAGTGTTTACCATCCAGGTCGTTCGGATATTCCCGTAACAACTATTGCTCATGTTGAAGCTGAACAAAAACCAGTTGAAACAGAAGATTTTGCTACAAAACTTGGAAGCAAAATTACTGGATTTTTCAAAAAAGGTGCCGCTCATCAAGACTATCCTACCACTGAAGTTTATGAAGGCCCTATTGCTTCAACAAGCCGTTTATATGATGTTGATGGAATGCCTCTTGATACTCATGTAAGCGTATATCATTCAGGCCGATCAGAAGATATACCTAAAATTGAAAAGCCACAAGAAATTGTTGAACATGTTGAAAAGCCAAGCCTTGGAAGTAAAATCACTGGATTCTTCAAAAAAGGTGCTGCTCATCAAGATTATCCTACAACAGAAATTTATGAAGGCCCTGTAGCATCAACAAGCAAAATAACTGATATTGATGGTTCACCACTTGAAACTCACGTTAATGTTTATCATCCAGGACGATCCGAGTCACCTTCTTTTACAACAACCCGTTATTCTCAAAAAGTTGATGCTCATTCTTCTCCTGCTTATGATATTAAACCTGACATTCTTACTTCTACTATTTACGAAACTCCATCAAGGATTGTTCAAGATTCTAATAAAGCGGAGAATCTGATTTATAACGAACATGTTGCCTTATCTGATTCTGATACATTTAGTTCTGGTAAAGATGGCTTTGATGACCCAGATACTTATAATGCTACTTCTGCTTTTTCGTCTTCACGTCCTACTTATGAAATGTCACATCAAAAAACAGAAGAAAATATTCCCTCTTCTTCTAATGGAAGACTTTATCATAAAGTTATTACTTCTAATGAAAATTTATATGATGATAGTAGAGCTGACGATATTTTACCAAAATATGAATCTGTTCCTTCCTTCGATGTTAAAATTAACGCTTTTCCACCTGCTAGTGGCCATGGCAGTCACTTTGAACAACAACCTTATTTTGAAAATGAACATAGTTATTCTGATAATACTCATCATTCTCAATCACGCGCTTATGAAGACCATTTAGTTTCACCTCGCCGTCGTCGTGGATGGACTACTGTTACTGAAACAACAACCATCACTTATTCCCGTCGAGTATCGGTCGAACGAATTAGGCATGGACGTCGACAAAGATATTTTGAAAATGTTGAAGTTCATGAATATGGATCTCGTCTTCCCCAAAATAATAGTTCCAATTATTTGACTAGCACTTTTCCTCGGACTGGCAGTTCGCGTAGCCGCTCTCATGGACCTTCATCACGTTTGGATAAATGGCAACAAACTGATGATTATGATTATTTAGTTGACGATGATTATGGTCGACATGTTCCATATAATAGTCAACGCTCACATTCTGCCACTCGAAGTGAAGAGCGTTCTTATCGAGCATATTCATCCAAATTGTATGATCGTCAAGCTTATGTGGATCAACAATATCCTCCTTATTATATTCCACCAGTTGATTATCCTTTAAATTCGGATAATAATTCACCTATAAGAAGAACAGAATATCAAACAGCAGTAAATGATAATAATTTATTTGCTCGTTCATCCAATCTTGAAAGTAATATTAATGTTAGATCTTCTCGTCATCGTGAAACTGGATTACGTTATCAACATTCAAATTTGGAAGAAATTCCCGTCACTCAACTTCTCGATGATTTCCCTCCCATTGATCATGAAAATAATAATGCGCATGGTAATGGTCGTCATGTGGATGTTGTTCCATTGGAAACTCGATTACTCACACCCGGCGTTCATATTCGAAACCGTCCCAATGCTCCATTAAGAAGAGCTCAACATCGAATTAGAAATTATTGTGTTATGTTGTAAAATATTTTAAAATATTTTTTATAGTTTGAACAAATTTATGTTACTGATGTTGTCTCTTTTTTTTGTATCTCTAAAACTTATTTTTCTGTCTTTTCTTGTTAATGCTTATTTTTAAAACACGATTTTGCTTGCGACAAATATGCGGAAAATTTAAAGCTTGTAATTCCTAAAGGAGTTATTTTTTGATTTTATAGCCTTTCTCTATTATAATTATAGTAATTCATTTGAATATTTATATTTTCAAAAATTTTATCAAATGCAATTACTTTCTCAAAGGCTTAAAACAAAAATACTCAAAAAAAGGTTTATTACAGCTTTTTTGTTTTCTTTCGTATTTGCTTGCCATCCTAAAAAACAAAAACATAATAATAATAAAAAAGTTTGCATTGGCATTAAAAGTCTTTCATCACTCTATTCCATCAAAAATTTTATTTATCCAAATCCCATTTGGAACCTTAATTACTTTTTTTTACAATTATTGTGATTAACGGTCTGTCGCCTATTACTGTTTGTCTCAACGAGATATATCTTTTTGAAAAAATTGAAATGAAAATTAATTATCCGAACGCATGCATTTAAAAAATTATTTCGAACGAATTCCTATCATCTATCTTTGATTGTTGTTTATTGTCCTTTTGCTTCTTAAAGGGAGTGTCCCAAACGATGAGAAAACCCTTACAGCGGGTGTTCCTAGCCCGAAAGTTTTTCTTCACTGTCTCAAAGTCTTACAAAGTTTTACAAAGTTTTTTCAAAAGCTTACGAAATTTTCTCAAAATGCTACAAAAAGCTACAAAAATTCGTAGCACTTTGTAAGCTTTTGAGACAATGAAACTTTCGGGCTAGGAACACCCGTCGTAGTAAAATTATTCTCATCGTTTGGGACACTCCCTTTAAAGCTTGAAGAAAGAAAAAAAAAGCTTTTAAAAATATTTATAATTTTTTGTATATTCTAATTTGGGTATTAGAAGGTTATTTTAATTATAATATTGTATTTTCTTTTATTTGCATAGGACATTATGAAAAAAAATAATAATATCATTTTGTTAAAATTATTACGACTCTGACTTAAAGTTTCAATTAAGTACCACGACCTTGGCCTTCTTTTCTTTTCTTTTTTTTAAATAAATTTCATATTGTTTTTTAATGAACGGTGTAGTTTTTTTAATTGTTAAAAAAAATATCGAGCATTTTTTATTTGTAATTTTTCTATTTTTATTGTAATGGTTTAAAAATTTTTCATTTTGTAAACGGTTATTTTTTTAAATAATAAATTTATTGCTCAATAATTATTTTGCATTTCTAAAAAACAAACAAATAAATACCAAATTAAACAATTAAAAATAATTACAAACATAGTATAATTAAAAAAAAGGCAGATTCGGTAAAAGATTTTTTCCAAAAACACAGAATAAACAAATGTAATATAAATACCCTAACTTCCGACGTACTTCATCGCTTTGTGTCCATAGAGCAGTGGTGTAATTTCAGAACTGTATGCATGCAAATATATAGCGCATGGGTTCGAATCACAATTTATGATATAGCTATGAAGAATCTTTACCGAGTTCTGAATAAAATTGATGTCAACGAACAGATATCTGAGCTTTTCCTTTTTTTATTTTTTTTCCATTGAAAGTTTTTGTTTACATTTAAAATATTTTATTAATCAAAAAATAAAGTAAAAAAAAGTCTTGCAAGTGTTGGATAAATTTTCCCGCTTTGTACCAAAAAAAGTAAAAATAAAACATGAGATCGCTTAAAAAAACTGCACCAAAAAAATTTAAAAGATTAAAACATGGTTAAATTTAAAAAAATCCTGACATATTTATTTATTTTATCAATCAGATGATTCAACTATGGATCGAACCGATGATCGCTTTTGAGATGAAGATGAACATCCATTTGGGGTTATAATAGTTAAATCACAAAATGAATCAGCTTCAGCAATGGGCGCAGGACCACGAGGTTTTCGAATATTTACATTTAAAAATCGATGCACGCTTAATTCTATTGGCGATGCTGAAGCTGATAAAGCTGTGGGTTTATAATATGAATGATGGTGTTGTTGTGGAGAAGTAATGGGTAATGAAACACATTTTTCTGTTGTTGTTGAAATTGATGTATGTCCATTTGGGCATGAAGAATTATGGGGTGGTTGTTTTGGGATTACTGAAGAAAAAAGTATATTTTAACTATGATTTAAAAAATGGATATTCAAAAGGCAAAAATACAAAATTTTTAGCTATTCCCTGTTTTTTCCCCTAAAATCTGTGAAATAAAAAAAGCAATAATTTTGCATTCAAAAAACTATTTTTCTTTCTTGTTTTTCATTCTTTTCTTTTGCATCCAAAAAAACAAACCTTTAGCATTTTTTTCCATTTTGCTTTTATTATTATTTTTTATTGCAGAAGCCGCTTCATCCACAACTTCCACCGTTGTTGTTTCTTCAAATGGTGATAATAAAGATGTTTTAGTTCCATCAATTTCAGATTGTAAATTTTTTAATTTTCTATATTCACTTGATTCTTCTTGAATTATCTGTAAAAAAAATTTGAATTTGAATATATTCATTTTTTCAAAGGTTTTAAAAAATATTTTTAAAAATTTACATACTTGTGCATGCCTATCTCGACTTTCTAAAGTCATTACGCAAGCTATTATCATAGCAAACGCGCCAAATCCCATGCAAACTGGACCAAAATATTGCATTCCTTTAAATAAAACTCGTTTGGTATCATCGATTTCTGAGACCTCTGTTTGAAGGGTGGAATTATATACAACATTCTGAAAATTTTGATGTATCAAAGAAATCTTAGCAAAAAGCTTCGTTTTTTGGATATTAATATTGGAAAATTTCTATTCCGAACGAGCAAAATTGTTACTTACCGTAGCTAATTCACGATTAAAATATCCTAATATAGTCATAGCTAAACCAGCGGCAATAAATAAAGAACCAAAAAATACAGCTTTGCATGCTTGAAATAATGTCTAAAAAATTTAGAAAAATCTTATTAAAAGGTAATTAAAAATTAAAGTATGTGCAAAAATAAAAAGATAAAAAAATTTTTATAAACCTTTTTATTTCGAGCATAATAACTTTTTAAAAATACTGCATTCGCTCTTCGAATTCCAGCTTTTTTACGCTTTTTTTGTCTTTCACGTTGTCGCATACTTTGAGTTTTTGTGATGATAGCACTAGAATATGATAGTGTAAAAAACTTAAATGAAAGGAAAGTAAGAAAACCGTTCAGAACTTTTTATATTCATTCATTAATAAAATTGGGGACTTCTCAAAAAAAAAATTCTGAATCAATAAAAGAGTTGTGTCAAAACAAAAAATTGAAAAATAAAAAATAGTTTAAAGTAAGTATTTTCAAAGCTGGAAAATATCTAAACATTTTTTGTGTACAAAAGCTTCTAATCAAAACAATCAAAAAAAATTTTAAAACCTTTACTTTTTGTAATATAAAAATTAAATTTAAAATTTAACAACAAAAAAAAGGCAGTCGTAAAAAAAATTAATGAACAGCAAAAACAAAGATGGTTGTCTTTATTACTAACAACTAACTACTTTTTTGTGTGTATGTGCTACATACTTCTTCTACTCCTTTTTTTCCCGTCAAATTCATTTTTAATGAACAAGAAAGCCTGGCTTTCAACAAAAAAAAAATTGCAAAGAAGAAAATGAAAAAGTGTTTTATTTTGTGTCAAAAAAAAGAAGAAGAGCACTTTAACAACAACAACGCCTTAATGAGATCTTTCTCATGGAAATGATATGAGATGGGTTTAGTTATTTGTAATTATGTGTAAAAAAGAAAAGACAAAAGAAGATGAAAAAGAGAAATGTGTAAAACAAAAACAAACAAAAAGATGGCCTTTTTTGTTTACTTCTCATTTGGTCGTGTTTTTTTATTTTGGATGGCATTATTGATACTCAGCGCTGGCGGTTTACCGAAATCCTTCGGTTTTCGGTTTCGGTGAACCGAACCGAAACCGAACTTATCGGTTTTCGGTTTTTCGGTTTTAAAATCGAACCGAACTTCTCGGTTTTCGATTTTTCAGTCTAAATTTTCGGTTATCGGTTCGGTTAAAAAAATTTTTTTTTGAATTTTTTTAACGTTAATTTTTGAATAAAAGTAAAAAATAAGGCATATTTTTGTCTTTTTTTATGTATTTTTACTTGTTTCTAAGCCTTTTTAACCAAATTTTCGTATTTTTAATAAAAAAACTTAGATTCTTAACCACCTATTTTTCATCAAACCGAACCGAAAAATCGATTTTTTCGGTTAAAAACCGAATTTTTTCGGTTTTCGGTTTCGGTTAACCTAACCGAAACCGAAGCTTATCGGTTTTCGATTTTTCGGTTTGAACCGAAAACCGATATCTTCGGTTTTCGATTTTCGGTTCGGTTCGGTTCACCGAAAACCGAACCGAAAAACCGAAAACCGCCAGCGCTGTTGATACTCATAGAAAAAAAACTAATTGGAATGGAAAAAAAATTAAAAACAGAAAACGTTAGAGAATTTAGCTTTCGTCTATTCAAAATAAAATTTAATGGAAAGGAAGGAAGCTTACTACAAACTAAATTTTTAGGCGATGAATTTGTAAATCATTAAAAAAATTTTAATTCATTAAATGAAAAATAAAATTAATATTGAATGAATTTAAAAAAAAAAATCGATAATTAACTATTTTAATTTAGCGAAATGATAAAGGTAAAATTTTAGTTTTTTCATGAAAACTCGCTTTTTGCAAACTAAAAAATAATAATAGATTTCTAAAAGAAGAAAGAAACACATGAAGAAAAAAACATTGGATGTCATGGCAGCAGCAAGCTAAATAAATCCCTTTGAAGTCATTCGTTTTTTTAAAAGCAGTGTTGAGTTTTTTTCGGAAAATACATTAACTTTTAAACGCTTTGTAATTTTAAGCTTTAGATTTAGGAACTTTTAGTGGATTAAAAGTAAATTGGTAAAAGCACAAAAAAAAACTTTCAAAAAAAGCAAACTATAAAATTGAATAATTAACTATCTTAAATTCAAAGCCTCGAATGAGTAAAACCTCGATAAAACAGAAACAAAATGGAAAAAATTAATAAAAAAATTATCTCATTATAAATAAAATTAAACATAGGAGAATCGATTGGGAAAGAAACTAGAAAATCAAAAATTTGAACTGGGTCGAGCCATTTTGAAGTTCTCGCAGACTTGGTTTTAAAAGTAAATAAAAAATTTTCTTTTTTGAATCGAAATTATTATTACTCTATTTTTAAAAAGTTATTATACTCGATTTTTTTTTTGCGACGAGAATCAAATTACAGATTTTTCAGCTCGTAAAAACATTTTTTGCCTAAAAAGAAAAACTAAATAATACCTTTTTATCAACCCGCTTCTTAACTATAATTCGTGGCTTCATTAAATCTCGTTTTTTCTTAGCTCTTGCAATTCGACCAAGTGTAGCACGATCGGTTGCGGGAAGCTGATTTAATTCAGATAAATTGATTTTTCCCAATCCAAGGGATACTCCACGCGCGGCTAACATTTTTTAAAGTGGTGGTACTTGAAAATAAAAATAATTATAAGTGTGAAAATGAAGATGATTGATTTCTAAAAATAATATTAAATGATTTATAAATAACTAAAAATGATTTTTAATGGTTTAAGAAAAAATCCGCGTCAAAATTTTGGGGTGAACTCTTAAAAATAAAATGAATCAAAAAAAATATTCTCAAGATCCAAAACTAAGAATAAAAATAAAGTATAAATTATTAATCAACAAAAAAAACCAAAAAGCTTGGAGCAATTTTTTTTTGCTCAAATAAGCTCCTACAACAAAAACACAAACTATTATTTTTTATGCATTTTTTATTTTATTTTGTTGCCACTTTTCAGCTGTCGTTTTTTGCTTTTTTTAATGTTAGTTTTTTTTCTGCTCGAAAAGATTTCAATTGAAGCCATCTTTTTTAATTTAAAATATTTATAAAAAAACGTTTTAGAAAAAGTTTATTGAAGCAATAAAAATTAAGTGTTTGAAGTTGACTGAATGAAAACAAAAGGACATTGGAAATAAATAAAATAAAAATGGATGAATAATTATTTGCGGCAAATTAATTGCACGTGAAAATATTAGAAAAATAAAGATTGCAAAAAGATGACAAAATTAAATTACAGTAATGTGTCGTGAAAAGAAATGGTCATAAAAAATAGTTTTTAATAAAACATATGTATTTTATGAATCAAAAATTATTACAAATTTAAAAATATTATAACTAAAAATACAAGTTTAAGTTCGAACTTCAAAGCTTTCATTCAAGAAAAAATAATAGCAGTTTTTGAAAATTAAAAAAGCTTACAAATCAATAAAAATAATAAAGATTTAAAATTTATTTAAATTTAAATTTCTTAAGATTTAACTTATGTAGTTAATAAGATAATTATGGCGCCAACGTTTGCGTCTCTCTTTTTTGCTAGAAAAATAAAATGTAATTAGTTAATTATTTTAATGATTTTGACAAAAATAATAATTTTTTATTTCGACTAAAAACTATAGATAATTAAATCCACCCTCATTCTTAAAACTTTAATTGAAGATAAAACTTTTGTTGCAGATAAATTCCATCCACCCTCAACTCAATTTTTCACTTAATTAAACAATTAAAAAAAGACACTCTTTCTTTATTATCTCATTAATTCAATTAGAAAACATTTGAAAAGTTCAAAGAAAGAAAAAACACAGCTTTTATTTTAGAAACAAAAAAAAAAGCCAACGTAAGTCAAAAAAATTAAAAAGCACGTATCTTTTGACAAATTTTCAACATAAAAAAAGAAAGGCAAAGTAACATAGCAAAAACTATTTCCATGGTCCTTCTTATTCAACAATAAAAGGAAAAAAAATTCTAAAAAATTTTTTTATCCATGTCGGCCGACAAAAAAGTCATGTTGTCTGCGTTGCTTATTTTTGTTATTTTTTTCAACGTGGCCAACAACCACGACGGCGACAAATTCAATCCACACACGAAAAAAAAAATTTTTGTTTTGCCTTTTGGCAGTTAAGGAAGGCCGTTAGTTTCTCTTTTATTTTATTTTTTTCATCCGCAAACGTTTCAAACAAAACAAAAAATGCAAGAGAATAGGATATTGGATAGGGAGGAGGACAAGCTTGTTCTATCAACATCGCCGCTGCCGCCATCCAAACATTCCTATTTTTTTTCTTTTCTTTTAGCTTGACAGCATCGTTCTTCGTTTAATTTTACTTTTTCGTCAATGTAAAAAAAGCTAAAATAAAAAAATGCATTCTTTCCGACTGACTTTTATCGAGTTCTCGTTATTTTTTTTTACTTGAGTTCATTTCTCTGAAAATGCTTTTTAGCATAAATATATTATATTTTTTATTTTCTCTCGAAGAATGTCATTATTATGCATCATTTTTATCCTTCCTTCTTTTCTAAAACTTTTTTATAATAAACTTTTTTTTGCTATTCTTTCAAATTTTGCGTCATTTCTTAATTTTTCTAAGAAGAAATTTATTAATTTTTTCAAGAAGCTAGGTTCTTATTTTTTCTTTATTCAAACTTTGGATGCTTACTATCGTAAACCCAGCGTTAGTGATGCCGCTTTCACCAGCATTAATCCGTAAAAAACTAAAAGGTGATTTTGTTATTCCTATTTTCAATGACTTTAGCTTTCTCAAGCTTTTGTGTTATAAACATTCATCAATTTATATTTTTATAAGACATTTTCTTATCTCTTTCATGTTTTCTAATAACATATTCGCTAAAAGCAATACCATAGTATATCATAGTTTTTTTAAATGTGAAGTTTGATCCATCTATTTTCGCATATGAGCTTACACACAAGTGTTCAACCTTATCAATAGCTAATTATGCTTTTATTCACAATTTCCTTAATCTCTCCAAAAGTCCTTTTATTTTCCAAACAAACACTTCTAAGATTTAATTAACTTTATTTTTTAAACAAATGCGATAAATAATACTTTAAAACATAATTCACATGTTAAGCAACAATAAAAGAAAGCAGCTAGAAGCAGGATGGATGGCTTTATTTCAAACCATATTTGCTGACCAATTCATCGACTTTAGTAATATAGAGCTCTTTTGCTTTGTCTTGTGGAGTTCCTAAAAGCAAAAACGTGTTAGTTAATATGTACAGAAAGTATAAGAGTAACTTTACCTTTCTTTCCATCCCATGCATTCCATTTAGCTTTTCCTTTCATATCAAGCATTCCAGGTTTTGAAGTATTGTTGTCTCCAACAGTTCCTTGTTTATAAAGAGCATAAAGTTCAAGAAGTTCTTCATTGCTTGGTGAGGTCTTAAGTTGTTTGACTTTGTCGGCAGCTTCTTCAAACTGAAAAACAAGAAATGAGTAAAAATATGAAACAAAAACATAAAATGATGATGTTCTGATTCTCGTTGTAAAACTTTGTCAAACTTGAATATGGCGAACAAAGAGGAAAACCCGTTGAAGTTTCTAACATGTTTGAGTATTAAAGCATTTTCATCGACGAATTTATAGCAGAATCAGAACAACATTGATACAAAGTTTAAAACACTTACAGTCATGATGATGATTATAGAAGTTCAATAGAAAAGATTCAAAACGTCAACCTGAAAAAAGCAAAAATGTTAAATACTGAATAATCAAAGAAACAACACGGAGACATAAAGGCAGTATAATAAGCAATAATCACGAAGAAAAAAAAGATAAGTGAGGAAAAATGCCACGTTTTTAAAGGAGATTAGCCAATATCAATCAACAAAGTTGCAAGGAAGAAGGAAAGAGGATTATCAGCAAAAAAGACCGGACACAAGCAAATAAGAAAGAAATGAAAGAAGAAAAAAAAAGTTGGAAAGGATGGTCGTTATCAAAGATGGGACAAAAAATGCGAAAGGAATCAGGCCATAGGAAAAAAAATGGTCCAAGATGAACTTTACAAAGATCTTCGTAGTGAGTAAGTTTAAAAAAGTGTAGTCCACGATAAATATGTTTCTTTTTAAAAAGGTTAAGAAACAAAAAAAAGGATAGTCATAAATATTGTAAAGAAAAGCTATGGAAACGAGAATCAAATAATCACTAAAAAATCAAGTTCATGCAAAACCCGAACGATATAGCAAACATAACTAATTATAAAGACAAATTTAAACGCATCTAATTTAAGTCGTCCAGCTATTATAATGGGTAAATAAAAATGTGAATCATTGCAGTAAAAAAAATTTCAAGCAATATTTTGGATAACCTAAAAATTCTACAAAAAAAAACTTCAGCCTTTCACGACGAACACGCTTATTATTACAAAATAACCAAACACATGGTTCTCGAAGATAGATGGTTTACATCAGGGGAAAAAGAAGGAGAAGCAAAACAAAAAATGGCAAAAAACATTAAAGGAAAATAACAACATTGACTTTTTTTGCTTTTGATTCATCGAACAAAAAAAATATCTTTGAAATGCAACGACTCTTTTCTCTGCTTTCATTTTTTGGTTGCTGCTCCTAAAATTCTTGAAGCGAAAAAAATTTCTAATGTTCACGTTTTTTTTTCAAGATCTCGAACGAACAAAGAAAAAAAACATTCAAAGTTTATCACTTTTCAATCATAAAAAATTGTGAATCTTACTTTTATTATTTAAAAAATAATTAACGCCTTGCTGAATCTCAATAACAATGGGAGATAATGATTTAGATGCTCTTCGAGCTCAAAGAATGCAACAAATGCAGGTAACTTCTTTTTTTTCCTTCGCATATATGAATTTATAATAATGGTGATTTTTTGTTTCAGGGTCGTGGTGGTGGCAATGCTGGTCCAAGTGATGAAGATAGAAAGAAAGCTGCTGAACAACAAGAAAAAATGAAGGATAGTGTATTGTCACAGGTAAGAATTATGCTCTGCTATAATTATTCTTGCCATCCACTGATCTTCGTAATTGAGATAGTTCAAATACCTGCCTCTCTGTTTACTGCTTGAATTCTTTATTAACCGTATCTTACAATTTTCAGGTATTAGCTCAAGATGCCATGGCTCGTCTAAGTAATTTACGCGTTGTTAAACCCGAACGTGCTGCACAAATTGAAGGTATGCTGGTAAACATGGCAAGAACGGGACGCATTAATGGTAAAATGAATGATGAACAATTTCGTGGCTTACTAGATCAAATTTCTGAACAATCTCAAAAGAAAACTTCTGTTAAGGTAAGCTATTTACTTTCGACTAAAGATGATGAAAAGTGTTTTAGTTTGATCGTCGCCGAGCCGCTCTTGATTCTGATGAAGATGAAGACTACTAATTACGACGACATTTTTTATTATAGCAACCTCTCAATGTTCATATTCTGCTTATTCAACGTCAAATGATATTATCATCAAATTTTGAAATGAATCAATACCTATTTGTTACTAATCATTGCCGTTTATTTTGTTCTTTCATTGTTTGATGCTGTATTTTGCAAACTATGTTGCATATTTTTTGTTTGTTACAAATTCATTATATTTTTTTACTATTTTATTTTATAAAACTTTTTTTAATTCAATACAAATTGGGCAAACAATAATATTTAGAAATTTGTTTAACATTAATTCTTTTTTTTTTTGCGCGCGTGTTTATGTAGTGCCCCCATTGAATTTCCGGGAATAAGAAGTGATACTGATTATGGAATGAAACAAAAAAACGATATCAAAATTAATCCAAAAAAACCTGAACTGCGTAAAACAAGAAAAAAATTAGAGTGAGAGAGAGATAAATAGGGTCAATAAGTAAACGTGAAACTTTGCTTGAAACAACAAAATAGAAATTTTTAAAGAATCGAAAACCAAACAAGTGAGAGAGAGTTGGATATCAGATCCTAGCAAAGAAGTTGCTCCTTTTCACTTTGTGATCTTCTCTTCTTCTTACAAGACGACAACGACAAAATGATAATGAGCATAAGTAAGTAAGTATAAGTTATGTAAAGAGTAATAATAAAACATAGTGAATATAATAATCCCGAGTTCATAAATAAGAAAGCTTTAAAAAATATATATTAACGATCTGCTATAATAGAAAAGCTAAGGAAAAAAACATCGAGCAAGAATGAAGCAAGTAAATGGCACAATGGACTTTAAAGAAAATGTTTTTAGCGTGTTTGATTGGGTAAAATTGATGGTGATCTGATTCGATGGTAAAGTTGTTAATGAAAGATTGGCCAAAAGCTGAAGCTTACTCTATCGCCGAATGGATTGCCATGCAGTTAAAACACACAATCGTAGCTAGATTCCCACACATCTTCAAAACAAAAATATCTTCCTAAAATTTAATCTTTCTAAAAATCCACAAAGTAAAAAAAGTACAACACAAAAGCAATCAATCAAGAAAAACAGACAACAACAACAATAAAAAAAAGCTACAAAAGAAAAGGATGTTAATTATCAAGACCATGTCGACGAATTTCATTCAAAACATCTTCAGGAAGTGTATGAGTTTTAGTTGGAGCTTGAAGAGTTTCACGTTGATTGGTAAAAATATTCAATTGTTCTTTATAATGATGAAGAATATCTTGATCAGCAGGACATGATTCAATAAATGCAGCAGTACGATATCCAGTTAGAATATAATTCCACAAATAAATCAAATTATGTGGAATATCAAAATTCAACAAATAACGACCAACGATTCTCATATGATGAAGACGAGGTAACAATTCACAATCATATTCAGTCATTGAATTGCTTAACAAATAGCGAGATTTTCGTTCAGCTAATATTTGATCAATGGTTGTAAGTTGCTCGATGAGTTTGTTATGAGATGCAGCAATTTGAGGTGGTAATCCTTCAATTGTTGTTGGTTGACGTTTAACTTTATCATGATCAATTTTAGCACGAAGGAATACCTTGAAATTCTGAAAGAGAATACTATCATTAAAAGCCTTGTAAGGAAAAGAGAAAGAGCAATAAGCAGTTTTAGTATCAACTATGATTACACCACATAGGAGTTTTCATTGTGACCAAAAGTTAATGGAAGTACATAAACATAACCGAAAGCCAAAGTATTAGCTTTTTAAATGATATGAAAGAGGACTGATATAGCGCCAATCCCATAAACCAAAGTACTAAGGTAAAATACTTACTCTGTAAAGATTCTGGATGCTCTTCTCAGCCACGGAATCTTTTTCAAAAAGAGGAACACGGAATTCTTTAGCCAAATGGAAGATTCTGCCTTCAATTTCTCTGTTGTCGGAGTAAGTGATTCCCCTGAAAAGTTGAAAGGATTAGAAACTAATTATCACAAACACTCTTGATAACAAAAAACGAAGCTAATGTAAACAAAAAAGAGGATCCGCTCAATGTACATATATTCATTATGTTTCTCCATGATATAATTATTACAAAACTAGCATAAAAGAAACAAACTTACTTTTCTTCTTCAATCATAATAGGAGGTTGAGCACCCAAGAAATTTCTTTTGAACACTTCTGAATTGACATTAACAGTTTTAACTTCAACTCGAACAACTCCAACTTCATAAAGAGCATATAATTCCATCCAAAATTCTTGACAAAATATACATGCTCCTATTCTTCTTGAATCAATACCAGATGCTTTAACATATAATTCTAATAAAGGTTTGAGATGATGACCATTTTGTGTACCATTAGTATTATAATAATCACCATTGGTTTCAGCTAACGGTGTTGCCATGGCTGATGATTGTGAATGAATGATTGAGTTAGAGATGATGATGGAAGTAAGTAAAAGTTAATCCAATATCGTTGATTGTTATTTCCTGGAAAAAAAATAATGATGAAAGTTTATTCGTTGGATGAAACAAAGAAAACGCGAGTCAAAAACAACGAAGGCTGCATGAACGAAAAACTTTTGACACGAATACGCGGAAAACTTGAGTTCAAAAAAGTAATGGAGTAAATAAAAGTCCACCATTTTTTTTTATAGAAAAAGTATAAAAACCAATAAAAATTCCTTTCTTTTCCAAATTATTTTTAGCAACCAACTAACTAAAAAAAATAAATGACAAAAAAAAGGACCGATTAATCACGAACAAAAAAAAATTTATACCCGTAAAACACAAAAGAGAAGGAATGAAAGTATAATCATACACAAAATCGGATTATATTTTTGTTTGTTTGGATGTTTTGTTTGTTGTTGCAAGTATACATAAATACAGCAAAGTTAATATATGTAACGTCTGAGGCTTGGGTATGTAAAAAAAGCACTAAAAGCTATAATTTTATTTTCTTTCTAAAAAAAGAGGGGTGTTTTTAGAGTAAAAAACAAAGATGCAAAAATGAGAGCAAAGAATCGATCGAAAAAAAAAATTGCTGTCGATGATGAAAGTTTTTGATTCAATTATTATTAAAACTTCTTTCTTTTCTTTTTTTCAGAAGAAAATGAAGAAGGAAAGAACTTGGAGATGATGATGATGATGAAAATAATGAAAGAAGAAGAAGGGATGAAGGAAAGAGAATACAATAAATCACTTTTGAAAATAAAAAAATAATAAAAATAAAAGAGACTCTATTTCTGCAAAAGAAAAAAAGCCATCCTTGATTTAGACACTTAACTTTTATTTTTTGTTTTTGTAAAAATACTAAAATTGATGACAGATTTTTTTTCTTTTTTAAATTTTTTATAACTAATTAAAATTTTGTAAAGTTTTGCGAGCAGCACCGATAAATCCCTTGGCTTTACTAAAACCTATCTTTGAATTCATTTCATTTTTTTAAAACGTGATAAAAGTGAGAACTCCTTTTAACTGGAGATTGAAAGAGTGTAATAACCGAAAAATCTCGATCTCAAAGTTTCTTTTTATTGTTTTTCAACCAAAAAAAAAGTGAAACAGATAAAGAAAAGAGAAAACTTAAAACTCGTAAAACTTGTTCACTTTTTTCTTCTCATTAGTATTCAATTTATTTTCCACATTTATCATATTTTTTGATATGCATACATATTTTTAAATAATTTGTACTTCTTTACCCGCTGCTTTAATCCTTTTTATTACTAAAACAAAAAAGACTAATAAAAAATGGAAGCGTTTAAAATTTCTTAAATTTAAAGAAATCCAAGCTTTTTTGGTTCCCTAAAAAACGATTCTTAGTTTTTAAGCTATTGGGTGAGAATATTAAATTTTAGGGTTAAAAACGCTCTCACAAGCCACATTAAAATCAATATATGCAACTAAACTTTTTATCAAATAAATTCCCTACTTCTTAAATATTTTTTTTTGCAGATAAAATTAAAACGCAAAAGCGGAAACGAAAAATAATTAAGCAATAAAACAATACATACATACACAAAGACGACGACGACGATCTTCATCTTACCAAAAAAAAGAAGAAGAAAAAGCTGATAATCATTTTTTTCATTTTGACAATTCCCATAATCAAAAAAAAAATAGAAGTGTGTGACCCCGCCGCCATTCGACGACGACGACGACATCGATGCTTAAATATTTTGATGGAAGACAAAAAAAAAGAGGGAAAAAAGTTTTTTTTCTACAAAAGAAAAATAAAAATCAAAGAAGAGAAACAAAGACCAAAAAAAAGAAAAGGAAAAAACGATTCATTTAAAATATTTATATTTTTCCATTTTCTTTTCTTTTTTTAACAACAAAACAATATATATATTTTTAAAGCATTCATATTTTTGGCGCCAGCAGCAGCATCGTCAGCGCGAACGAGGAAGCGGCCGCTCCCTTTTAAATTTTGATTTTTTTTCTTTGCTTCGAAAGGAAGAGAAAAAAAGCAGGCGATAGGATACAAAAGCAAGAAAATATAGCAAGCAGCCACCATGAAAGGACATACGTATATGTGAGAGTATGGAAATGGGTGGATGGAGTAACAACATGCATTTCAGGCTTTCATAGTTTTTCGATATGATTTTTTTTAATGATTGAAAAATAAAAATGAAAATCAAGGTGGCGCTGCGATGTGAATGTTAACAAAAAAAGCAGGCGATACAAGCAGCAAGCTAAAAGTCAAGAAATGGAAATGGAATTTTTACGCATAAAGAAGGAGGCATGACGGGCCTAGCTGATGATTGCTTGTTGTAAACATAAAAAAAATTATCAACGTTTTTATATGAAAAAAAAGTTAAAGAGGTCGTCGTAAAAGTTTTTTTGGCAAATATTTATGTGAAAATAAACATCTTCGTTTTATTCAAAATCGATGTTGACGAAATTTCTGGGAATAATAATAATAAAAAAATGAGCAGAAAAGAGATGTTTTTTTTCATTTTTCTCATCAAAGTTTATGATGTTGGGAAAAAATGAAGAGTAAAATAAACAAATGTTTTTAGAAATGTAAAAAAAGGGAAAAGTTACATAAAAAGCACACACCCAAAGTTCACTAGTTTAATTTGAGAAAATGGCTCAATCTCTGCGATTGAATTTCTAAAATATTCAAATTTAGGGTGACTATTTCAAGACCAATTTTACTGCACAAATCTTTCCACAACCAAGAAAATTTCCTCAAAATCCAAATCTTTAAATACAATACTTTGTCGATGTGAAAATAAATTTCAAAGCTTGTTAAAGGTTAATTAGTCATCCATTCTCAAGCTTGAGAACTTTCATCGATGATTACCTCTTTGTTCTTTTCTTTCAAAACAAAACATTCTTAAGTAAATAAATGTTAAAAAGCTAAAAAAATAAAGCTGAGCAGCTTAAAAAAGGATGATTCAAGCTTCTAAACTTTTAAGAAATTTCAATTTTTTTAAGTTTTTTTACTAAAGGCATTTGGAAACAAGAAACTATTCCTCACCAAAAAAAAGTTTCAAAAGAAAATCTCACAAAAAAAAAAATACATAGTTTACAAGAAAAAAGGATCTCTTTCTTCTTCTCTGTCATTTGCGTTTCACAAAAATAAAATAAAAAACATTCCAAAAATTAAATCATCCGAAAAACAATCACGTTTTGTTGCTACAAACCAAAAACGAAAAAAAGGAAGAAAGATCAGTCACTCAGTTTTTGGCGGTTTTTTTTCTTCTCTTTTTCTTCGATTGTACGAAATCAAACTAGAATATCCATCCGTTTAGGAATTCCATTTCCATGTTTGACAGGAAAAAAAAAGAACCACCAAAGTCAAATTTTTTAGAATGGTTTTTTATTTAAGAAAAATGGCAGAATTCAACCAAAAAAATAAGTAAACGTTGTTCAAAAAATGAAATCCAAAAGTTTATTTACTTGAATTCTCGCATCACGCATGCTTTTTAGATTTCCAGCCAACAATATTTTCTTTGTTAAAATTTAATGTCAGCAGTTATGCTTTTTTTGGAGAAAAAGACCATTAAAAAAATATAAAAAGTAGAAAAATTGTTTATTAGGTGAAACAATTCATCCTCCTCATCTGATAGGAACGTCAAAAACTGTCAATAACAATTTTTAAAAAAGCCGAATATGTTCTTTTATGGTTTTAAAAAAATCACATTTTCGAAGCTACTTTAAACAGACCAAAAAACCATTTTTCACAATAATAAAAAAATACTTAACATTTTTTCATTTTTTTCTTCTTCACGGTTACTAAAGTTTTTGCCACAAAAAACAAAACTAAAAGCAAAAATCACATTCATTCAAACAGGTTCACTCAAACAAACAAAAAAGATTGAAAAAAAACGTTAAAAATGAATAATGGCGGCAGCGAAGAAGACGACGGCCATTTTTGTTCATTTTTTTACCCTCTACCTTCAATTGCAACAACATCGACTAACTGTACATTTTTTTATGTTTTTCAGCATCATCATCACCCTCCTATTCTTTCTTCTTTTTTTTCAATATCAACAAAAAAAGTAGAAAAGGAAAAAAACTTTGAAACAAGAGCTTTTTTTGTTTTTACAATTGAATCTCTTTCTCTCTTTTTTTTTGAATTGTAAATGAGAATTATAATAAAAAAAGTTTTCAATAACAATAAAAAAAGAAAAGAAAAAAATGGGAAAGAAATATTGAAATAATAAATCCTTTTTTTCTCGCTATTCATTTTTTTTTGAGAAAAAAATTTAAAACAAAAGAAAAGTGTTTTAAAAAAACTTGTAATTTTTTAAGAAATAAGATTGTGAGAGAAAAAAAATGCAAATGCTTCTTCCAAAAATGCGTTTGAAAAAACAACATAAAAATACAGTAGTAAGTAAGTTCATGAAAGATAAAAATTATTTAGGAATGATTAAAAAAGGCTTTAATAAAAAATTTGCTGTAAGACTCTGGGTAACACAATTTATCTCAGTGCATCAAGAAATTTCTGATCACAAAGTCATAACTGACAAAAAAAATAGTAATAACGAAAATGATAAAAAAATTTATAGAAGAAGCTATAACAAAAACTAAACAAGCTTCTTAAGATAGAAAAATTCTACTCTTTTTCCGGTTCCTTCTTCAAAATCGTAACAAAAAAAAAAACAACTGTTTGATAAACTTCTAAACATTCATTTTAATAAGCCTTCTTAATCCATGTCCAAAACTATAGGAAAGTAAACGACACAAAAAAATAATTTATCAATACTACAATAATTAAAGTACAAATTTAGTAATTTCAGGATCTCGCAACAGAAATATTACATAGCATCAAGATCCTTGCCAAATATTTCTTATTAAAACCCCCTCCTTTTTTAGAATCATCTTTTAAAATTAAAGTTGACCATTTCAAAGTCGAAGAAGAAAAAAAGGTACATAAGAAAGATTAAAATGAAAATGAGTTTTTTTTCTTGAAACAAAAAAAGAAAGAAAAAAACTAAATCTAAAAAGCTTTTTTTTTAAAGCAAAGAAAAGAAATAAGTTTCTATTAGCTTTTTTCGAACAATTTTAAATCGGCTTTAAAGTTAGTTAGTTAAGCGGGAAAAATGACCGATATCGGAGGTAAAAAAGAAAAAGAGAGGTTTTTGGGAAGAAGACGAAAAAAAATCATGAGACTCATTAACTAACTAACCAAATATAAGAAGTTGAAAGAAAATTTAATGAACAAACATCAAAGAAAAAAGAGAAAAAAAATGGATGAAAAGCAATAAGTTTAAAACAAAAGAGAGAGCAGAAAAGTTAACAAAAAGTTGGATGCAATGGTCCGGCGAGAAAAAAAATGATGCGGGCTTATGAGATTGAAACTTTGATGACAAATTAGAAAATGGAGAAAAGGATAAAATATTTTTGCTCAAAAAATGTTGATAACTTTAAAAAACCTCTAAAACAAAATTTAAATATCGATGATGGTCGATTTGTGCAATTCTGATCATGAAGCAATGGAACAAGATCTAACTTTGAGCAATCCATGTTTAGAAGAAAATAAATCGAGGCTACACTGCTAAAATTCGATTATATGAAAATCAAAGAATTTTTTTTGGAAACTACTAACATTCTTTAAGCTTTTTAAAACTTTTTCATTTCAAGCGAAAATGATAGGCCGTAACTTTACTTCGCCGACACCTTGGAAGGAATTTAATCTATTCATGTTATAAATCATTATACCAACCAAAACGAGCCTTCCAAAAAATGAGAAAGCATCATCATCCTACGCTAACATTTTTATTGTTCAAAAAAAGTTCAAAACCTTTTTGATATTTTATTTTAGCTTTCTCACACAACTGATTCATTGCACCTTTTTTAGACATTTTCTCTTTTCACCTTCACCGTCTCCTACACATTTCATCATCATCGACTCTCCAACAATAATAACGAAAAAATAAATTCTTTTTTAAACATTTTTTATTTAAAAAAATGGTTTCCGCCCAAATTTTAAAAATATTTATAAATAAGAAAAACAATTTTGACACCCAATTTTTTTTATATCATAAAAAATGCAAAAAAATTAAATCAATATCGAAAGAAAAAATGGTCAGAAAAAAAGTTTAAAAACTTTGTCAAAAATAAACAAAGCTAAACCACCAACCATCATGAAATGGGGATGATGACACTCTCACTGTCAAAAGGAAGAAGAAGAAAAAAAGAGAAACGAATAACAACACAAAACGTGGAAGAAAAATAAAGTTTTTTTTTTGATTTGCTTTTTCCGCTTTATTGATTTTAGCATAAAAATAAAAATAAAAAGGGCAAGCAAATAGGTATAAAGTTTGGGAAAAAGTAGTACAAAAGAATTGATGAAAAAAAGAAAGAAAAGAGAAATTTAATATTGGATCAAGAAAAGAAAATTAAGAATTTTTAATGGTCAAAAAAGGATGGATTTTAGAGGAAGTCTCGTCAATAAAAACTTTGTTTAATTTATAAACTTTTTTGAAGACAGAAAAAACAGAAATTTCCAAAATTTCAAAAATTTCTCTATCTTTGCTTCATGATTTCCAGTAATTCATTCTTATTTAAACATAGAAAACTCAGTAAATAAAAATTTAAATTTAATTCCACCGTCCCTAATTCCTCATTATTAGGCGCTTCGAAGCCAAAAATTATTTTTCCTTTCCTAAAAATAACTTTTACGATCCAAAAAAATAATAACGTTTTTAACTATTAAAAATCATCAAAAGCAAAACACATACATACCATAAAAGCAACAATAACAGAATCACTTCAAAAAAATGAGGAGATAGAAAGGAGAGAGAGAGTAAGAGCACGCATTTATTTATTGAACGAAGTATGTACGTAAATGTAATTCAGAAACTTCTCAATTATTATATTCTTTTTTTTTGAAACAATTTCCACTTTAAAAAATTGAGTGGAAAAACGACATAAAAAGAGAGAGAGTTTCCTTCTTCTTCAAGTGGATAGAAGAAGAAAAAAAAGATCAGTTAGAAAAAAAAATTTGTCACAAAGCCAAAAATTTTTATCGACCACAGTTTTGGTGGTAAGCTATTATTTAAACAAAATTTAAAAAAGTTCAACAATTTTTTTCGTGGATTTTCGTCATGATAATCCAGGTTTTTCGGAACAAATCAATGACACACGCAAATGTTTGAATAAAACACAGATTTTTAAAAAGTTAGGATGATCAAATTAATTAAGAAACCTCGAGACCAGAGTTCAGAAAGATAGAAAACAACCTAAGATTTAATCAACATATCTTTTTCACTAATGTAATTAATTTTGAGTTTTATAAAAATTAAAAACAAAAATAAAAATAATGAATTCGAAGCCAAATCTCCTATTTTTTATTGATCCTTCTCTCTCTCTCACTCAACTCTCTTCCTCATAGAATTCCGCGCAGCAACAAAAAATGAATTGTAAAAAAAATTAGACGAGTAAACTTTTTTTGAAAGAGAAGAGCGGCAACACAAAAAAAAACGGGAGCATCAAAAAATAAATAATAGAGAAAAAAAAACGGTGTGGAGAATAAAAAAAAAGAGATGATGATGACCTTGGATGAATATTTGGCTCGGCCTTTACCTTCCTTCATACTTCTTCCTCTTTTTATTTTTTTCATTTCGTTTTGGTATTCTTGTGATGTCCTTCCGCTATCAGACCACGCCATCACATAGATCCCAATTTTATATATTTTCTTTCCGTAGAAAAAAAAAAAGAAAGGTAAAAAAAGAGAAAAAAAAGGAGTGCAAAAATGAAAAGAAGTTTTTGGATGGATGACTCAAGCCAAGGTTTGATGATAATCTTCAAAATTATACTTTGAAAAAGCTTTAATTTTAGCTCGAAATTTTCCAAATCTAACTTTATTCTTATGTATCGATTTCTTTGAACATGATCACTCAATCAATAAATGCAAATTTACTTCTTTTTTTTTTCTAAAAAAAATTGGAGAATTGCCATAACCAGAATTTATGAGAAGAAAGAGATGACACTTTTTTGAAACCATTAAAAATGTTTGATGAAAAAATGAATACACAAAAAATATATATCAGACTTTGAAAAAGAAAATGGAAAATTTCCATAAATATCTCGAAACCGGAAGTATGTAAAAATAATTGCGAAATAAAGCATTTGAATAAAAGTGGCGCCAAAACTTTTTTTATTCTTTTGGGAATTGTGTCAACTCAAAAATCCATATATATATATAAATCCATTTGTAAAAAATACATTACTAACTAAAAATTTCAAAAAATATCAGCAACAAAATTTTTTCTTTAAGATTCGTAATTCATTTTTTCGATCTTTGCGTAAAAAAAAGCAAAGAAGAAATAAAAAACAACAGCTTTTGAAAGGAGAAAAAACAGTTTTTTTCTTATTTATTTTTTTTGGCGCGCAAAAAAGGGAAGCAGATGTCTTTCAATTTTCAATTACGAAGAAGAAAATTGAAAGAGAGTCAAAAAGAAAGAAAAGGAAAGATGATCGCGTTATTTAAAAAAAAAATATTTTTTGCAAAAAAAAATTGAATGCTCGCACAAGCAACAACAACAAAAACGATGAATAAAGAAAATATATTATATCCGCGTTCATTTTTTTTTTCTAAATGTTGCGAAATAAACTTTTGTATGAAAATAAAATTTGCAAGGAATAATTTTTGCTTTTGAACACAAAAAAATTAAACTCATTTAAAAAAAAAAAACAGGCATACTTGATCTATAAAAGCCATTCAGAATTATAGGCTGTAGAATTTACAAAATAGCAACAACAACAAATTTATAATATTTAATGAAATTTTTCTTCGAGTTTTAATTAAATTTTGTAAAGAAATAGCTAACTCTCTGTTACGTTAACTTTTTTAACGTCCAACTATGTATAATTATTTTAGATGAGGGGATTTAAAGTTTTAAAAAAATTTTAACACAATAAAGAGAAGAGAGGTGTTAATTTTTTTGTTTTTTACAAATGATTTAAAAAAAAAGGAATTAAAGTTTAAAAAATTCGTGGTTTTGTTTTCTGCATTTCAAAAAATATTGTAGCACTAACAACCTTGATTTTTTAGTAACTTTTTTTGTTTTTTGTTTTTATTTTTTCCTTTAAACTTTTTCTATGACCTCTTTCTAAGCTTTAATTACGTTTTTAGATTTATAAAATTTAAATTTTATTTCTCTTTAATTGTGTGAAATCAAAAATATAAAGTAAAAGCATTCCTTCTTTGGCTCTTACCAAAATAAAAAGTAAATAAACAAAAACCAACAAATTTCTTCTCTCAATTTCATGTGCTTTTCCTTTTTCTCGTTTAGCCTTAATCGTAAAAGAAAAAGCTGCCGCCACGCAAGATGATGGTCATTCAAAACAAAATTACTTAACAAAAGCAAAATGAAGTTTAGCCCAAGATGAAGGAGTAGAGTGGCACCGCCACAAACACAATTTTTTTCTTCTCTTCAAATTAAATGACCCCTAATAAGTTCAAGTCGTTTTAAAAGCAAGCAAGCATACATAAATGTTTTGGTTGCGTGTGGTGGACATTCTCTCCATTTTCTGCAATATAAACTTGTTTATATATGTTTAAAATATTGAAAGCCTAGTGCAAGTGGTGTTGCCCAAAAAAACTAGACATACATACACTCATTCGCATAACTAGCATTTTTTGAAGCGGAAATATATTATAATAAACTTATTATTTTAGTAAGAAAAACTTCTTTTTTGACTGATATGGCATAAATTTTTTTGTTGTTGTATGTCCTCTCTTTTCTTTGTCTTTCTTTTTTGTATGTTTCTCTCCATTTTTGTTTTAAAAGATATGGCCTTTTGTTGAGAGATACAGCTGGTACATTGCTTTTTAAAAGGGCTATTTTACTTGGCTTCGATTTAAGATCAAACAAATATATTTAAAATAAGGCACCAAATTTTTACAATGGGTTGCAATAATCCTTTCAACATATGCGGCTTGATTTTATTTTTTGAAACTTTATTTTATTTTTTAATTTTAAATCTTCAGCTTTTTTTAAACTGAACATAACCTTGACAGTTTTATAAGTGTTTTTTGATTTTTCGGAAGGGCTATTAATAATTAATTGGCGATAGCTTCGCTTAGGGGCAAAATTGATCTTGAACCATTAAAGAATCCTTGAGGACATCGTTTAAAGTTAAGAATGTTTTTCGGTTTTTCAGTTTTGGGTTTTTTTACACAACAAGAGGTCCCAAATTTGGTTAGTTACAAAAGCCATCTATCAAATGATACCCTAAAAATCCAATTTAACGACATTTATTTTTTGAAAGATTAAGCGATCTCTCAAAGGTTTGTAATTAATAATAAATGGAATTTGAAGAAGAAAAAATCTAGGTTAAGTTGAAGATTGTTTTTTTTATATTTTCCAGTAAAAAATCCTGTACTTTCCACTTTTTTTACCTCATTTTTTGAATGAAAATGTTAAAAGATTAATTTTTTCCTTGGGGCTTCAACTTCCAAATTAGCTTTTTATAAGGAGTTTAAAAGTATAAGAAAAAGTTCACTGGGCATAAATTATATAACATATGTCTTTCGCGCAAATCCCCAAAGGTCATTGAAGATTTTTTTTCTTGGATTGTACGTTGTTAATTTGGATGATGAGATCTCTCCACATTGGCTTTTAGCTTTCGAAAGAATAAACAAAACAGCAAAAAAAGAAACACGCTCATTTTTAGCTTTTAGTTTTGGTAGAAAGAAAAAAGATTTTTTCTTTGAATTTACTAAGAAATTTGTTTTTGGAAACATTTTATTAAAGTTTATATTTTTTACTTTTTAAAACAATGGAAATATTTTCCAAGGAATATCCGCTACAATTTTCTTTTATTAATTTCTTAATTTCTTTATTGTCTTTTAAAAGGGATTATCAAAAAATTAATTTCCTTAGCGTTTTTATTTTTATTTTTTCGTATTTCCACAAATAATTAAATTGTCTTGGCATTTTCCAAACTTATCAAACGTTTAAAAAATTTGATAAAGACAAAATAAAGGAGTCAACGGTCGATGGTTCTAAAAAACCAATTTTTATATTTTTGCTGCGAAACAGTTTTGAAACCAGAAATTTAACTATAATCGAGAGCCTCTTCTTTATTATTTTTTTCTACTGTTTTTTTTAATTTAGTAAATATTTAAATTTAGCTTTCAAACAACTGTCATAAAAATAATGGAATCAGAAATCTTCGAAAATTTTAATGATACCAATTTAAACTTTCACCAATCCAAACATTCTCTTGATAATTCCAATCCTAATTATTCTCCAACCAAAGAATCAATCATTTTATATGAACAAATCCAACCAGTTTATTACCTTCAAAACGAAGGATTACAACAAAATTTAAATGAGCCTAGAAGAATTTTAAATGATACAGAAAGTCGGCGAGAAGAGGTTGGTTTTTAGTTTTAGTTTATTTTGAGCAGACTAAATTTGGAAAATTTTTTTTTTGATAAATTTGAGAGATAAGAAAGGATAAATATAAAATCAAATTTTAATTTTGTAATCAGGATTAGATAAACTTTTCTTTACTTCGAACTTGTTTGGTTTGAAAGCGTTGTATGTCTTCGAATATTAATTATATTTCCTTTTTTAACTCGGTCGATGTTTTTTTTTTCATTCTTGAGTTAATTGCCAACAAAAAAAAATGATTAAGTTTTTAAAGGTTGTTTCTTAAATGGAAATTGCGTTCAAGTTGTGACCAAAAAAGGTCAAGTTTTATGTTAAAAAATCAAACATAATTTTCTTATACATATTTTATCCATTTCCATTATTTTTTAAATTCGAATTGAGTGTGTGTCAAAATCATCAACGGTTTTAAAGGTTAAAATTGCTGGTTTCATGATTGATTGAGCCGGGGAACTTATCTTTCCATAAACCACGCGTATTATGGCTGTCGATGGTTTCACCAATGGCTTTGAGTTGTTGAAGGACATTTTCGAGAGCATCGAAAGTGTAACGGTAACTTTGAGGCTAGTTTTGGAAATCTTGGTAAAGAGTTGAAATGTACTTATCTTTGTTACAATATTTATCTTTAAGAATGTTTTGAGCTATTGCATAATTTCCATCAGTAAAATGTAAAAAAAATTGATGAGTTTATGGCAATACCAGAAGTATATGTACTTTTTCAAATAATAAAATTTTTGGGCTGGTGTGCGTGCGATCAGTATGCTCATCAACAATTTTAAATTGATAACAGAAATATGGCCGATTTCTGATGTTTCCATTAAAAACTGGGATTGAAAGAGGTGGTAAAACGAATGAGTTTGTATGAGTAATAACTGTAACTGGCGTTGGAGTTAAAGAAGAAATAGCTTCGGGAAAATAAATTTTGCGTTTTTGCTTTAACATTTCACCGATCGATCGCAGAGTGAGATCGATAATTTCGTGCTATCTTTGGTTTTTTGTTACAGCATCTTTATTTGTAAGATCATCCAAAACTTGGCACGTTATTGTACAACAACGCTTCTCTTCGAATTTTTTTTTCTCTTAATCATTTCAAAAAAAAAATTTATGAACGATTGACTGACCTTTTTAAGCTTATAATAGTAAGCTTAGATTATCTTTAAGTAAAAAAGTATTAAAAAAATTTAAATAAAATATTCAAAACTCAACCGAAACATAAAAGCTTGAAAGATGGAAGAGCTTCTTTTTACAAGCGATCTCAATCGATTGCACTTACACACACAACAAAAATAAAACATTGTAATGTTTGCTGAGAAAATGCCGATAGAAAAAATCTGCTGCTTTTTTTTAAAGGATCGCAAAACATAGGGCTTTTTTTATAACACTCTTTTAAATTTGCTATGTTGCGAAGCAGAAATTTTCTTTAAATTGCAAAAAAAAAATATTTAGTTTGTTACTTTCTTATTACTTTTTTCTCTCTTCATGATCGTTGAAAAAGTTGCCTTTTTTCTTGTTTTCAAAATAGAAATATTTTTTGTCTTTTAAAAATAATTTTTATTTTTCATTCATTTTGTTAGTCAAATTTTTGGTAATTATTATTTTAACTTTATTGGTCGTCATTGTGTGTCAAACTTTGGTAAATTTTCTTGAGAGCATATAAAATATCTGTCGACAAACTTACAACCATTTTCTCTCTTATTTTTTTTCTTCGGTTTTAAAGTTTGGTCTTTCAGAAGTGTATTTTTTGTACAAGAAATTTTTAATTTTAAATAAAGAAAATTCATTTTAGTCAACAAAAAAAAATAGCTTAAATATTCAAAAATAAGAATAAAAAACTATATAAATGCACAATGAGAAAACACGTTTTTTTAAATGAAGAACGTTTTACAAAAAAAAAAAGAAATCGATTGAAAGCAGCAACAACGAAAAAATCAACAACAAACAAACATTTCCATTAAATTTTCGCCCTTTTCAAAATTCTTTTTTTCTGAACTTTTCTGATTATTTCTAAAATGTAAAAAATATATTTTAGTTACTAAAAGTATAGGTCAAAAAGCTTAAATAAAATTGGAAAAAAAATCAAAAAGATAACTGATCTCGGGCGGGCTCGAACCACCGACCTTCTGCGTGTTAGGCAGACGTGATAACCGCTACACCACGAGACCATATTTCATGTTGGACACGGGTAGAAGACATCGCAGGAGATAACAATCGACCAAATGGCCATTTCCCCTTTCCTTATTTCAATGATGTGCGTGCAGCAGCAGCAGCGACAGCGGATGCAAAGAGCAATAAATTTGTGGTCCTAAAACATTTTCACTCATTTCAAAAGATGCAAAAAAACGTGCAGCAAGCTTTAACCTTTTTTATTTCAAAAAAATGTGGACGCACAAAACATATATAAAATTTATTTCAATGACACCCTTGTGTCAGCGTCGGTTGGGCGGCTTCCATGCTTTTTTCGTCCGCTTTTTTTTTTTTTTGAAAAAAAGGTTTCATTTCCCGCAAAAAAAAAGTCTCCTCGGATGTTCGCTTTTTTTCTTCCTTTTTTTTCTTTCTCTCAATTTCAAATAGAATTTTGAAACATTTTTAAATTCAAAGTTAAATTTTTGAATGAATCATACTAGCAGCTTTCACGAATTAAAATCCATAAATCTTTTCTTTTTTAAATTTATAAACAGCTGTGAGAAATTTTGGTTAGCCCAGTTTTCTTTTTCCTAAAATACAAGACTTTTTGGAATTTTTTTGTTTCAAAATAATAAATAATTTAAAGCTTTTGATTTGTTTCTCTTTTGTTGACACCAAATTTTTTAGTGTTTTGAATTTCTTTAACCATTTGACAGTAATACCCTTTGTACAATTATTCACAGAAATCATTTACTATCAATGAAATTTCTTATTTAATTATTGGCATTTTTCGGCGCCATTTTTTATAATTTTTGGGTTTTTGATAAAATCATTTCAAGTCTATGCGTAATAATAATTCAACATTCCTAGACTGCCTCCAACAAAAATCGTATCGTAGCTAAAGCAAACAAACTTTTTTAAACTATCTTATTTTTTTTTTTGGAACACTTCTTCAAAAAGTAAAGTCGAACGAACAGCTGATAATTTTTTTAGCCGAGTCAAACAAAAAATAGCTTCCTTCCTCATCTACGTTTTTTCTCTTTCTCCCAACAATAAATCAAAAAAAAAAAAAATACTTTCAAAAGAGATCAAATCAACAAAAAATTTTTATAAAAAATAATGTCAATTACATTTAAAATCGTTTTATATATTTTATTTTATTTTTTGCGACAACTTTTTTTTGTTACTTCGGAGGAGCGTCTTCTCTTCCCAACAAACAAAAAAAAGAAGAATTAATCTTTCTTTTAATCAATCAACGAACGCTTTTCATTTTTTTCTTTCTCATTCGATTATCCGTTCGTTCGTTCGCTTTTTTTCTTCTCTTTTCTCTCCTTTAAAATATTTGAAATAAAAAAAAAATCAATGAATCGAATCCAAAAGAATATAAAACTCTTATCGTTTGCTTTTTTATATATTCGTGTTAGAATTTTAAAAAATCCCGCCAATTTTTAAAAAAAAAATTTCTTTCAAAAAAGTCGAAGAAATGCAAATTTTTTAGACCATTTTATTTTTGACTGTAGTTATAATTTTTTTTTGTGTTTTCGTCTCTGTCTGGCTTATTGGATTTTTGTTTATTTATTAACACTGTAAAAAACCCATTTTCTTCTCAACGTTGTCGTCATCATTTTATTCATCGTTGCATTGGCTAACTATTATTTGTACTTATGTTTTTGAGGTCTTCTTCTTTGAGGCTTTTGCTTTACGATACATTTTTGGTTTGGTTAATGATTTAAGAAGAAACGATCGCAGGTTTGTCCTCTTTTTCCATCATTTATTTGTTGTTTGTCTGTCCATAATTTGTTTGCTGTTGTTGGATTTTTTTTTTCAAAAAAGAAACAAATCTTTCTCCTTAATGTCATTTTTCTTTTTATGTGCCATTTTTGAATTTAAAAAAAATGGCAGTAAAGAATTTGAATTTTTAGTTGTGAACAAATAGTTCTCAAAATACTTTCATTTTTTTGCGATTTGTGATTTTATTTTAAAATTTAGCGATAGTAACTATTTTTGAACAATTTTTTGCATAAAATTGTTACTATCATCGGTGGTAGGATTAATGAAAATTGGGTTGAGACTCATTTCTGTTTGAGTTATTGAAAAGTAAATATTCTTTAAAGAAAAAATAGGAAGTTTGTGTTCTTTCACGATAAGCATTTCACATTATTGATAGTAACCAAATTTTGAAAAATATTGTTTAAAAAAGCTTACTATCATCTATCACTCAAAGATATTTTTTCTTTTATTTTTGATTGATTTCATCAATTCTATGCAATGCATTATTCCTCTCTTTTTCTTCCTCGTTTTCTTTCTCTCTAACTCTTTTTTTTTTACACATCAGTGGCAAGAGCAAAACCCAATCAATAAATCAATCACACACATTCATTTTTTTCTTTTGTTTTGTTATATTTCGGACTGACTCAAGCAAGCGAACGAACGCATAAACTCTCTCTCTCTCTGTGTCTCTTTCTTCCCGCCACCATAAATAACGCTGCTATTCAAAAAAAGACGCAATACAGAGCAACAAAAAAAATTAGGATCTTTTCCCTCTCTTTTTTCCTCAACTATTTCTCATTCGTTTGTTTCGTCGTTGTTCGTTTTCCATTTTTTTTCTTTCCAAAATATAAAAGCATAAAAATGGTGGGACACCCAAAAAAAAAAATGAATAGAAAAGAAAATGCTCTCCGAAAAAATAAAGAGTGTTGTCCGAGTCGGTCGATGTGAAAAATGCAAGTTGTTGATGTGAGTCGAGTCGAGCGAGCCTAGTTGTTGTGTCTTCTTCTTCGATTTTTTTTTTCTTTCGTTTCGTCGTGGTCGTCGTTCGCTTTTTTTTCCTTCTTCTCTCCTTCGTTTTCTCAACCAAACAAAACAAAACAAAATAAAAAACTCTTATAGTCAGCCCTAGCATTTTTCGCCGTCGTCATCAACCCCAAAAAAAAGTCTCAAAAAAAAATGTGTGTTTTTTTCATTGGTGTTCCACAATTTTTTTCTTCTTCTTCTTCTCTTTCAATCTTTTTTTTACCAATTGTTGCTTTTTTTGTTGATAGTCGTTCGTTTTTTTTAATTGAAAAAAAAATTTACTAAAACTTAAAACCTACCGAGTTAGTGAGAAATGTTCGTAGTATATCCGTGACCTTTATGTATGTGTTTTTTTTCTTCTGTACTTTTCTTTCCATAACCGCAAAACCAGCATGCATATTTAGAAGAAAAAAAACCCTAAACTTTTTAGTTTGTACAGTCTTTTTTCATTCATTTTCTTTTTTGTATGGGTGTGTTTTTTGGAAGACTCCATTCTCTGCCTAAAGGGTGCATAGTCGATCGTTAATTCATTTTTTTCTTTTTTGGGTTTTTTTCTTCGAGTTGGATTTTGTAATTTTCTCAAACTTTTTTTGTGGGGGTTGTTGTAAGGTATTTTAATGTACTTTTTTTCATGCGTTAATCGAAAAAAAAATCTACCACCAACATTTTATTCAATGAATTAAATGTTTTTTGTTTTGTAAAAAAATCAAGGTTGTTACTCGAAGACTTTTTATTTGGTGATTTTTCAATTTCTAAAATCTTTATGCTTTATTTCTAAAAAGTCCTTGTTTCAAACCCTAAAAAAGTGACAATCTTTATTGCGGCTTTTATTATACAAATTAATATTGCAGATTGATATTTTCTTTCGCGCTGAAAATCAAAACTATTTTTTAAAATAATTATTTTAATCATTCTCGTCAAAAAAAGCCAGATAATTCTACCCAATTCTAAATATTCCATGACGTTCTACCTCCTAGACCTAACTTTTTTTTATTCCTTCATGCCTCGTAAATTTTTTTTATCCAATTTCATTCATTATTTGCCCAAAAAAAGAAGTTATCTCTTTCTTTTAATTTTTTTTGATGACTTCCCACGCTTTTTTTTCTTCCTCATTCGTTAATTAATGATGTTTACATCTCTCTTTTTTTCTTTTTATCTTTCTTATGGAATCCGGTAATATGACAATTAGATTTTAAAATGATGATGGATAGTTGTTTGGATTTTGATGTTGTTGTTTGCAGACATTTTTTTCCTTCTATATATTCCCTATCTTTTTTTCCAAATTAATTTTTTTTTTGCATTCATGTTTTTGACGTTCTCTTTTTTTTTTGCTGCTGCTGGAAAAATAGGCGTTCAAATCGGATATTTTTTACTTATAATATTTATGTATCCATTCTCTCGTAAAAAATAAAAAAATAAACGAGCGTTAAAAACATGTTTCTTTTTTTTTGATTACCAAAAAGAAAAACGTTAATGAATGAGGGCGAAAAAAAAGAAACGATGAATGAAATAAATAAATTTTTTTTGTGGGGGCTTTTTAAAGAATATGGTAACGAACAAAGTTTAAAAGAATTGTTTTCGGATTCGACCGAAGTTTGTTTCGGAAAAAAACTTAAAGAAAATTCTTTAAATTTGTAATTTTTGCTTCGAGACAAATTTTGTGTTAAAACTTTTATTTTTACTAAAATTTAATAAAAAATTTTCCTTGGGTATTTTTTGTACTTTATTAAAATTGACTACAAAAAGCAATATTTCTTCTTTTTTTATTTATGTCTCTATAAAAACTTCGGAATTGACTCGAAATTATTGTTTTTTTCTTCGCTGCTTGCACTCTTAAAATTTAAATAAAAAAGAGTCTGAGAAATAATTATTTATAACTTTTTTTTATTTATTGTTATCGTCTTTTTATTTGCGTTTTTTTATTGTCTTGCCATAAAAGTACACGAAAGACATAACTTTTTTTTGTTAATTAAAAAGAACTTTTTTGAAAAGTATAATAATTTTTTTAATAAGCTACTAAAGGTTTGAGAAAAAGAAAAAAAAAGCTAAAAATTTTATTTGGTTTTGAAATTTTTTTTGTCTCTGACTTATTTGAATCGGTGGAAATTTTTTTACAGATCACCCAAAATTGAGAGAATGGATTTAAAGCTAAAGTTTTATATTTTTGGAATTTTTCTTAATATTGTTTCGAGGCCAACATTGCATATAAATAATTACTTTATATTTTGTTGATTAACTTAATAATTTTAATAAGTTATCAATAGTTTTTAAAAAAAAAGATTCTAATTTGGTTCCATAAAATTTCTCTTAAATCTCGTACAGTAATTTTTCTTTTTGCTTTTTTTTTCTTCCCCAAATCCACAGTTGCCAATAATCTTTACCTCACACATTCTTACCAAATCCATGGGATTTTTTTCGAATCTATCTCCTTAAAGTATTATCAAAATGGGTTCAATTTTTTTTATGTCTGGTTTTAAAAAAATACGTAAGTAATTTATATTCCCTTTTTTTTTTGAGTGATAATTTCAATGTAGTCTCTTTCATTTTTTAGAGAGTAAATATAACTAAATCTTGTATTTAAATTTTAATATATATTTTTTTTAACGGACATTAGCTTTAAACTACAATATATTTAATATAAATAAAGTACACATATTTTTATGGAAGCTGTCTTCGTGAACTGTTAAACTGACTATATGCCATAGAACTTAACTTCTTTTTTTTATCAAACTACAAAATGATAAGTCTCTTATTTTCTTTGTAAAGTAGTGATTAAAATTTTTGATACTTTTAATAGTTTTTAAATTACTGTCGTTTATCACATTGAGATTCACAAACTCTTCCTTATCTTTTAAAAATATATATTTTTTATCTTTTTCATTCGAAAAACTTTTTTTACGTTCAAATCGTTTCTTTTTTATTTTATTCGTGTAACCCGTTTTTTATTTTTATGTGAGATGATTTTTTTATTTTATAAAGCTTTATCATCAGATTTATTTTTTTTATAGAAAATTATCTTTTGGGGCAGCTAAAAAAAATAAACAAACCAAAAGATCTCTCTTCCTTCCTTTTTTATTTCATGATTACGGTAGGTTTATTATCTTTTTATTTTCCTTCATTTTGAAACAAGGAATTTAATTTAAAAAAAAGTATTGATTAAAGTAACTCTCTTCTGATTGATGAAAATTTTTTTAAATTTGTTTAAAAAGTTTTGTATATGAATTCATTTGGTTGGTCACTTTCTGGATTAAATCCTGTATGAAGCTGACGTCGGTCGAACGACGTTTAAAAAAATTGGGAATATTTTTTTTGACATTATAAGAATATTTTTAAAATTCTATCTTTACTCTCGGATTTACACTTTTACCCATGCCCTCCAGAAAAAAATTCTAACTGCGTAAATCAAAATTTCTAATTATTTTGAATTAAAAAAAATCTTGGATGCAACGCAACACATCTATCTGGCTCTCAGGTTTTTTTTTGTGTCAGAATTTTCTTTTTTATTAAAATAATCAGCTTTTCCATACGTTTTTCTAATATTAAAAAACAAAGAAAAAAAGATTTTTTTGTATTCTAAATAAAAAAAACAATGCGGATATTAAAAGTTTAAACATAGCACAAAATTCATCTTCTTTTGTCTAAAAATAAAAAAAATCTCATGCCCTCTATATTTGTTGTTAAAAAATACTATCTTTCTAATAATCAACCAAAAAAAAAGTAAGCCAATCCAAAAAATGAGGCATAAAAGCTATTTTTTCATTTAATCATCTTATAAAAATATTTTTTTTTATTCAGACAGGATTACTTTTTTACTTTTGCTACAGTATGCTTAAATAATCTCAAAGCGAATGTTGCAATTTGATTTTGGATTAATTTTTAAAGCAACGACAAAAAAATATTTTAGTTAAATTAAGTATTTCACAGATATTAATGCGTCGGTAAAAAAAATATCTAAAAAAATCCAAGATTTATCCACAAAAAAGAAAACACAAAGAACAACTTTGAAGTTTGAGCTTTGAAACGGTTATTATAAAAATGGCTATATGAAAACATAAAGCTTATATGAAAGTTGAAGGGTTAAAATTTACAAATTAACATAATTTTTATGAGATTTTTTGATTTAATACTTATCCATATAAATACAGAGATGAATGGATTGAGAGAAAAAAGTTTTAAAAAAGTTTAAAATCAAAAAAGTTTTGTTTTTGTTATACGAAAAAAATAAATAATAAAAGTTGTCGGTAAATATGTTAGCCAGTTAAAAAATTTGATAAAATTTGTTCTCCAAAAGAACATTTGTTTGAAATCTTCAAATTCATTTTTTTAAGTAAATATATTTTGTCTTGGTGCCATTTTCACACTTGATGCACTTTATAATTTAGTTTTTTTGCTTATTTCTTGTCTTTTTTGAGTCATATTTGGCACATATAAATGCAACATAAATTTTCTCTATTTCGATACATATCTCTTTTATTTTCCAAACTTGTGTTATTACGAAATCAAGCGAGAAAAAAAAATCATGTCAAACTACAATTTTTCAAATTTCCCTTCCCTTCTCTTTTTTCCTTTAAAAATTACTCTTTTTTTGAGAGAACAGCTTCTCAGTCATTTTGCTTTTGTTATTGAAAACCAAAAAAAAGAACGCTTTTTTTTCTTTTTTAACTTATCTTCTTTCTTTCTTCGTAGATAAATATATTAAGTTGTCCGTTCGTTCGTTCATCATTCGATAGTATTCAGGTGTTCGCAAAACAAAAACAAAAAATTTGTCTTTTACCTTAAAAAATCAACTGTCGCCAAATAACTTTGTACATAAATCTTTTATCAAAAAATTCTGATAAATTTGTCTGGTAACAAAAACATGATTTTAATAAATTTTCTATTTGTGACCTCAAAAATAGCTATTTGAATAAATGTTTTGAAATAGCAAAAAACACAAATTTTTTGTACAGTTTTCCTTTCGAAATATCTTCCTCCTCGTTTTTTAATATGTGTGTTTTCGTATGTAAAGAAAACATGCCTTTCTTATTGTTTTGATAAAAAAGAATAACAACAAAAATTAATTCTTTGTTATGTTAACAAAAAGCTTTTTTTCTTTTGTATGCTTTAATAATCCCACTACAGTTTTTTCAAATTTTTTTTCTTCATAAATAATCCCCTTCTTTTTTTTCCTGTACAAAAAATATCTAAGAGATTTATAAATCTACTGTATCCCCAATCTGACGACAACATCATCTCATTCGTTTTTTTTACCTACATATTAATAATAAATTTTCGTAGGGAATTAAAACTTCAAATTTCTTTTGCTCAAGAACAGATTTTTTTTGTTGAAAATACTACAAAAATGTATTACATTTTAAAAAAAAATACTGAAATAACATTTCTGCGTCTTATTTTGTTGGATTAAAGAAAAAATGACACAAGAAATTTTTTTTTATTATTGAAAGAAAGAAAAAAATGGAGCCAAGAAGGACAGTATTTTTTTTGTTATAAAAAAATTGAAAGCAAAAAAAAGAAAAAGAAAATAAGAACAAAGAAATTTTTCCATTAAAAAATAGAGCCTTTTTGAAGAAGAAAAAAAAGGGAAAATACTTGAATGTTCTTTGATGTGAGCTTTTTTTTTCTTTTGCATAAAAATTGTGTGAGGCTTCTTTTTGAATAATAAAAATAGATTAAAAATGAGTAAGGCTGTTACGAGGAATTTCACCAAGGAAAAATATTTGATTCATTTTTTTTTTGCAAGTTGTAATTTTGCTTGTTGCCTTGAAATGGACAAACTCCAAATTGATTTTTAAAAATCAAAGTTTTTTATTTTGTTTGTTAGTTTGTTTGGAAATAATTGTTTCAAAGTTTTTTTAATTTCAAAACTCTAGTTTTTGTTTGCAAATAATAATTTTTTTGTCTTTCTATCATTTTATTTTTGATCTTTTTTTTCATTCATTTTTCAAACATTTTGAAAAAACAAATATCATTTTTTTTTTCTCCAAATTTTTTGTTTTGTTGAGAACGGATGTTGTTGTTTGAATCCACAAAAAAAATTTTAAATAGGCCCCACATGAAAAAAAGAAGAAGAAAGTAGGCGATATGGCTGCTTTCTTTCTTTGCTTTGTAAAAATGGGGAAAAAATGCAGAGGAAGCAAAAAAAATAAGACTAGCCATAAAATAAAAATGGAAAGGAAAACATAAAAATTAAAAAAGAAGTGAAGACCACCACCGCCGCTGCAATACTACCGCCACTGCCATACATATAATAAATAATATGTATAATATTGTTGACGAGAAGAAAAAAAAGAAGGAAAGAAAAAAATTTGCGTCTCACTTTTTTTTTTATTTAAAAAAACTTTTTTTCTATTTTGCAAAAAAAGTATGTATTAAAAAAGAAGAAGGGAATTAAGTGTCGAAAAAAAATGAACTTTCTTTTTTCTCTCTTTTTTTCGTTTTGCTATTTTTTTTCTCATCAACAAATAAATTTTTTTTGTATCTTTTTTTTTCGTCTCTTTTTTGTTGTTGCAAAGAGTAGTCCAAAGAAGAAAAAAAACCAGATAATTGTTATTTTTTTTTTCATGCTCTCTTTTTTTTTTTCCCATATTTTTTTTTGAAAAATAAAAAAAAATAATGCAAAGAACAAAGACATGATTTTTTTCCTTCTTTTCTGTGTTTTACTTTATTTTTAAAACAAGGAAGTGCGCTGGCAAAAACACAAGGCTTTGAGAAACATCTCTTTTTTATTTTTATTTTGGATGGAGCGAAAAAAGGCGCAATTTTTTTCCAAAAAAAATATATGATAAGATCGTGTTAGAGAGAGAGATGAATGACTTGCAAAAAAAGAAAAATGAAAAGGGAATTTTATTTTAAGCATATTTGTTTGCCACAAATATACTATGCTCAGTGCAGAGTAAAATCATACTTTATTATAGTTTGCTTTAGTCAGAAATAAGAATGGATTTCTGAAAGAAAATGATTTCTTTCACCCAAATTTCTTTAAATGTTCCAAATTTTAGTTGCTTCTTGCTTTGCCTTCCCTGATTGATAAATTTGCATATTTTTATTTTAATGGCAAAACTCTTTTATATATGTATTTCTGTATTTTTATTTTGGATTTGTGACATAAATCTTTGATTCAACCCAAATAAATGCTCCCTTCCATTTTTTCTCTCCTCCTTGCTCTTTAAATTTTTTTTCTTATATTTTTTTTTCTCAAAAAATAAAAAACCAAAAAATAAATTTTGTTCTCAAACAAAGCAACAGCAAAAAAACTATGCTATCTTTTTTTTATTTTTCAACAACAAAAAAAAGAAAGAACTTAAAAACAATCTTCTTTTTTCTTTTTTTCATTCAACACCGAAAAAAAATGAATTCATTCATTCGTCAGAGTCAGCGGCGACGTCGTTGAACAATAAAAAAAGATTCTTTTTTTTCTTTTTTCTTTTTTAACCCAAAAGTCAGGAAAAAAATTTGATGCTGCTGCTCAAAGGTTTTTTTAATTTTTTTTGTGTGTTGAAAAACATTCGAATCTCTCTTCTTCTCTTCTTTTTTTTTATTTTGCTGGTTGCGCTGTTTTTCATATATATTTTTTTCAGTCGCAATTTTTTTTTCTTTTTGTGTGAACTCACTTTTTTTTTGTCTCTCTTTTTTTCCATTTTTTTTTTTTTGTTGTTTTCGTTGTTGCTCCACCCTTTTTAAAAATATAAAAATGCACAAGACAGAAAAATAATAAAAAAAGAGCAAAGAAATGAAAAAAACTAAAAAAATATATAAAACGAATAGTGTTTGCTTGTTTTTGTCCTTTCGATAGGTTGAAAAAAATAAATAAAAAGAAAAAGACAAAATTTATGTTAAAGATTTTTTAAAATTTTTTTCGTGTTTTTAAAAAATTAAGGTTTTTTTGAAAACAAAAGTCGGGTCTTAAAATAAAATTAATTTTGGAAAATTTTGTTAAAAGTCTCTCAAATGGAAACTAACATAAACTTTACCAAACTTTCTTTAAGATTCTAAAGTTTTATAAATTTAAAAAGTCCAATTTTTTTGAATCCTCTAAAAAGGGCATTTTTATGCTGAAACCCAAAAGAAAAAAAACTGACCCAATAAAAAAGCCCCATTTTCATTCATTTTTTTATTTTATTCTGACACTTCTTTCATTTTCTTTTTTATTTTGCTGAAATTTTAATTAAAATTTATTTCCTCCGCCACCACATTTTTTTTGACTGACCTTTTTTTTCTCCTTTTTTACGAAACTTTGCTTTTTATTTATAATAGAAAAAAAAATCGCGATTTCCGTTTTTTTCTTTCTTTTCAAATTTGCAGTACTCTTTTTTATTTATGCGTTTTTTTAAATACCTAATTTTTTATTTTTGGTGTAAAAAAAGATATATATTTATCTATAAATTTCTTTCTTTTTATATTTAATTTATAGTTTTACCTTCGAAGGAGTATTATATATTTAGAATAATAGCGCTAAAAATAAAAGTAATGTCTTCTTCAACAACAATGTTAACAAATTCTTTAATGATTGATAAACAATTATTAAAACCTTTTGAAGCATTAAATTCGCTTATGACTCAATTGGTAAGGAGTTTACGAAGTTTAATAAAAAAAATTATAAAAATTGGGGAATTAAAAAATAAACAAAAAAATGTTAAGGAAATTTGAAAGTCTTTCAATTTTTTTTTGTTAGTAAAAACATTTCTTTTTTTTTAACATTTTGGTTCTTTCAAAGACGTCATTTGCCAAAGGTTAGACGACGACGACCTTGGAAATCGGTTAGAATAAAAATATTTTAGTGGTAGCTTTGATTTTTTTTCTCGCATAAATTTTTTTCTTTCTTTCGAGACATAGTATTTTTTTCAACCTTGCTCATCTTATTTTTTTCTAATCCATTTGGATTTTTTTTTCTGCAACTTCTCTATTTTGCATGAAAACATCAAAAATCAATCCTTTTTTCATTTTTTTTTTTCAAATATTTTGGTCATTATTTTTTTTACTTTGCAAATAAAAAAAAACCTAACTAACAAGCGACAGTATTACCAAGTATCTGTCTTTTTTGTTTTGTTTCTGTCTTTCGTTCTTTTTTTTGTGTGATATGTAAGCCATGCTGAAGTTTGAAGGAATAAAAAAGAATTTAAAAACAACAAACAAAAAAGTTTGAAAACTTGTTTTTAAAGTTTGAAACAGTGGTTTCCTCTCTTCTTCTTTTGTGTGTTTTGTATGTGGTTGCAGCAGTTGTGTTTTGAATAGAAAATAAAAAAACGATTAAGCAACAAAAGAATTTTTTTTTTTAAATGGTCTTGGAGTAAAATTTTTGTGGTTCATCACGAATTTCAATGAAAGAGTGTACAAAAAACAAAAAAAGTTTTGCAAAAAAAAGTAGAATAGGTTTTTTTTGAGTGAATTTTTTTATCACATAAAACTCATAATTTATACTTCCTAACAAATTTCTTTTTACTTTTCGCTTTTTTACTACCCCATTAAAAAAAGCCAGACAATAAACAAAAAAGTGCAAACATTAACTTTTCATCTCTTTTCATGAAAAATAAAATTAACTGATTTTGTGTGGTCTTCTTTATATATTTTTTTGGCCACGTCTTCTTTTTTGAGGGTTTTCTTCTTTTTCTTCTTTTTCTTCTTTTTTTAATGTTTTTTCTCTCTCAAATTTAAGAAGATTGACTCACATTTTTTGTTCTTTTTCTTATTTTATGTTTCCTACTGAAAAATCGAATGATTTTTTTTGCTTTCCTAAAAAAATAACAAAAAAATGATGAGATTGTTTTTTCTTTCAAAGGTTAAAAACTAACACTCTTCTTCTTTTGTTCAATCATACATATTTGTTTTGAAAAAGAAAAAATAAGGGAATCAAAAAAAAGAGAGATGGACTTCATTTTTTTGTCTTTCATTTTCTCTCCGTCGCTCGCTAACCAACTTTTACGTAGGTAAAGAGAGGAGTGATTTTGTCTGATGATGATGATGTGAGTCTTGGGGAGAGAAAAAAAAGAATACAATGGACAACAAAAAAAAGATCAAATTCGTGGACATATTTTTTTCATTCTTTTTTTTTTGGTTGGATGCTAAATTTATTGACGAAATAAAAAAAATTGAGCAAATAAAAAAAGAAAAAAAACATTGCATTGTCGCATCTCTCTTTCATCATAGTTTTTTTTCACCAAACAAAAAAAATAGTGTTCGTATTAGAAAAATAAAATCCAATTCATTTTTTTTATTGTTTAGTTATTTTTTCTTTCTTGCTTTTCATTTGCTGTTTGAAACAAAAGTTTTTCCAAAGAATTTGAAAAAAAAAAGACAAATTATAAAATTTCTCAATGAAACAATAGTAATGAGATTTACTCTTATATTTAAATGTTGTTAGTCTTTAGAAATCAAAAATAACTTTAAAATAAATATAAATTAAAAAATGAGATTTACAAAAAAAAACCATAAATATGTATGTTATTCATTTTAGGATCTTGATATGATAGCAAATTTAATTGCAAAAGATAATTTGTTTATGAAACAAAATAATAATATTGGAAATCTAGAAAATTTATCCAATAATCATCGAATCAACGATCAAAATTATATGCACCTTAATAATACCAACGGGTTAGTAATAATAATAATTAATAAATCAATAATTATGGTAAAAACTCACAGAAAATCAAAATAAATCTTTTTTTTTTTTTTAAATATTGGTCAAAGAGAGTTGCTTTAATCCATCATTTTTTTCTGAACTTTGTTCTCCCCCTTTTCTTCCTATTTTTTTTTGCTCGATATTTATAATATATTTTTTAGCACCCCACAATCAAGAACATCATCTTCAACTCCTGGTGACGGCGGCGACGATAATAATAATCCGTCATCACGTGCAGCAGCAGCAGAATCAAATTCATTAAATAATAATAATTTAATTATGCATACCCTTCATACAAGTCAAATGCATCATCTTCAACAACAACAACAGCAACAACAAGCAAGTAATTCCTCCCAATCTCAACATCAACAAACCCAACAACAACCAAATCAACTACAACAACCGCAGGGTAGTGGATTATTCCACGGTATGTATCGTAAGTTGAAAAAAAAAAATTTCTATTATTATAAAATATAATTGTAAAATCAAAGATTGGACCTTTGAAACATAAAAAAGGTCAAAAATAAGGGAATATTCTGTTTTCGTCTTTACGCGAAAATATGATTTTTTATATCAATAATTCCTAAATCTCCGCAGCTCGCACGCAACAAAAAAAGTAATTTAATTTTTTTCGCTATAAAATATGGTTACACTTTTCATTAACTTTCTTATAATTTTAAAATTGTGCAAAGAAAACCTTTGTTTTCCTTTTTTTAAACATTTCCTTCAAACATACCGTTTCTCTTTTCCAAAAAATCATTTTCAAAAAAACAAAACCCATCAAAGTTGTTTTTTTCTTCTTTCAATCATTTTTTTTTCGTCGTTCAAAAAATAAAAAAAGGAACCTTCATTTTTTTCTTTTCTTCTGTTAACCGTGTCAATCTTTTTTTTATTGTTGCTGCTGTTGAGATGATTATTTTTTTTCTTTCTTTTTTTACACAGAAGCAAAAAAAAAATGAAATGAAAGAAAGAGACTGGTTCAAAAATAAAAAAAATATATATGTATTTTTTGCTTTTCTTTTCTTTTCTTCGTTCCCCGTTCGCTGCTTGGTTTTTTTTTATTTTTCATAGTTAAACACTTGAACAAAAAAAAAGTTGTAAAGAAAAAGGAAACCCGAACAACGCGAGTGAAGAACGAACGAAGGATATAAAAAAAAAGAGAGAAAGAAAAATGAATTTAAGAAGAAGAAAAAAAAGTTTGGTGGCGTTCGTTTTTTTTCATTTCATCTCATCTTTTTTTCCTTCCTTCCTCTTCGTTCGTGGCTGACGACAATAAATTTGTTTTTTCTTCCTTTCCTTCCATTTTTTTTGTTTTTCGGTCAAAAAATTGGTTAATTTTTTTTGTTGAAAAAGAAAAAAATTGAATAAAAAAACGAAAAAGAAATCGATTTTTATCTCATCTGTTTTTTTTTTGTTGAATACAGAAATCTTCTTTTTTTAGATTTAAGAAAATATCTTGCTTATTTTTTAAAAAGTGAACAAAAAAATTTAGAAGCCTCATTGATTTTTTTCATCTCTGTTAAGATCCCAGTTAATATTTTTTTTTGAGTGTGGGGTTACTAAAAATTAAATTTAAAAAAGTTTAGAAATAATACCTTAAAAACGGGAAACAAAAAAGCAAGAAAGGCGCTATTCAGAACAAAAATTCAAAACCTTTTGGAGTTCGCTAAAAAAAAGTTTTACCAAAGAAATTTTTATTAACTGCTCTTTATCTTTTTTTAGACCCAGCATTTGATATGTCAAACATATTTGGAATGAGTCAAATAAATGGCCATCTTCAAAATGTTTCATTAGCTTCACAAGTTCCACAAATGACTATAGCATTTACAAATGGGCCACATGGTCCACCAACGATGGTTCAACATATTCCAACCCATATTCAAGTTCCATTGCCTCCTCCATCCACATCCAATGCATCTACCACAAATAATAATGGAACATCATCCGCAACAACTAAAACAAGCACAACCACTCCAAATCGACAAAATTCCAATGGATCCACTTCATCGTCAGCTTCACGAAGTCGAAATCGAACTTCATCGGGTGATATGGTGAAATGTAATTTTTGTCCTAAAAAAATTTCAACTAATATGGTAATTTCTTTTTTCTTGGAATTTAATTAAATAAAAATTTCTATTTTTTTTTATAGGCTGATGCCCATCGAAATGAATGTCGTATGATTCGATGCCACGAATGCCCACAATGTGGTAAAAGGTTTAAAGCTCGAGGGGGTTTACAACAACATTCACGAATTCATTTAATTGATCGAGCATATGGATGCAAATTTTGTGATAAACGTTTCACACAAAAATCTCATCTTGATCAACATGAAAGAATTCATACAGGTTTGTAATTAAAAACTAACCCTAACAAATATTTGGTTTTGACACGAAATTTATTTTTCGTATCAGAACCTTTGTTTTAGCAAAGAGACATTTTTAATAATTATTTATAATTAAAAAATTTTAGGTGCTAAACCATTTGTTTGCCAATTTTGTGGCAGAGGCTTTCGACAACGTTCACAACAAATTGGCCATGAAGCCACTCATCCCGCAGGTAGTAAAATAATTATATAGCTACAATAATTTCAACTAATTAATTATTTAACTCTCTACAGGATCATCAGGAATATTTTCCGTTAATACCACTGGATCAGATCAAAGTTCAGTTTCAGATAATGTAAGTTTATGATTGATATAAATTATTTTTTAAAACTTAAAAAAACGTTGTCCTATTTTTTTCTCGTATTTTTTATTTTTTTACTTTTTTCATTTAATGATTGTACTTTTGTTGATTTTGTTTTACTTTATTTTTTTGATTGAATTAAATTGGTTGAATGAAACATAAACATTTGATTTATCAAATAATTTTGTATTTAAAAAAATCAACACACGACACTCATGTTTTTGCACCACATAAATTTTTTTACTTGGAACCTTACCACGGAATTTTTTTAATAGTTAGTTTTTCTCCACAGAATTGCAATTTGCAACTATCCAAAAAAACTAAATTTAAATCATCTTTGACATTTTCGTGGTAAAACCATTCTTAATTTCATTGAATCTTTCGACGAAAATATTTACAGAAAAAAACACGTTTTTAAATTTTTTTATTTTTAATTAAAATTATATATATATTTTTTTTTTAAGAGCTGTGGCGCTTCACCCGCAAATTCAACCCTGCCTTTACAAACAACTCAAGAAGAACAACAAAATAAAGTATTACAATTACAAATGGCACAAAATAATGTTGCAATGTTAAATATGTTGAGTAATACCACGCCAACCAATGGCACACATATATTAAATCTCAAAATGCTCTCAAATTAAAAAATAATTATTTTTTCCATTTTTTTATATTTTATTCTCTTACTTTTATTTTGTTTTAAATTTAAATAAACCTTTTGTCGGGTTTGCATCATTTATTTTAACCTACTATTCTTCTCTACTTCTTTTTTTTAAATTTGTTAATCCCAGTCTATTTTTTTGAAAGAAAAAAAAAATTGTTTTTCTCTTTTTAAACCAAAAAGCGCCCAAGAAATTTTTAACATAACTAACTTTATTTTTTATTTTGTTGAACATTTTCGGGCGATGTTTTTTTTCGATCACTTTTATAAATCGTTTTAAAAATGGAGTTTTTTAAAGATTTCTTTTGAGGCTAAAATATTTTAAGAATCTTTTTTTGCAAAAGCCAAAACTTTATTTTTGGTTTTTTGGCATAAATCTTGAATAAAATTTGGTAAGTACGTACTTTTTTTTGCCGTCAGTGCAGCTTACAAACGTTTCCTCATCAATTCCAAAAAAGTATCCCTGAGCAAAGAGCTACTAAGCCTTCAAAATTAACCAACAACAACAAAGCTTTTATTTTTTCTCTTTTGTTTTTTTTATTATTTTGTCTTATCCGGGTTTTGTTACCTTCAAACATTTTTTTGTTTCTTCTAAAAAAGCTGTCCAAAAAAACACAGTTGTTTTTTTTAAAAACTTATTTTTTTTTACTGCTTATTTTCCTTTTTTTCTCAATTGATTCAATTTTATTATATTTTTTCATTCTCAATAAAAAATTAAAAAACAATTTTAATTTGTGTCCTTAATAATTTTTAGATTAAACTTTTTTTTAAACCTCAAAAAATTATTATTCACTCTTCTATTTTTTTATTGATTAATCTTCTTCTTTTCGTGCTTTTTTTTCTGATTATTATTCCTCATCTTTTTTTTTATTTCCCATTATTTTCAAAAAAAAACTTTTGTTGTTTTTATTTTGGTCTTTTTTTTATATTATTGTCGTCGTCGTCAGTCATTATTAATTTTTTGTGTGCTTTTTTTGATTTTGATTATTTTTGTAGTTTTATTTTTTTGTTTAAAAAAACAATAAAATTGTTTCAATAAAATTAATTATGAATCAGAAATACGCAAGCTTTAGGGTAAAATTTATTGCAACCATCAAAATCAAAAAAAAAAGATTTACAAAAATTGAGTATTTTTTCTTCGATGAACTTCTTCAAATTTATATTTGGGATTAGTAAAATCATGATATTCTGGTGGAATTGCATTTGTAACCACCAAAATGACATCCAAAGTTGGAGGAAGTTCAGATAAAACCATTTGTTTTATTTTATGTCCCAACATAAAAGCCAAATCTTCTGGGCCACTTTTAGTTCTTCGAATATTTGGCAGCAAAATTGATTCTTTACCAGTTAAATAAACTCCCAACTAAAAATATTTGTATTCATTAAACCTTCGCTTCGATACTGTGAAATTTTTTGTTATCCTTGTGAAAAGGCTTACCTGTAATTTATTTCCATCAAAATGACAAAAAGCCAAATAAATAACTCGAATTTTAGGAAAAACTGTGATAGTTAAAGTTAACATAAATTTTGAAAGCAATCGATTAGCTAATTTTAAATTAACGTTCACTGAGCAATAAATAAATCTATTATCCATATTTGGTGTTCGCCATTCATTTGAATTCAAAACATCTGATTTTAATATAATACAATTTTCAATATTCTTCAATAATTTATATTTTGTGGAAATTTTTTCAGCGAGATCTTTCTCGGAAGTTAATTTAATTTGATTATTAAATGAAAGTTCAAAAAATTCTTTATCAGCAAATCCAATAATCCATGGATATTTTAACGCGTCATTAAATATGCTAATTTCTTCCCAAAATATTCCTGTGGCATCCAAATAAAAATCAAGTTGAGTTTGGGCTTCATTTTTTTCAATTTCATCCGAATCAAAATCAGCCCAAATACTTATTTCCTAAAAAAAATTTTTAAATGATACAAATAAGAATAATGAAAAATGGCATACCGACGATTTAAAATAAATTCCATTGATAAATCTAGATCGAAATATTCTTGCAGTCCATAGCAATTTTATTATTTCAAGGGATATTTCACTGATTAATTTCTATAAAAAGCAACTTTAATTATTTTTTCCAAAATTGTTTTTTAAATAAAAAAACTTTTTATTTTTTAGAAATCAAATAAAAACTCTCACATGTTTAATGGCATAATTATTTCTTTGATCCAAAATATCTGGTGGAATACCTTCACGAAATAATGCAAAATAAACTTTTGTTAAATCATAATTTTCTAAAATGCTAAAATATTTTTCAAAAACCACTCAAAATAACTTTTTTGTTTGAAAAATAAACTAACTTTTCTAAATCAATAAAAGTGTTAATTGAACGCATTTTTTCTATTCTAAAATCGGGTTGGAAATAAATTTTCCATAAAATCCATGAAGTTTGAGACATTAAAGTTAATTTTTCCATTTTAAACTAAAAATTTAATTTAATACTGAAAAAATAAATCACTTTTTGAAGGATTTAACATCGAAATGACCACGTTTTTTGGTTAGTAAAAAAAGACGGAAAAAAATTTAAAGCAAAAAATAAATATTGATTGACGAAAGGCGACGAAAATGTGAAAGAGAGAATGCATAAAAAAAATGGAAGAGAAAAACCCGAGAAAGAGCGAAGAAGAAGAAAAAAGAAGGTTTTTTTAGAAAGGTGAAGGATGGACCAGTGTTGTCGAATATTCGAAAACCTTCGAATATCGAATTCGAATATTCGATTCGATTCGAATATTTTCGAATAATCGAATCGAATCGAATATTCGAAATTCGACAGTTTCGAATAATCGAATCGAATATTCGAAATATTCGGTTTTCGAATCGAATATTCGTTCGATATTCGATTCGATTATTCGATATTCGACAACACTGGGATGGACGACGAACAACAAGGATGCATTTGAAAAAAATGATCAGATGTGAAATTGGAAAAATATAAAAAGAAAAAGCAAAATTTAAATATTAGAATTTTTTATAAAAAAAATTAATTTTGGAAGTTTTTTTTTTAATACCAGGTTATTTGAATTTAAAAAGTACTAATAAAATCAAAGATCTTTTCTAACAAAAAAATTTAAATATTTTATAGCAAGAGATAAAATAAAATCCCATTTTTCGAATTCTTTGTTATTTACTAAACGGAAATTCTATCGAGAAAGAAAAAAAGTTGACATTTTTTAATTAAAATTAAAGTAGAATGCTTCAATTTGAAACACACATAAATAAATATCTTTCAGATACATGCCAGAAGAAAAAAAAAGCAAATTTCCTATTTTTTGGCCTTTCTTTAAAGAGCAATTATACATTTTTAGTTTATTTATTTACACCCATTTTTGCATCACAAACAAGACGTTTTTTGTTTTACAATTTAGCCAGCCATGGATGGGCCCATTTGTTTTTTAAATACTTTAACATTGGCATTTTTTTACATTCCATTCTTTTTGATGCCACAAAATATATAAATAAATGTCAATGCTTTTTTCTCGATGTTTTTTCCATCTTTACATTGAATTTAAATGAATAAAAAAGCTTAAAAAGGAAAAGGAAAAAGGGAAAAATAAATTACGAACCTTTTTTGTTTAACAAAAGTCATCGAAAAAACAATGTTAGTTTTTTTCTTTTGATTCTTTGACATTCAAAAAAAAAACAAGAATTGTTTTTTCTTTCACTTTTTATTTTTAGTTGGCTGCTTGTAAAGGTTTCTGCATAAATTATTCTTTAAAAAGTAGTATATTTTTTTAGGATTTTTGTGGTTGAAGTGAATCACTTTTTTGTAATTTTTTTTGACATGAATGATTTATTTTTTCTCTTGCAGAACTAATTAATAGAAAATACTAATCTTTCTTTTTATTACTTTTTTGATTTTTTGTCAATATTAAAATAACCATGCTTCGCTTGTTTCTTTATTTTCGTCGGAAACAATTTTAATAAAAACATAAAAACTCGCCTTTATTTGAGATTCTTTCAAGACAGTCATTTAAAAAAACTTTTATTTTTGAATGCTTCAAAATAAACACTTATTTTTTTCAAAAATCGATTGTCTATTCTAAGAAATACTCCATTAACATGCCAAAAACCTATATATTATTATTTTTTTAATTTGGCAATATTAAAACTTTCTTTACTTGAATACTGCTTGCATGAGTTAAAAATGGAACTTTACTAAAATTTTTATATTTAATTCATTGAATTTTGGCATACACAAAAGAAAATGAAAAAGCCATAACCTTTTTAAATTTCTCATAATTTTTTTTATTCAAAAAAAAAAGAAAGAAAAAATTGTTTCTAAGCGACCACACGCAATTTTTCCATTTCGTTTTTTTGTTTCCATTCTCTTTTTTTTTAGTTTTTCCATATTTTTCTTTCTTGGCATTTTCAAGATTTTGTTATTCATATTTTTTTATATTTTTTTTAGTAAAAATAATTATGAGTATTAAACCTGATCCATTGAAAGTAAGAATAAATGAATGGGAAAAATACAAAGCTTCTGACTATGATTTTTATTATGGTGCCGATCCCACAATTCTTCCTTCCACTCCTCCACGGTTGACGAGTCCTATTCGATGGCAGCCAGGACCAAGTAAAAAAATAAGGAATATTTTTATTGGTATTGTTTTATTAGTGACTTTTTATATTTGCTATAATATGTGAGTAGAGTAGCTTCAAATTTCCTTTTTGATTAAAATAAACTTTTTTTTTCAGCGATCTCACAAGCCATGAAATAATCACGGATCAAGGTTTTGATGAAATATTTAATATTAAAAATCCTCCAAAAAATATCGTTATTTTATCTTCAACCATAAATCCCAGATATCTTTTCGCGCTTCCATTTACAATTATGTCATGGAAAAAGATTGGTGTTCATCCAATTGTTTTACTCGTGGGTCAAAAAAGTGCTTTTAACTCAAATAAACAAGCAAGAAAAACAATAAAATTTCTACAAGAAATGAAAACATATATTCAATTTATTGAACCTAAAAAACTTTCTCCAACTTCAATGTCTCAGGTTTGTTAATTATTAAAATTATGAATAAAAAAATGCAAAAAGTATTCTCCCCGGCCGGGAATTGAACCCGGGTCTCGCACGTGACAGGCGCGGATACTTACCACTATACTACCGAGGATGGTGAAAGGAAGAGTCAAAAACGTGTCCAATAAACACGAGCAAGAAAGAAAAAAGAAAGCGAATGGGGCAAAAAAATTTTCACACGTTAGTCAAAACGTGCGTCCTTGAAAGTAGCGCTTTAATGTGAACAACAAAAAAGAAAAAGAAAGAAACTTTTAGATTATTCGCCTTTTTGGTGGAATGCTTCCATTTTCAACGGCATTTAAATCGAATGAAACAATTTTAATTACTTCGGATGCAGATTTGATTGTTTTTCATTTAAATAATCATATTCCAAATATAAATGAAGGAAGAACTTTACATTTATATAATTCAAAATGTTGTCGACCTGTTTTAATTCCACCAAAAAGAGGAAATTATAAAGTTCCTATGTATCCAATGGGAACCATAGGAGCAACGATTCAAACATGGCGAGAAATTATGGGTAAATTATTTCAACTTCTTAAAACCGAATGACTTTTGAAAAATGTTTTAGGAATAAAGAAATTTCCAATGACAATAAAAGAAATTGAAGAATTTGTGATCAAAGAATTTGGTGAAAACTTTTTCCATCCAAATGATGATAAAAATCCAAGATTAATTGGGTCAGCTATTTGGTATGCGGACCAATCTTTGATTAGTTATAAAATAAAAGAATGGCTTAAACTGTTAGTTCTTCAACCACCCAAAAAAAGTTTCTAACTTTTTCAAATTTCTTTTAGACCTAAAAGCATTTTATTTAAATCTGAGCATATTGCTCCTCCGCGAAGAATAGATAGAATAAAATGGCCAAAACCCGAGCAATTTATTAAATATAAAATTCAAAACTTTGATGATTGCCATCAACCCACTGCAACTTATATGAATGGTGAATGGGAAAAATTCAAACCATTTCTGAATTTTGCTTTTGAAAACAATACAGAATTGATAGGAAAATTTGAAAAATATCGTGAAGATTTTATTAACAAAGATTGTTGCTAATTTTTGTGTTTGTTTTTTTTTGTAAAATGGGTAATAAAAAAACTAAAAAAATCGATAAGTTTTTTCCATATTTTTTATTTCTCTCCCTAAATTTTGTTAATCCCCAAAAACCTCATCTTTTTTGCAACTGAAAGCAAATATTTTTTCGCGAAACTAAAAACGGTTTTTTTTTTATTATTTCCCTGAATTAATTATTATAATATGTATTCATGGCCAAAATTTAATTTTTAGTTTCTGAAACTTTTTTATTATTATTTTTCCTAAAAAAAGAACAATTTATTTTCAAACTTTTTTTTGTTCTGTTTGTGTTTAAAAAAAGATAGAAGATCAAGTACTTTGTTATTTTTCAAGTACCATTTATTTTTGAACTTTTTCAAAGAATTAGTATTTCAAGAATGTCTGGAGCTCAATCTCGTGGAATTCATCAACTTATTAAAGCTGAGAAAAAAGCTTTAGAAAAAATTAATGAAGCTAAAAAGCATCGCCTTCTACGATTGAAACAAGCTCGAGATGAAGCTAATATCGAATTGGAAGGATTAAAACGAGTGAGTTTTTTTGGCGATAAAAGTCAAAGGCATTAATAAAAAAATTAATTTAAACTTTTTTAAACCCTTATTTTATCTCTTGGTTAGGCACGGCTCAGGGCCCAAATTTTTGGGCCCGGCCCGGCCCGGCCCTGAGAAATATGGCTTGGGCCCGGCCCTGAGCCCCGGGCCCCGCGTTTTTCCTTGGTATCCTCTTTGGATTTTTTTTCAAGTCGAAATTTTTGGGCCGGGCTCAGGGCTTTGGAGCCATGCCTACTCTTGGTTACTTTAAAAATAAAGAGAATGGAATGTTACAAAATTCATAATTACAGGACCTCGAGCGAAAATTTGCTCAATACGAACGTGAAAATCATGGAAATCGAGAAGAAACTCAAAAACAAATTGATGCGGAAACTGAAAAAGAACTTCAAGCAATGGATCAATTAGTTGAACAAAATCGTGAAATTGTTATCCAACGTTTACTTGATTTAGTTTGCGATATTAAACCCGAATTACATCATAATCTTCAACTTCAACATAAACTTGCCGCCAACCAACTTATTTAAATTCAAAGCATAAAAATCCCTAAACTTTTTCAAACAAATAAAAAAATGAATGAGTTTCATTCTTTCGTTTTTTTCTTTAAAAGTTTTTTTTCTTACTCAATGAAAAAAAGCTGTCAAAAAGTTTTCTTTTTTGCTTCTTGATTTTGTGAATGGCTAAATTTTTTCTTTTGTCAATAAAACAAAAGAATGGTTTTAAAATAAACATTAAAAAAACGTGAAAAAAAAGCTGTATTATTTTTATTTTTTGTTCTTTGTGCTTTCATATATTTGCTTGGCTGAATTATTTATATAACTTAAAAATGATTGTTTGAAAGTTAATAAAATTTTTTTTTGAAAAATTCGTATTAAAAAATTCTAAAAATGGAAGGAATGAAATTTTTTTGATTAAAAAATTTTGTCTCATTTTTCTTTGATTCGTCATCAAAACAGCAATGAGACAGGAACTTGATCAGGGCTATGCGATATCCGATATTTCGATTGTCGATATCGATATTCGATATTTTTGAATTAAAAAACTTTCGTTTTCGATCGATACCGATATTTCCGATATCAATTTTTTTTGTCGATACCGATATTCGATATTCCGATATTCCAAAAAAGGTCCGATATTCGATATATCGCACAGCCCTGAACTTGATCCTAAAAATTTCACTATTTTTTTAGTTACATAATTGCAAAACATTGAAGATTATTCATTTTAAAAGAAAAAATATCTGAACTCGACGAAATTTTAGTCTTTTTTTTTTGAATGAAAATTGCCGCTTTTCTTGATAGAAATTTTTTTAGTTGGTTGTAAAGCGTTTTTCGTTCTTTTTTTTTCTTTCGTCCATTTTCAAAACATAGACTAACTGACTGTCTTTTGGCTCACTTGTCAGCCAAAATCGGCCATTTTACATTTCTTTTTTGTATCTTTAAAAACATTGGTGCTGCATTTCATTTTTTTTCCTGCTATGATTGCATCTAATTTATTCTTGTTTTTTTTTCAGCGCTTCATTTTTTAAAATTGACTTATTCACAAATTTTTTTAAAATAAAATAGCTCAATTTTATTTTTTTCGTTGAAAAAAGAGTGTTCACTATTCCAAATATAATAAGTATGAACGTTTTCGATATTTTTTATCTTTTTTATTTTTACCCAATCATGTTTTTTTCCTTTTTCTTTTTTCTTTTTTTTGTCACTAATCCTTTCTTTGACGTCCCCAAACCCAAAATCAGTCAAAGTGCATCCATTCATTCATTCAATAATGTGGTGGTTTGGCCCAAATCATCAAAAAAATACCTACCAAAAACACAGACACAAAAAATTAAAATCAATCATCTTCGATCAATCTAGTCTGTCTGTCTCTGTGAATACTTTTTCACATTTGGCCTTTTTTTTTGTTATGGTTTTTTATTGCATTTTTTAATGTTTTTTTTTCTTTCACCGAAACAAAATGAAAATTAGGCAGACACTTGGAATCATTTTCTCCACCAAAGAATATCATCATCTTTTTTTATTGGTTTTCCAAAAAAAACGTCAAAGAAAAAAATGTTACAATAAAAAAATTTTAGGCCAAAAACCAAAAAGGAAAATTCTTGCCTAGTTTTTTTTATTTTTTGTTTGAATCAAAAAGGTTGGTTTTTTGTTTTAACAGAAGTTAGTTAAAAGAAAAAAGAATAATAAAAAAAGTGAATGTTTTAGAAAATAAATTTTTTTAAACCGCTTAATTTTGAATCCACGTTTTTTTCTTCTTCTTTGTTTTCAGCAGAGCATGCGCGTGCATGAGTAAATATTGAGAATGGTTTTATAGAAACTCCTTTTGTTTTCCTTCTTCCACTATGCGAGTTTGATACTAAAAATTCATTAAAGCTCAATTGCAAATGCTTGAGTTTTAATGAGAATAAAAAAAATCAAAAAACTCAGAATGATGGAAGAGAAATGAATAAATCTTCTTCATTAATTGCTAGCTTGGGTTAATTTTAGAGAAACCTCTGTGTCGATTTTGTTTTTTTCAACGACGATATTAATTTCAAGTTTTATTACTTACTTTAATAATTTGGCTGAAAACCTTCTTCAAATAATCATATTTAACCACGTCATTAATTTTTTGCGAGTTGGAAAAATAAAAATCAAAAGAATTTTTTTATCTTGATATTTTTTTTTTGGGTTAATCGATTCTTATTAACTCTTTAATTAAATACTTCATGATGCGTATCAAAATTAAGGAGATTAGATCAAAGGTCGAAAAGAAGAATGATTTAAAAAATAATATCAAAAAAATTATAATTTAATGCGCTGGCAAAATTTTAGGTAATATTAGTTTTTTATCAAAAAATCACTAACATGATTTTTTTATAAATAAATTTTAAAGTGATAAGATTTAAAATGCAAACAAATCGAGCGCTTTTTTCGTTAAAAAAAGGCCTTCTTTCTGATTATCACTTTGCTTTTTATTGTCCCTTATTTTTATGACCCAGAAAATTCATAATAGCTGTGAAAAATGAGTTTATGCCAAAAAATAATAATTATTATTGAGAACAAAAATCATTAGTCTTTCTTACCTTATTTTTATTAACGAATTATTATAGCTTTATTTTTTTTCTTCTTCCCAAATATTATATTTTGAGCGTGCATCATGCAATTGTTTTTCCATTGAATTGCCATGGCTTTAAATTATTTTTTTCCAACAAAAAAAGTTTCACCTTGATATTTATTTTGAGAAATGGGTTTTGATTATAATCATTCATTCATGAAGTTGTTATTCATTCCTTCACTCTTTTTTTTTATTCACTTGTCCATTCATTCATATATTTATCGACCCTTCAATATTCTCTCAGTCATTATTTTATTACTACGCTTTTTTAGGTACTTTATTTTTTTCAGTTTGATAACCTCTGCCCCTTTCTTCCATCACCCTCCTCCTTCTTTTCTTTTCAGTGTCGCGTATCATCCATATTAACATTTTTATGGCTTTAAATTTTTTTATTATCTAATTTTCCTTTTTCCCGCTTAAAAAGTTTACTTAAACAAAAAAAGCATAATGATAATATTATTTTAAGGGTTCTATCTTAATTTTTTTAAAAATCCAATTTTTAAAAATCATCAAAAATGATGTCAACAAAAAATGGTGAAGTTGTTGAACTTCCTGAAGGTATCCTCCTTGGAATGTGTAATCCACTTTTGGATATTCAAGCTACGGTTGGAAAGGATTTTCTTGAAAAGCATGGTTTAAAAGAAAATGATGCCATTCTTGCTGATGAAAAGCATCTTCCTATGTAAGATTTTTATTAGCATTATTTCTCCCAAAAATTGAGACGACTAGCAAAGACCAAATTTATTTATAATTTTATATATTCTTTTTAAGGTTTGATGAACTTGTGAAAGGATATAAAGTGGATTACATTCCGGGTGGAGCCGCACAAAACGTGCTTCGAGTATTTCAATGGATTATAAATAAACCATATCGTTCGACATATTTTGGTGCGATTGGTAATGATGAATATGGAAATACCCTTCGTGAAAAGGCTACCAAAGCGGGCGTGGATGTTCGATATCAAGTTAATGATTCAGTTAAAACTGGAACATGTGCAGCTTTGATTTATAAAACTCATCGATCCCTTGCTGCTCATTTAGCTGCAGCTAATACCTTTACCATCGATCATTTAGATAAACCAGAAAATATTGATGCAATTGAAAAAGCTCAATTTTATTATATTACTGGTTTCTTTATCACTGTATGTCCTGAAGCTATTATAAGAATCGGTAAACACGCGGTTGAACATAACAAAGTTTTAATGTTTAATATCTCTGCTCCATTCGTCTCTCAATTTTATCCCGATGATGTTAATGCCACTTTTCCTTACGTGGATGTTTTATTTGGTAATGAAGAAGAAGTTCAAGCATATGCAGATAAAATGGAATGGAATATTAAAGATATGAAAGAAATTGCTTTAAGATTATCTAAAATGGATAAAGTAAGGGTTTTACTTTTAATTTTTGTGCTTAGTTAGCAGATGATTTAAATTCTTTAAAAACTGTGATAAATCCATTTTTTAGATCAACAAATCTCGTTCTCGCCTTGTTGTAGTCACTCAAGGACCTGATCCAGTTATCATTGCCCAAGATGATAAAGTCACTGAATATCCAGTTAAACAATTAACCGAAGATCAAATCGTTGATACAAATGGTGCAGGAGATGCATTTTGTGGAGGATTTGTTTCACAATACGTTCAAAGCAAATCAGTTCAAGAATGCGTTGAAGCTGGATGTTATGCCGCTCGGGAAGTCATCACTCAACATGGATGCACATTTCCCGAAAAATGTGATATTCGCAAAAATTAAATTTATTGTTTTTGATCCTTCGTTCCAATGCAGCAAAAAAAGAACAAAAAAATATATATCATTCGTTTTATTTTAAAAAAAATCAGTATTATTTATATTTTATTCTTTTCTTTGGCTTCAAAAAAAATTGTTTCACTTTTTTCATTCTTCCATTTTTTTTCAATGTTTTTCCCTCTCTTTTTTTCTCCAGCAAAAATCTTAACAAGAAAAAAAGAATTTATAGTTTTTTGTTTCAACTTTTCGTTACTTTGAGAAAAAAAAGGATTTTGTTTTGTTTATTTATTTTGTTGGTTACTAACTAGGGTTTCGTCTTTTTTTATATTAGCTTTTCAAAATTTGAGGATAAAATATTCTAACATTGTTATGTTTTTGATAGAAGAGATTTTACTTGGAAAAAAAGTGGTTGTTGAATAAAAAAAGATTTATTGATTTATGCGTTTTTTTCTTGACAAAGTTTGTTGTGATTCAAAATAATTTAAATATTGCTTCAAAGGCCTTAGAAAAATATCAAAACTTTAACAATAGTTTGTTATATCTTTTTGGAAGTCATCTTCGGTCGCTAATCATTCGCGATTATTGAGTTTTACAAAGTTATAATAAACTTTTCAATTTCAGTCGCAAATCTCCATTTTTCCAAAACCAGATACCAACCAAAGAAAGCTTTCCCCTTATATATATATTTTTTTCCTTGTTTTATTTGTTTGTTAATGGAAATGCATGACGATTCAGTTTACAACAATAATAATGGAACCAACGAAGAAAAAAAGGAATCAGAGAGGTCAGTTAATAATAATAATAATGGTCAACCCGTAGTAATATTGGAACAAGATAGATTTATGCCAATCGCAAATATTTCACGAATTATGAAGCGAGTTTTACCTGAACATGCGAAACTTTCAAAAGAATCCAAAGAATGCATACAAGAATGTGTAACGGAATTTTTTCTTTTTGTTACATCTGAAGCAGCAGAAAAATGTGATAATGAAAAAAGAAAAACTATCACAGGTGAAGATTTATTAGCTTCAATGGAAACTTTGGGATTTGATAATTATTTGCTGCCGCTGAGAGCGTTTCTACGAAAGTAAGTTTTTGCAAAGTTAGAAGAGATCCGAGTTATGGAATACATAAAACTTTCACAAATTTTAAAAATGGTTAATTCCTTATTTTTAGATATAAAGAAGCAACGCGATCAGAGCGACCATCAAGTGATTTAGAAGATAGCTCAGATAATCATTTACATATACAACATGATTCCCAACATCACCAACAAGCATCAGCAGCATCAGCTTATGCTTCACCTCCACCAACTTTAGAACATTCTTATCAACAAGCAGCAGCAGCGCCGGCATATATTCATCAACCATTAACCCCTCAAAATCATGTTGTAGTACAACCTCAAAACAACAATAATGTCCATCATCAAAATCATCAACAACAGCCACACCATCAAAATTCAATAGATCAATATTTACCATCAAATCTTCGAAGGGTTAATGAAATATATGTTGATACAATTACAAATCAACATTATATTGCTGCGGAATCACCTGGAGGTACAACGGGATTAATTCCAATTGAAATAAGAGGTTTATCTGAAATAGGACAAGCTCCTCAACCCATTTCCATTCAAGCTTTAGCTCAACAAAGTCGAAATCAAATGAATGGAAATTTATAAAAACAATTTTTTTCTCTTCTTTTTTTACTTTTTAAATGTATGTATTTGAAGCGTTGTGTTTTCTTGTATAAATAAAACTTTAAAAAAGAAACAGAAATGAAAAAAGGCGGCTGAATAACAAAAAAATGCGATGAAAACATGAAGATGGATGGAAGATCCATGCATTTTTTAGTCAGGTTATGTTGTCAAACACCTTTTCGAGAAGGGAATGCAAAAATAATGATTTTTAAATAAACGAAAATGATGAATCAGAAAATGATTTTGAATAAAAGTTTAATCCACTGTTAGCTACATAATGGGTTTTTGTTGTTGTAAAATTAATAATTATATTTCTTGTTAAAATATAAACTAAAATAGCAAATAAAAACAACGGTAAAAAAATAAAAATTCTGTAATATCATATATAGGGATGGGCAGCGTTTTTTTCAAAATCGACAGAATTTTTTGGTTTCTGTCTCAAAAGATACGTTAGCTCATTTGAAATAACTTTTGAATTAACGAAAAATCGAAAGTCAATTAAAAAATAAGCTAAAGATACGATTGAAATATTAAAAAATTAATTTTTTTTCGTCCGGGTGACACTTTTGCATCACTTCATCAAAGGAGTTTTTCCCTTTGACGCAGAATGCCACATGAATTTTTTAATCAAAACAAGCATTTTTTCAAGGGTTTTATATGTATTTCAATAGTTTTTCTTTAAAATGAATGGGCTTGGGATCTTCTGGGAAGCTGATATTTTTTATACATATGTAAAATTTGATGCTCTATCCGATGGTATAAGTCGCTTAAGGGAAGGGGGCGGTAGTTGGGGTCAACGAGCCAAAAAATTATTTTTTTTTTCACGTTTTGAGCATTTTCAGAAAAACAACCTGTTCCAAGAATTACATATTTAGAATGTATGATAAAAATTACATATTATAAGTAAAAGGAAAATAAAAAATTAAACAAAAAAAAATCTATCTTGAGAAAAAATATGTTGGACGAAAAAAAAAGCCGGGGAACACTAAGGCAAAAGGCATCGCTGCCCATCCCTAATCATATATTTTCGACATCAAAAAAGAGTAAAAAAGGAAGCAGCAGCAATGGATTCGTTGATGAAAAACATCAAAAAAGTCAACGAATGAAACAGAAAAATTTGCATATTACAAGCATCTGAATTGCTCAAAAGCAATGAAATCTGGAAGGCAATATCAGAAAAAAAATTCCTGAGTTTCAACCAAATGAAACGAAAATTGAACGCAGCAGCAAAAGGAGAACATTTTTCGCGTTGTTCTGATTTACGTATGTTTTATATATTTTTTACCTTTATTAAAATTAATTGTTTAGGGTTCGCAAAAAAGCGAAGTGAATATGTATCGCGCAGCCAAGGGCCTAATCCATTTAATCCTGATCCAAATATATTCGAGCTTAACGAAAATTGGTGGAATTGTAAGGAGAAATCATACAATTATGAAATTATGTAAGTTACTCTTTTTTTAAATAAATGGACAAGCAATTTTTTATAATTCTTTTTTTTAGGTTCTAACCAAGGTATATTTATTTTTTGCGCTTTTTTTCTTCGTGTTTTTGAAACTTTATTGGTTTTGTAATTAATTATTTATTTCTTTCAGGCAATTGAAAATTCAACATCATGTGAATGGATAATTTCAGAAGCTTCACTTCGATGCAAATCAACTGGAAAATGTATTTCGACTCCATATTTTAATCTTCCTGGAATTTCTGGTGGTAAATGGTTAATGGAAATATATCCCAATGGTTATGATGACGAATCGCTTGGATATATGTCTATTTATGTTCAATGTAAAACAACAACTAACATCTTTGCTAATATTTCATTCAAATTGTTCATTCAAAGTATCGATGTAAGTTATTTTTTTTTTTTGCATTTCACTCTTTTATATGTCTTTAATTCGAACCTTTTTATTTTAGTACCAACAAAATGCACATTCACCGATTATGTTTTATATCATGGATTTTCTCGTTTCATCAATCGCTCTGATCTTTTCAATCCTGATTGCAAACATTTGAAGAAGAGACAATTCAAAATCATTTGCAACTTTGATTTTGCAATCCTTCAAAAACCTTTAGTTCAATTTGCTTCTGAACCTTCAAAGATCAAATTACCAACCACAAGAAAATTGGATCAATGCCTTCTTAAAAATGGTGAAGATTTAGCTGATTGCACTTTAATTGTTGAAGAAAAAGAAATTAAGGTATGCTTTTACTTTTGTTTCTGCTTGTTATTGCTTAACTTTTCAGGTTCACAAACTTGTTCTTTATGTTCGTTCACCTGTATTTCGACGAATGTTTGAAACTCCTATGATTGAAGGACGTGAAAATCATGTAATTATTGAAGATTTTGCTTTTAAAATTGTTGAACTTGCTATGGGATTCTTCTATTCTGGTGAAATCAAGAATTTATCAAATGCTGATGAACTTCTAAGATTTGCTAATAAATATGATGTTACAACTTTAAAGGTATGTGTCGCTTTAAAACTACTATGTTTGAACTCACTTTAAGTCTACTTCATTCTTCTTTGCTCTAACGTACTTTTTATGTTTAACACTTAAATTTTTAGGCGTACATTGAATCATTACTTATTCCTAAAATAACTGTTGATACTGTATGTGAATTGATTCAAGTTGCTGATCGAACAAATTCTTTAACTCTTCGTGAAAATTGTATCAAATTTATGATTGATTACATCGACTTTCTTCCATCTTTCAAAGGCTTTGGTGCTTTACATCCTGAAATGATCAAAGAAGTTTTAAATGGAAAACAAAGTCAATCAACTTGCTGAATTCATTCTCTCTTTCATAGCTTTTCACTTTTTTGTATCAAACATTTTATTTAGTAACTGACAACATAAAATTAAATAAAAATAAATTTTTAAGCATGTATTTTTTACTTTTATAAATCACATTTTTATGTAACATCAACTACAAAACACATTGATGTCCATTATTTAGATGAACCCAAAACAGAATCACATAGGAGGAGTATGACATCTTCAATAATTTCCATACAAATATTGTTGTTTCAACCTTTATTCCCTTTTCGTCATCTTGGAAGCTTTTGATATAATAATAAAAAATTGCTGCTAACGTATTGGAACAGTAAAAAGTTTAAATATTTTGATAAAATTAAAAAACCTTTGAAACAAAAACAGAAAAATCGTTTTATGTTTTATAAAAAAATACAATGAAGAAAGAAAACAATAGAAATGGTATTTTATTATTTGTTGCTGCAAAGCTAGCGAAGATTATATAAAATTAATTTGGTGTCCACTAAACTTTTTGATTTGAACATACACTCAAACATTAGGCAATCGAGGTTTTAGTAATTATTCCAAAACCTTTCAAGTTACCCTTCCAATGTTGGTAAAACGTCGCTGTTGAACATTACGCGGGAAAAAGACCTTTGAAGCTTTTGTTGCTTTCTTTCTTCTCTTTTTTTGTACCTCATTTTTTGATTGCTTTGAATAGTCTTTTTTTCATCTTAAAAAAATGTCTGCAACTTGTACGATCAAGTAAGTTTTTATTATTTTCTAAAATTATTTTACTAATGGCTTTTGTTATTTCAGTAAAATTAAAGAACAAGGAGTTTATAGTCGATTGATTTCACCTATAAAGAATGCGAACAATTATCCTCTTCCAAAGAAATTTCAACAAATGTTTGATATTTTCGAAGCCATGGATCGAATCGTTTCAATCAATAACCAAACTCAGAAGCGATGTGTCTTTGATGAAATAAGCAAAAATGTTCAAAAAAAGCTGAAGAAAGATTTTACAAAAGAAATTTTATCTCAAATTTTGACTGTTTATCCGATTTCATACAATATCAAATTGGAAGAACATCGAACGTTTGGAAAGAAGACGCCTGGAAAGAATCATGAGTATGTGCTTGAACCTAATTTGAAGACTGGTAAGCATTTTATACACTTCATCATTGTTTTAACCAAACTATGTTTCAGATTTGGAATCATATTTGACTTCTCCATCGCCTCGAAAGTCACCAAAACAAGCAGCATCACCATCTCGACAACTTAGAAGTACTGCTTATGATAAACTTGATGCAGGAAGAATGGCATGTCGAAAAAGCATCTTTAGGTATAAACTTTTACTACCTGTTCATCGCCTTCATGAAGTATTCTTAGAGAAGCTTGGAGGTTGGTACTTGCTTCTTTAACTTTTTGTTATGGTTTTACATTTAATCACTTTTAGTATCAAAAGCTGATATCGAATATGGTACTTTTCATAAGAAGTTCAACCTTCAATCTGTTCCTGATTTTACTCCAATTTCTTTGCCTCAACCATTGAAAGATTCAACAATACAAACAAAGATTGAAACATTTTTGGAGAAGAAAGAAGACTCATTGTTGCCACCAATTGCTGATGTAAGTGGATGTTTTTATGTATGATACAAGAAAGCTCATTTAAGTAGTAATAGGTGTCGATGTTAATGCTTTCACACTGTTTCTTATGCTATGTTTTACCGTTCTTTAACCTTTCCTTTGATAATAATTTTACTTACTTTATTTTTTAGGCAACCATATCTCATTCTCCTGTGAAGCGAACTCTTATCAAAAATGGTTCTTCATCTCTTTCAAAGGTGGCTGATGATGTTTCAAATGTTCTTTTGCCTCCTTCAAAATTTGATGGAGATACTCCAAAGCTCTCACTTTATGAAAGGATCATGCTCAAACAGAAGCTTCGTGAAGAGAAGATGCAACCAATGAAACTTGCGCAAGAGCGTCGAAAACATCAACTCGAATTACTCCGAGATGAATTATTGTTCTCAATTTGGTCTGTCTTCATTCGAATCAAGCCTCAATCAACAATCAAATTGGATTTCTTGATCCATCGTATTGCAAAGGATACAACTCTGACTGGTGGAGAATGCATCGAACATGTGGAACTTCTATGTGAAATAGCCTTACAATATTTTGATCTTTATGCTGCTGGTATTCATGGTTCAAGGTATATTCGACTACTTACAAAAGATCTGGAAGAGTATCAAAATGTGAAGAATCTTGTTATCGACCAAATTGAAAAGCTCCATTAACCATTCTTCTTCTTTTGTTTCTTATGTTTTTTTTGTTTGTTGATAGGCTTCCATTCGTTGAGAATTTGTATTGTTTTTAACATTATATGTAATTTCCTGTTTTTGTTATTATTTGTTTATTTTCAACTTTTTGATTGTCTTTTATTTACAATAAAGTTATCCAGTTATGTTAAAAATTGTTTACTCTCGAAATTGATTCTTATCGTTGGCCTTTTTGCATCCATATTTTATGTTTGCTTTATCAAGGAATACTTCCAAACCTTTCTTGATTTCTCCAAAACTCAGCCTCTTTCCCTAACTTTTTTTTTGGCTTTTTTGGAAACTCCAAACCTCGATGGTGAAAGTAATCTAAAAGAGACTCTACGAGTAAATTTAAAGATTTCAGAGTAAAGCGGTCAATTTTTTTTCTTTTTTTGTTTCGAATACGTTCAAAATGGCGCTATACACATTATTTTATTACAAAAATATGCCATTTTCTTAAAACTTTTTTATATCTTTAAAGATTTTTTTTACACAAAAGATAGTAATGTAAATTGAACAGTATTTTGCATTTGTGATTTACTATAATTTTTTAAATTTTATGAAATAAAAAAAAATGGTGATGTCAGCCAACGAACGCTGCCTTTTACCTTTGTGCGTGCGTTATCGCTTTTTTCTGTATATCTATGGTTGAAAAAGAAAGAGAGAAATAAACTAAATAAAAGCCCCAACGCATCCTTTCTGATTTTATATTTTGATAGATAAAGAATGAAAAAGAATTCATCTTCGGTTTAATTACCCAAAGTTTGAGGTAATAATTAAATTCCAGCTCTTTTTAAAGCGGCTTTGGAAAAATTAAAATAAATTTTGGAAAGTTTTGCTTTTTTACAAAGCGAAACAAATATTTATAAAAAAGCATTTTTCTAATTCCAAATCGTATTTAATTAGATTTAGTACTTCAATGCTTGATGCTTGTTTTCATAAAATAAAAAATTGCTTCCAAATCGGCTTGATAGGATCCAATTTGAAAAATATTATTGAAAATGGACGTAAAAATGCCTAATAAATGAGAAAAATAAAGCACTTTTCTCCTGTAATTTTTTTCAATTCAAATCGTTTTAAATTCGATTAAACTACTTCGATGGTTGCTTGATGCATAGGATAAATAAATAATTTTTGGTTGAAGGTCTTAATTGGTATGCGATTCAAAATCCTCTTGGCATTAATTATTAAAAATTATAAGAAAAATATCTGGATAAAAAAAATAATATGCTTTATTGAACTCCGTAATTCAAAACGAGATTCACTAATGTCTTCCTCTATGTTTAATGCATTAATGTTTGATGACTTCCAAATCGTCACCATAGGATCCGTTTTGAAAAATATTGTTGAAAATGGATGTAAAATAGCATAAATATCAATAAAAATAAAGCACTTTTCATCTGGATTTTTTTTTCTTATTCAAAAAGTTTTAAATTCGATTAAGGTACTTCAAGAGTTGATGCAAGTGTTTAAAAAATAAATGGATCACAGTTGAGGTGCTTCCCGTGCATGCGATTCAAAATCCCGTTGGGAATAATTTTAATATATTTAATTAAAAATATTTGGATCAAAAAATCCATATGTCCAATTCAAGCCCTAACTCAAAACGAGATTCACTAATGTCTTGCATCAAAGTTTGATACATGTGTTCGGTAGGTCAAGAAATCAAAATTTTTGAATTACGCATATTTTTTTTATTTTCCAATTAATTTTTATTTATTTTTTTAACCATGAAAATGTATGTCATTTTTAACTCGCTGCCTCGAATAAAGAGATATGAAATTTCGAGATTTCATATTCAATAACATAGGTTTTTTTTTTTCAAAGCCACATAGCTCGATCACAACCTTAACTTTTTTGCTCTTGAAAACAGATGAGGTTTTTTATGAATAAATTAGAGACAGGTGTTTGGATGATTAGAATAATTTGATAATTAATTGAATGAATTAAAGATTCATTTATTTTTGGTTATTAAAATAAAAAAATATTAAATATTGCTTTTCCTGAAAAAAGTTTTATTTCCACCGATTTCAATCGATTTCCATTGTTTCCATAAAAAGTTTAAAACATTTGTTTGCATAATTTTATTAATTGTGTGTTGGATTTTTAAGTGGCATTGTATTGTAATAATGAAATAAATCTCAAACTTATTTATTTATTTAATAAAAAATTGTTTCAAGAAAAATAAGGATCTTTGGATTTGAATATCTTAAATCTTTAACAACAAAATGTGATGATGACTTGATTGTAAGAATTTTTGTGTGTGAGTGAGACTATCTTTATTTTTAATTTCTCAACAAGCTTGCACTAATTTTCATTAATATTAATTTCTTTCCATCAGCTTCAACTGATTTTCATAATTATTTCCATAATTAGAGTTCCGATGGCTTTGTGATTATTAATTTAAGGTTAACAAAAAAAACCTTTTCATATTTAAGTTTTATAAAGCATTTTTTAGCGACGACCGACGCACAATCTCTCACCATCCATTTATTTATTATATATTTATCATTTTTCTGTGACTCTCTCTAGTTAACAAAAAATAGTGAACAATAAATATGAAACTCGGCCTTTCTTTAATTGTTATGGAAAAATATATATGAAAAGCGAAGATTTTATCGTTGGTTAATTACCCTACAAAACTTAAGGTAATCATAAAATTCCAGCTCTTTTTTAAGCGGCAGGAAAAAAAAGTAAATAAATTTTGGAAAGTTTTACTTTAAAAAAAGTGAAACAAAAATATTATAAAACAAAAAAACTGTTGATTTCAATTACAGAACTAAATAATTGAATTTTGGAAGATGAAAAAAAAATGAAAAAAGCTTGGAGCACTCGAGATTCCCAGGAGGTCTCCCATCCAAGTACTAATCGAGCCCAGCAGTGCTTAACTTGCCAGATCGGACGGGATGGCGTGCTTTCACTGCGGTATGACCCCAAGCGAATGACTATCTTTTTGTGTTGCTCATAAACAAAAGAACAGCAAAAAAAGGGAAAAAATGAATGCGAACAAAAAAAAGAAGCGACACAAAAAAGTGCATTTTTTCAGACAAAAATTAATGTTTAAAGAAAGATAAATTTATCTAAAGTCAAAAAATGATTAAAAAACCTTTTCATGAAAAGCGATTTTTTGAAAAAACTTATCTTCCTCAAAGTTTTTATAATTTTCAAATTCAGTGTTTCATGCCGAAACCATCTGTTTTGTTTTTTATTATCTATCAAACAATTTTTTCCCTCTAATTCCACTCTTCAAGGGTAAGACTTTCTTTTAACAACAATTAAATAAATGAGTAAGAACGAATAAGATAAAAATTATTTATGGCGGTATTTTTTTTTGTTTGCGATGGCATTTTTTTGTTGTTGTCGTGAAGATCGTCCGCCTTGCATTTTTTTAAATTCCAGTTAGCGTTTGCGCATAAACGCAAGAAGATGAGGAAAACACCAAATTGATTTTTTTATTTCCCGCCATTTTTTTTCGACTGCTGTTTTTTTCTTCAAGAATAGTTTTTTTAAAGAGAGGCTTGGGACATTTTTCGCCAATTTTGCTCCCATTTAATTTTTTGGATGCCACTTTTTGTGTTTGGTCTAACTTTAAATTAAAAAAAAGTTAAATTGTCACCATTAGGAAATTTATGATTATTTTTTTACTAAGAACCTTTGAATAAATAGTAACCACAAATTATTTTTATTTAATGCTCAAAAAAACTCTTTTCTTATTTATCCTTTCTAGCGGCTTCCAAAATATTATTGCATATTCCCTTTCTTTTGTTATCAATATTTATTTAGTTAGAACATTATCTTACTTAATTGTTTCAAAAAATTTACGGGCAAATACTTGAAAGCCTTAACCAAAAAATCGCTTGTTTGCACCTTACATAACTTTTTTTCTCCAATTTTTTTTGGAGTTTATCCTTTTTCCGGTCCTTCAGTTGCTTGAAAAACCTTTTTTTTATTTTAGACCCAAAAGATAACAACCAACCAAAAATGAATCGAGCTAACGAAAGACTTTGCACATCTGAATCAGAACGAATTGGCAGAGAATTTATTGATAATTGGAGCCATTACATTTCACTTGTTGAAGATAGCAATGAAACAGGTTTGAGAATATACTTTATTTCTTAACTTTTTTAACGATTATTCCCATTATTATTAGATTTACTAAATTTACTTGATGTTCTTGATCGAACTCGAATTAACTGGCAAAAGAGTGAAGCGGAATGTAAACTTTATAAAAGTAAAATGGTTACATTCGAAAAGAAAGCAGCTCTTCTTCAAACAGATAATGATACCCTTCAAGATCGTTTGAGAAATTGTCAAGCTCAACTTACCCATGTTGCAAATGGTAAAAAAGATGTTGAATATGAGCTTGCTGAACATAAACGAATTATAGAACAATTGAGAAATATCATCAAGGTTAATTTTTTTTTTCTTCACCTTTTTTTGAAATTAATGACAGTATAATACTTTTTAGTCAAATGATTTAAATCTTATTTCTGATGGTTTATTAGCAGTTATAAATAGCACAAGTAAACGACCAAGCCCCACAAAATCAATCAATAATAATACCTATGATAATAATACAACCACCACTGGCACAGTTGTGACATGTAATATTCTTTCCCCAATTTTTTTATTATAACAAATCTAAATATTTGACATTTATTTTAGCTCATCATTTTGGTGTTAGAGCAGCTTCCATGGAAAGTAATCAATCTGATATAGATTATGATCGAACAGCTGATTCTTTGGAAGAATCTTCATCTGAAACTACACCAAGTCGTCGAGAATCTCGTAAACGTCGTTCACGTTCTTTAGTTCCTGAAAATTCACGAAATGTTCGATTTAATTCTTCTTCGATTATTAAAGATGGAGGATATGATGAAACTCCATCCAAACGATCCCGTAATGGAGGAGAAGATACAGAAATAACTGCAACAATTAAAATAGATACCAGTGGTCAACGAAAACCATCTGGAACAGTTCGAATTCGTCGATCTATGAATCGTTCAATGAGTGAATCAACTTTAATTGAAAAGAAAGAAAAAATTCAGTTAAAGACACAAGCCTTGACTCCTTCCATCGCTCGAAGCACTTATGATATGTAAGTTTAAATGTTTATTTTTTAAAGAAAATATCTTTATTATTTTTTGTGGTTGCTTTAGACGTAGTCCTCATGCTATTGCAAGCAGTTGGACTCGAGGACAAGATATTCAGCGTCGAACTCATCGTGTCTCCAAATTTCATCCAGTTTTTGAAGCTTGCGATGTTTGTAAAAAACGTTTTGGAATTACAGCAACTAATGCTCTTCGATGTGTTGGTTAGTTTTATCTGAAAAGTTTTATCATTTTATGCTAGCTTTATTACTTCAGATTGCAATATTCGATTCCATCGTCATTGCCATGCTCGAGCTCCAATGCCATGTGTACCAAAAATTATGTTGCCTAAAACCCCATCGAAGCAAAAAACTGCGTTAGTTTATTATTGCCCTGACACACATCCTTTCATTCCGCCACTTCTTATTCATTGCATCGTTGCATTAGAACGTGATCGATTGACTCGAGAAGGAATATATCGTTTACCTGGAAGTGAAACAGCTGTAACAAAACTTTACAATGAATTTATGACATCTCGGGTTGTTCCAAATCTTGCTAATGTTGAATCTGAAACAATTACAGGTTGCATCAAAAAGTTTTTAAGAGAATTAAGAGTAAGATGCTTTTTTATATATGAAGTTACAGGTTTACATTAACTTTTTTATTTTTTAGGATCAACTTATTCCCGCAACATCATTTGATGAATTTATGAAAGCGATTGAAAACAACGATGATGAAGCTATTATTGAATCGTTTCTTGATCTCCCTGCTCCCAATCGCGACACTCTTGCTTATTTTCTTCTTCATCTCCAAAAAATTGCAAAGAATTCAAGTCATAATAAAATGCCCATTGAAAATCTTGCACGTGTATTAGCTCCAACTATTATTGGATATTCAAAACTTCATGCAAAAACTCTCGAAAATGCAAATGAACTTAGTCGAAATCAATATTCTATTCTTCTTCGACTTTTAAGAATTTCATCTGTTTGTTTTTTTCTTTCTTTGGTTTTTTTAAAAATTTATAATATTCTTCATATTTTTTTAGGAGTTTTGGAATCGTTTCATAACCCAAAACATGTCAGCTGTGCTCGCTGCTGAAGCTCGAACCCCAGGATCCAAGACTGCTTTACTAACTCTTACACCAACACCTGCACCAAGAAGAGGAGATAGAGTTGAAACAATTATGGAGCTTGAAACAGATGAAACTCATCAAACTTCTTCTCCTCTCATTCAACCATTATCGATGGCATCAACGACCATGCGTGGAATTTATTTTAAAGATGCTTTGTAAAAATATTTTATTCACAAACATTCCCTCAAACTTTTTTTTTTCATTATTTGTTATATATCTGTTCGCCTATCTATGACTTTATTTTCAGCTTCATCTCTAACTTTTTGTTGTTTTTATCCTACCTTTTTTAAAGCTTCTCTTATATTCATTTGGTAATTGTTTATCATTGAATATACGAATATTCCTTTTTGGTTTGCACTCTAAACTTTTTTCTTTGTAGATTTTCTTTTTTTTTAAATTTATTATTAAATAAAAAAGAATCGTTGTTTTTTATTACAAATTAGCAAATGCAATAATTTTTACAACATTCACATCGAATTTTTTTTTTGTCATCGACGCTTTGTTTTTTTTGGCTCACATTCAAAAAGCTTTACATAAAAATTGTGTGATGAAGAGCCTTTAAAAAAAGATTATGTAAATTCAATTTGTAACATTTTTAATCTCTCAACGGTGTTTATAAAAAAAAATAAACGATAGCTTTGTGGGTCTATAAAATTTCCTAAACTCCTAAACTTCGGTTTCAAATAAAAATGTAAAAAGAAGAAAAAGATTATTTTTGGGAGATTATTTAAATTTTGTTAAAAAGAAAAATTCACATATCTCCGTTGAAGATCAGCGCTAAAATCTTTTTTCATTTTTCGCTGAAATTTAAATATGTAGAAAATATTGGATTTGCTTTAATTAAAAAAAGAAAGAAAAAAGAAATAATTATGTTATTACATTCCTCAAATTTTATCAAAAATTTAATCAAACAAATTTTTTTTCATTATCGTTGCTGGATTTATTATTGCTCTTTTGTGTTTACAGTTTTAATAGTTTATTACTGTATTTTTTCTTTGAATCATAAAATCTCAAACAAAACCGCATTTTTTGATTTGTTTGGTTCAAATATTGAAAATAATGAAATCACAATTATCATAGTTGTGAATGATTTGAAAAAGATATCAGAAGATTATTCAATAAGTATTCCAACAATTCAATGTTATGCAAAAGCAAAAAATTATAATTTATTAATTATTGATTTTTCTAATAAATCTTCATTTCCATCTAAATGTGATATAAAATGTGTAAGTTTTTTTCTATGCGAAGAGATTTAATGCACTGAATTTTAAGCATAGTTTTACAAGAAAAAACGAAAAAAAGTTTTGGTGTAAAAAGAAAGCGCATGGAATTCAATAAATTTGAAAATTTTTATTGTTTTAATTTTTGATAAATGGTCAATCTCATTTTTAATGAAAAAGCCTTTAAAAAACGTTTAAATTTTGAAACAAAGAAAAACCATTTTATTTTTTATATTTCTGAAATATGCATTTTTTAGCGACACTGTAACCAAAAACTTTCTGAAACAGCTCCAGTAAAATTTTCGAGACATTGCATAATTGCAGAATATTTAAAAGATAATCCACAAATGAAATATGTTCTTGCATTGGATGCAGATACAGGAATAATAAATCCAAATCATACCATTCAAGAATATGTTGATTCCAATTACGATTTAACATTTCATGAACGAAGATATAATTGGGAGATTCAAGCTGCGACTTATATCGCAAAGTTAGTTTCTTGCAAAAAGTGTGAAAATAATTTTTTTTTTAAGAAACTCTGAATTTACTCGAAAATTTTTGCATTCATGGACAAGCATGATTGATCAAATTCCAAATACTATTGAAAATGCTGATAATCCAGCTTTACATGTAAGTTTGATCGAATTAAAAAACCATAGAAGCTTATATTATATTTTTTTACTAAAAGAGAAAAATTGATTTTAATATATTATTGAATCCTTTTTAATTTTAAGCAAGTTTTAATGAATTATCACTTTGATGAAGATGATCCGAAAAAATGTGAATGTCAAGCATTATGGAAATTTGCAGCGTAAGTTAGTTACATACATCGTCAGCTTTATTTAAACATTATTTATAAAATTATGTTAAAGTTTTTTAGAATTCATACAGATATTCGAAAATTTATTCATTGCACCCGATTATTTCTGGGTTTTGATAAAACAGAATGTTGTAAATCAAAAATAAAATTTTATTTAGCTAATGATTTGCAAAATCCAGCATGGTCAAGAGATGGATGGTTAACAGACACAAAATTTTCTAAAAATGATTTCATGTTTCATGATTGGAAAACAAAGTAAACTAAAATTTTCCAAAAATTAAAAATTCTTATTTAAAATTTTTTAGAGATTTAACGAGAAATGTTAGATCGCATTGGAAAAATCCATTTAAAAATGGAATCTTTTCAACCGACGACGATAACTGCCATTCGAATAATTTTACTGATAATTGGAAATATCTTCCTGGATTTAAAATAGATCAAAAAGCTTTGGATGAAATGTTGATAAAAGCTCAAAATCAATGGAGGCAAAAAATGGGTTTTAAATATTTGAATGAATTTAAAAATCGAATAAAGTGATTCAACGCTATTTTTATTTAATTTTTTTGTTGATAAAATAAAGGCATTTTTGTTTTTTTTACACATTTTCTACTTTAAAATTCGTTTTGAGCCACAAAAAGTTAGGGTTTTAATATATGTTTTTTTATTAATTTTCATTATTTTCAACAAAGTATTTACTAAATTTGAATGCAGTTTCGCATTCCTCGGCTTCGACATTAATAAAAGTAACTTTTTGATGAGGATGAGGCCGATAAGGGACATTAAAAATGGGAACATAAGGAGAATCACTTTGCATAAAATTTAGAATAAAGTCCACTGGATTTAAATTTTTTATTATTGGATTTGCATTGGGCGCTATGGGATTGTGAAGTTCTGCATCGATTTGGCATACTTTAACTCCATCTTGAGCGGATTTTCCATTTCCAACTAAAGTTTCAAGAACGCTATATTCAATTCCTTCAATATCGATGGTTAAATAATGAAGAATTCGAGTTCCAACAAATTTATCCAATAATGAAGTCAAAGTTAAAACTGTGATGTTTTCCTTTTTATAATGATTATCTTTGCATACCACAAGTTCGACTACATCATTTTTAGGGCCTAAAAAATTTAATCGAATGAGATAGGTTAATTTGAGATTTAGGCAGAGTTGTCGTCGACAAGGTGTGACACTTCTTCAAAGCATTTTTTGAAGATAACTTTAATTTTTTGAAAGCTATCGAAAAATTTCGAAAGTTTAGTTTTTCATTAACGAAAATTCAAACATGAGAACTTCGTAGTCGAGTTTTTGGTGCAAAACCTCCGTTTTGAATTTAGAGAACAAAAAACACCAAAAAAATAAAAAATTAAATGCTTACCTACTCCATAAGGAATAATTTTCCCAAGAGATGAGAAATTCCCAGCATCCCCAGGTTCTGCACCAAACATGCTACATTCAGGATATTTTTGTTTGAACTTTGTTTCAGCCATCGTTCCTCCTCCCACACCCACGGTTAACCAATTACAATTATCTTTATCATATTCATCAGCCATAGGTAAAAAGGCTTTCTTTTCACCCCAAAAATCATTTACATACATTTCCATTTTTGAATGCGGAATTGGAATATATGAATGAATGCAATCAGAAAAATGTTGAAAAAATTTTGTTGAATTACTATAATATATTTTTGCTGCTCTTTCTATGCAACCAGAAAGCTTAAATTTGAATGGAAAATAATATGGCATTTCTATATTTTGTTTTAAATAAGTAATTCTTGAATTTCGAGTATTATAAATTACAATAAATCCACCAGCAAAAATACAAAATAAAATAAGCCATGGTTGTGGGAAGGCATATCGAATCATATATAAGCTCTGTAAAAAAAATATGTTATTTAAGAGAGACTCTACGAGTAAATTTAAAGATTTTAGAGTCAAGCTGCACAAAATTTTTTAGATTTTTTATTTTTTGTTTATAATAGGTTCAAAATGATGAGAAAAAATTATTTGTTGCAAGCTTTTTCTCAAAAAGTGAGCAGGATATGCAAATTTATGCTATCGAAGTTGAAATCATGCATTAACTTCAAAAATTCGGCTAAATTCACCCATGAAGTATAATAATTTGATATTTATCCAATATTATGTAATAGATTGCGGGCTAATTTATGGTGTATTTCATATATTTTAATATTCATTAAAAATGAGGAGAAATTTGCATATTTATTTTTCAAATTGATGCCATTTTTTTATAAAGACCGGTGGGGGCAGGAAAAAAAATACCATATAATCCTGAGGATCTCTGCTACAGATTTGGTAAAAAAAATAATTTTTACACCATGTACTTAAGGACTTATGAATTTTTGAATGCGCATGACCACCATTTTTAATGGGGAAAATGGTGTTTTTCAAATTTTTGACTTCTTTTCTTCCATGAAAACAATTTGAACATAATGCCAAAAACCAAAGAAAGAAAGTGAAAAACACCATTTTCCCCATTAAAAATGGTGGTCATGCGCATTCAAAAATTCATAAGTCCTTAAGTACATGGTGTAAAAATTATTTTTTTTACCAAATCTCTAGCAGAGATCCTCAGGATTATATGGTATTTTTTTTCCTGCCCCCACCGGTCTTTATAAAAAAATGGCATCAATTTGAAAAATAAATATGCAAATTTCTCCTCATTTTTAATGAATATTAAAATATATGAAATACACCATAAATTAGCCCGCAATCTATTACATAATATTGGATAAATATCAAATTATTATACTTCATGGGTGAATTTAGCCGAATTTTTGAAGTTAATGCATGATTTCAACTTCGATAGCATAAATTTGCATATCCTGCTCACTTTTTGAGAAAAAGCTTGCAACAAATAATTTTTTCTCATCATTTTGAACCTATTATAAACAAAAAATAAAAAATCTAAAAAATTTTGTGCAGCTCGATTTGAATCAGCTCACAGAACCTCTCTTAAAAGTAAAAAAAGCTGGATTTCAAATTATTTTTCAAACATGAACATTGAAATGGGAAAAAAGCATTAAAAAAAAGGGTTTTTTGAGCTTGGAAAAATAGCCCCGATGAAACCAAAAAGATGATTTTTTTATAGAGTCGGTCATCTCTCAAATTCAAAGCTCCAATTAAAAATCTAATCATTGTCCAAGCTCGTTGGCATTAATTCCAATGATTTTTTTTTTGGTTTCGTAGAAAATGATTTTTTTTTCTTAATTTTTTTATCAACAAACGTTTCTCTTCTTTTTTTGAGAAGTGGGTGAAATACAAAAAAAAAAGAAAATTAGTCGAAGCATAATTTATTCAAGCTTATTTTTTGTTTGACACAGTATTTTGAATTGGGAAAAAACGATGGCCTGCAATACAAAAAAATAGTCTAAGATCTAAAACACGCATATTTATTGACCAAAAATTTTTTTATTATTCATTTATTCAACAAAAAAAAGAAAGATTTTATTGTGTTACAACGTTTAAAAAGAATATCATTTTTTAAAATCTTTTTGAGTTTCATTTTCCCGAGAAATATCTTATTTTTAATTTTTTTCGGAGATAAATAATCTATGTTAATTCTCTTTAAAAAAATGAATGGAAATTACACATTTCTACCGTTTTATAAAATATTAATAAAGTTTGAATTAATTATATTTTTGACATGGAAAAAAGTCGTCAAATATTTTTTAAACTAAAATTTATCACATTTAAAAATCAGAAACCCACACAAAAATAACGTTATCAGATATTCAATGAATATTTTTTTTTGAGTTTAAAATTGGATCAATATTTTTTTAAAATTAATAAATGATATTTAAAAAAAGAAAATTTGCAAAACAAAAAATTATATTTTTGGCTTTCTTAATTATATTATTTTTTATTTGGTTAAATCAAAATTTGGATGTAACAAGAATAATCGTCAATTCATCAAATAGGAAAACGACGACGACGCATGAAATCTTAAATCGATCAGTAGCTTTTCCAATTTATGATGCATATATTTCCGCTGATTATAAAATATGTAGTGGATTAGGGAATCAGGTAAAAAATATTTTTACATCATAAACTTCAATAAATACTTTAATTGTCGAAGTGTGTCTTTTTTGTAAATAATTTTTTAAGGAATTTAAAATATGGGTTTTTTGTTTTATTTGAAATATGTAAAACTTTAAAACTAAATTTTTAGTTATTCCGTTTTGCAATTTATTATGGAATTGGGCGGGAAATAAATCGAAGTCCATTTTTTCATGCAAACAAAAAGTGCCAAATTGAATCCATGAAAGAAATAAAAGAGATTTTTCCTAATTTTTATAATCATGTAAAATTATTAAATGCAACTCCAAATGAAAGTGAATATGTTGATATTGTAAAGGGTTGCTGCAATTATGAAAGGTATTGCGCCATAGTTATTTGAAATTGTAAAGTAATAATGAAGCTTTAGAATTTCAAACGTCTCAAAAAAATATTTAATTTTTAAACGAAATCTTCCACAATTTTTTACTTTTTTTCAAAAATACAATTATGATATTCGCAATTTTATGGATTTTGATAAAATATTAGTAAAAAATGCTTCAAACATTGCTAAAGAAATATTTGGGTATGTTTTACCGGCAATTAATAACAAAGCTCCTAAAATTTATTTTTAACTTGTTCAGATAATTTTTTAGAGAAGATAAATCCCATAAACTTTGTGTCCATATTCGACGAGGAGATTTTATGAATCCATCGTATAAATATCAAGAATCACGCTCAAATTTTATTATTCCAGCAACAAATTACATACACAATTATTTATTAAACAAAGGTTATTCAGATATTTCTTTGGTATTAATGGGTCAAGATGAAAAATTTAAACATTCATTAAAAATTAATTCTACACTTTTTAAAGCCATTTATTTTCCATATCTGCCTTCGAGAGGTCATGATCTTGCGTTTGGTGCAATTCATTGTGACACCTTTTTAATTTCCGCTTCCATTTCCACTTTTGCTTGGTGGACGGCATATTTAATGCCCAAAAACAAAATAGTGTTTTATAATTCAAAACTTTTAAAGCATGGAAATTATGAAAAAGAAAATTATGCAAAAATTTTTCTTCCATCTTGGATAAAATTAGACTTATAAGTTTTTGCAAAAGTAAAAATAATAAAAGTTTGTATCGTTCGATTTTTGAAACAAAAAATAACAATAATTATTAGCGAAAATATTTATTACTCAGAAACAAAGTTAGCAAATATAAAATATTACAAAAAACAGAAAATTTTTGTTCGACCATTTTCCGTCTGGATGAATTGTCTATAACTACCAGAAAAGAGTTATGCAAAAAAAGAATGGGCAAGCCAGAGAGATCACTTTTTAACTACCACTTTTAGCTTTCCTTTTTTTTATAATGTTTCAAGTTTTATAATTTTTAAAATTAGTTTGACCGAGGCATCAAATGTTTTCTTAATAAAAAATCAAGTTATTTATCTGTAAATTCATTGAAAAAGTCAATACCAATAAAGCAGCTTTTGACACATTAAATAACACAAACAATAAAAAAAAATTCTCTTAAAATTCTTGTCATTTTAGATTTCGTTGTCTTATAAATTTTTATTTTATTGAATTTTACGAAAATATGGGATGTAACACATATATTTATGATTTATTCATAGATAAAATTGTAATAGTTTTTGTAATTTATTTAATAAATTTCTAAAGTTTTATGATGTCACTAAAAACGTTTTTACTTCAGAAAATATGTGGCAGTTTTATTACAAGGCTTCTTCTATCCACGAGATAGTAAAAATAAACTTATTTACGAAATAAACAAAAAGTATATTAAAATATTCAAAAAAAAAAAAATTTAACGAAAATCACCAACTGAAAAAGATTTCTGACTCAAAAGCATACCCCGTTTGGGGGATTGAAATTTTATTTTGGAGCTAGCGGTCCTCCTTGCCATGCGCAGGGTTTGCCACCCAAATTTTTTCCAAGTTGCGGTCCCTCTCGCCATGCTTACGCAAAAACCCTAAATTTTTTTTTCGGTGGTGCTTCGCACCACCGAAAAAAAAATTTAGGCTCTTATTATTATATAGTTCTCCGTATCTAACTGATCGTAAAAGGTATAGTATTCGGTATATTAATAGTATTTTTAAAATTTTATTATACTAATGCTCTTTTATTATATAAAATATTGGCTTTTGATTATTTTTTCTCACTTTCTTTTATGATTAAAAAGCAAAAAAGCTTTATTTATGCTTTTAAACTAAATTATCCCATTTGTGTATATTCTGTGGATTAGTAACATTGAAAGTTCATTTAGAGAGTTTGAGAATTTTGTATTAAAGTAAAGGGTATTTAGTTTTTTATCCTTTCTCATAATTTTCATTGTCTTTAAACATTTCATTCCTTTTGTTTATCTTAATTTTAATTAGTTCACTAGGCGGGTAGCGGGCCTTCGGCCCGCCAGCAAATGTTTCATTTTATTGCTTATAGTTTATAATGAACATCTCTTAGTTACTTTTTTGCAATATTGTCTCATTCATGCGATTGTAATATTAATTGTCCTCCCAGCATTTCCTTGCGTTAACGCTATTTAATTCCTTTCATCCTTACTCAAATATTTGAGACACTTCAAAGACAAATGTGTTTATCTCTGTTAAATTTTTATGCAATAATAAAGCTAATTCGCTCTACATGTTTCAAAAAAGGCTTGCTATCAGAGTTTTTTCTTTTTCTTGAAATCCTCAATCCAAAATTAAAAGATCCTTTCTAATAAGACCTTTAAATGTTTAAAGCGCTTCAAAATCAACAACCATCGTCATCGCTAACATTCCTTGCAATGCAAAGTCTATCTGCATTCGTTGCATTCATGTTTATGCAAATTTTATTGCACAGAAACTCAAGCCATTTTATCTGTTCTTTCCTTTATTTTGTTTTTTTGGTCATTGAAACCTTCCAATGATATTGGTCCTTGGATCCTCGAAATTAGGTCCTTGGATCTTTCCCCGGATATTAGCTCTATGGATCCTTTCCCTTATATTATTTGACTGGATCCTTTCTCTGAAATTAGGTCTCTACAATTCGGATCTTGTATCTCGATTCCATGCTTTCTCTGGATCCTATCATCTTTTATCTTCTTCAGCTAACGGATCCTTCACTTGATTTTGGTCCTTGGATCCTTCCCCGGATATTATCTCTATGGACCCTTGCCTTGATATTAGGTCCCTAATGCTTCCTCAAAAGAAACCCGCCACTCATCACCATTTCATTTCCATGAAATGAGAATTAAAAATCCTTTTTTGCACTTTCATTCTTGTTTATGCAAATTTCCATGCTTTTGTTTCATTGTATTGTAACTTTCCCATGAATAGTTTCCGAGCGCGGAATGACAATGTTTATTGTTTGAAAGGATAAGTCAGAAGTCTATGCAAAGCAAAGTAAAGATTTTTGTTTGATTATAAAGCTTTTTAAATTAGCTTCCCATTGGCTTTTTGCAGAGGTTTGGATATTTTACCATAAAAAAGACTTCGGTGGATTTCGAGAAAATCATAGACTCGTGATGTAATACTTTTATAGTATAATATACTATTATTAATGCTTGTTATTCTAAACCATGGAATTTTAAATAAGTAACAAATAAAGCGTCGCCTATTAATTTTTGCTATGAATAATTTATAATTGTTAAACAATTTTTTGAGAAAAAAACAAGCAATTAGTACAAACCGTAAAAAATTCTTTAACCTTCAGAGACTATTATAGCCTTTTTTAATCTTTGCTTATTTTAAATAGCTTTATAAAAACCCAACTCAATGTATCCATTAATATTTTACTAAATCTTGGCTCTTTTAGTTTGATTTTTTTACGCTTCTTAAAAAATAAATTAGATTATCCTTATATCAGGAAGAAAGCAAATATTAAAAAAAACATTATGCAAGCCAGTTAAAAACTCTAAAAACCTTTACAATTTTTATATTAGTTACAGTTTATTGTTTCTTTTTTATCCAAAACTGCACTTGCCCATTTCAATGCAAGTATTTTTGTAAAAATAAATCGAACACTAATTCTTAGAATTGCTGAAGTCCATTTTCCCGTTCTGAGCGTTTTTAAACAATTATGAAGTTAGGTGCTTTAATAATTTAGCCATTTTAAATAAAAATACATAGAAAAACAATAGTAAAAATTTGTTAATAATTTCAAAGAAAGAGTTTTTACATTAATATTGAAAGTACGGGTTTTCAATCAATTTGAAAATGTGAAAGAAATTCCGTTTTTTATTGCGATAATGCTTGGTATAAATCATTAGGTAATGAATGTAATGGCTTTAACATTTTTTCATTATTCACAAAACATTTGGTTGCATTACAGATGTTCCTCGGTGCAAAAAAAAATCGTGCGCGATTTCTGGGAAAAAAGAGAGCAAAAATGGTGCCAAGCATTTTGGAAAAAAAAGGTTTAATGGTAAAAAATGTCAATCATGCATATAATCAGGTACTTTAGCAATAGTACCGTCCTATTAAAATTAGTAAATAATAGCAGAAAAATAAAGAATTAAAAAATTTGGGAATAACTAAAAGTTTTAGCATTGCTCCATATTTCACTTTTTATAGGATTTTTGCGATATTCGGTCCTTTTTTCTTCTTTGTCTCCGAAAATACCTTAATTTTTTTTGCCTTGGTCAACCCTGTCATTTTTGGCCTTTTAATTTTTTCCAGACTTCTCCAAATTCTTAAGTTAGTGTTGATTCGCGACGCTAAACAAACGCGAAATAAAAACCGCGAAAGAGCGCGAACGCGAAACAACGCGAAATAAAATTTTAGCGTCGCGCGCTAAAGCGCGCGTTTTTGCAGCCCTGTTAGAGAGTATTTTTGTGTTAAATTGAAAAAATTGAAGTTATTTTTTTAAAGAAAAGGCGACGAAGAATATTTAAAAAAATATTAATTATGCTTTTCTTGTTTTACTGTAGTCAAACAAACAAACAAAAAAATGAAAATATTATTATTAAGTCTTATTGATTTAAAATTTAAATTAAAGCGGCAAACTTAACGAGCTAAGTACGTACACAATCCTTTTTTATAACTTTTTTTCAACTCTCATTATTGGTATAAAAATGAAGTAATAATAAAGAGATTTAGAAAAATTATAGTTTTAATATACACATTAAATCGTTTTGGGTTATTGAATGTATTATTTAGTAAAAACCGAATTAATCACTTTTTGAAAAAGGATTTTTGCAAGGAAAAAAACAAACTGCTTTAATTTACCAAACTTTCAAAAAATGAGGATTATGAAACGACTTAATTTGTAATTATTTTATTACCTTTCTTTATTTATATTTTGCTAGTCTTTTTCTTTATGCAAATAAATGATTATTCTTCACAGGGCTGTCCCGGATCACGGAATCCCGGACGTTTTTTTTGTTGATCCGGGTCCCGGATCCCGGATCCCGGATTGGCAAAGACCTAGTCCCGGACAGCCCTGATTCTTCACTATTTTTTGAAAGGCGTAAAATTGTCTCACATTAAAAATAAATCATTTATTATCTTTTTTCAATTCTTTCCAAAACCACTAAAAACAAAAATGCGAAAAAAAATCAATCCACCAAGCCATCATCCAAAGCTTTGATTAATCCCGGAATTAAAAGGAGGGATGCTCGTGGAGTTAAATGAGCCAAATCACAATATTTAGCTAATTGAGTTTCAGCGTCAACAAATTCACAAAATTTTGTGCTACACAAAAGATTTTCGGTAGAAACTATGGCACAATTTTTGCATACTTTTACGGCTGCTTTGACTCGATTCCATGAAGGATAATTTATTCTTCCATATTCCTTTAAAAAATTTTTTTTGCAAAGTTTTTGGTACCTATTTTGTGATGGCTAACTTACTTCAATAGGGAAATGAAAATCTTTCAACGATAGATTTAGAAAAATAGCACGAGCAACATTGAGTGGATTAAAATTGGATAAACTGAAAAAATGCTTTTTAATAGATCAAAATAAATAAAAGAATAAACATACTTTCCAAAAAGCGGATTAGGTTCAAGAATAATTAAACGCTTGGTAAAATTTGAAATAATCGAAATACTTTTATTGAAAGCTTTAAAACCCTGATCTTCTTCTATGGTTATGTTTGAAAAGAATATATTGTATTGATCTAATCTAAAATGAAAGTAAATCTAGAGGCTTATTAGACATGTAACAAACCTTGCAGTGTGAATAATGACATCAGGTTTTAAAACTTTTAATAATTCGTCTTGAGAACCATCAAAGTTTTTGTTGCAACCCCATTTTCTTAATTTATTATTTAATTCGCCTGCTATTATGCTACAACCAATATGGGAAATTACATAAACTTTGTTAAAATTTTGTTTTGATTTTTTAATTGCATCTAATATTCCGCGAATTTGAAAATAAACAAAGCTGTTTCCAGTGATTAATGCAGTCTTACTGGCAGAGGAGTTTAGCTTAAAATTAAATAATTTTAATTTTAAGATAAAAGATTGCGCTTACTTGATAAGAGCAATATTTATCAAATTCGTTTTCAAATGGCCGCCTTGTTAAATATTTTTCAATCAATGGATCAATTTTGCACTCAGGATAATAAAAAGATTTGCATGTATCGGCTTCCCTTTCATTGCCATGAACCGAAGGATGCTATAAAAATTTTAATTATAGCTTGAGAAAGTCGTAATATGCAAGGGAAGAAAAAGAGTGGGACAAATATGGAATTGCTCTATAGTGTCTTTTTTAAAGCGCCTTCCAAACTAAATTGCTCGAAATTAGTACAAAGAAATAAGCAAACTAACCAGGTTATTATGCCAATGGTTGTGATCAAAAATAACTAAATAAAATATTGCAAAATAAGAAATAGAAATAAAAATGCAATTTATATTCCATGATGCTTTTCCAAGCGGTTTTTCAAAAAATTCATGAATCAAAATTCCAACAATAAATAAGCAAAATAAAGTAAAAAATGGACCTTAAAACTTTCAAAAAATGATAATTTTGTATATTTTTTAATTAGTAACTCACCATAAATATCAGAAATTGCGAGATATTTAAAATAAATAATTATGGGCCAATGGATTAAATAAATTGAATATGATGCATCTCCAATATAAACAAGCAATCGATTGATTGTCACAGGTAAAAATATTGGATCTGATTCATTAAAAACAATAAAAGCTCCGGTTAATATTGTTGAAATCAAGCGAAATATAGAAGAAATAAAAGTTAACTTTGGTAAAGAAAACGGAATAAAGCAAATAATGGATAATAAAATAAGTGTAAAATTTCTAATTTTGTAGAGTTTTAAAGAACAACCTATTTTTAAATTTTCCAAGTTGGCGTTTTGAAAAAAGCAAAATGCAGAAGTTCCAATTAAAAATTGCCAAATTCGACAAAACATCAAACCAAATGAAATTGATTCATATGGAATTAAAAGTTGTGATAAAGCTGAAGCAGATGAAATGACAAAAATCCAATGAAGAGGTTTGGTTTTGGATAAAATAAAATTAATTAAAAAAGGAGCAACCAAATAAAATTGTATTTCAACTCCAAGCGACCAAGAATGGAGGAAAAATTTAAATTCCGAAACCTAGAATACTTTTTAAGTTTTTTTTTTTTGCTAGCAAAAGGATAAAACTAACAAGTTCAAAATATTGGCCTTCACTAAACATGGATGAAAAATTATTGGCAAAAAACGCAGTCCAAAGCGCCTCGATTTTAAGGTATTTAAAATGCGATGGTAATAAATAAAAAATTCCAAAAGCAGTGAAGAATGTAATCATCAACAAACATAATGGAAAAATTCTTTTAATTCTCCTTGAATAAAATTGGATTAAACTTTGATTTGTCGCTTTTGACAAAATTAAAGTCATTAAATAACCGGAAATAACAAAAAATCTAAAAATTAGTTAAAGTAAATATTTGCGTAGATAAAACACTGACACATCGACTCCAAGAAAACCATAAGGAAATATTTTAGGCCAAATATGAAATCCAAGAACAGCTAAAATTGCTAAAGCTCGAAGCCACTGAATATCATTTCGCTTATTCATATTACTGATTGTGGAAGTTGCATGCGTGCTCGATGACGATATAATTTGCTAAAAATCGTTTGAATTGTATCTTTGTACTTAGTTTATTTTCCTCCCTTCTTTTAATTCTGTGAATTATAGAAAAGGAAAAATAAAAATTCTAAACTGTAAAAATATGTTAATACATTCTACCAACAACAACAAAAAAATTTGTAAGCTCGTAAACGACAATGTATATTGATTCAACAAGGATTATGCAAATTTTTCATGATTATTGACAATTATTATTTTAGATTTAAAAATGATCAATAAAATAATCTCTCACCAATGAGATACTTATTTAAACCCAAAATTTTTTATTATTTTAAATGACTGCGTCACAAAAATAAATCGGGGGAGCTAAAGTAAAGAAGACCCATAAAAAGAGTATCGCGCGTCAAAATCTCCTTCATTTCATCTTCGACGGTTTATAGTTTCAAATATTTTTTTCCATTTAAATAAAATAATCGAAATAAAAGAATATTTTGAAAATTCTTTGTCTCTTTTATTTTTTCGTTTCACTGACAATACATACATGCAATTAAGAAAGAAAAAAGTTTGATTATTGATGAAATATTTTGTGTTGCGTCATTTTTAAGTAACCAAATTTTAGTTAAGAAGTGAATTTTTATAAACATGATCTAGAGCAGAATATTTCACTTTTAAATTAATGAAATGCGTAAAAAGCGCGATGATATTCAATTACTTCGAGCTTTAGCTATTTTGGCTGTTCTTGGATTTCATATTTGGCCTTCTATTTTTTCTCATGGCTATTTAGGTGTAGATATGTAAGTTTTTTACCACTTTTTTTAGTCCAATAAAAAAAGTTTTGCAGGTTTTTTGTTATCTCAGGATATTTAATGACTCTTATTTGGTTACGATCTAAAGGAAATTTTATTAATAAAGTTATAAATTTTTATATTCGACGAATAAAACGAATAGCACCAGTGTTTTTATTGGTGATTTTTACAACTTTATTGTTTGGATCGTTTTTCTTGATTCAAAGTGATATGGAAAATTTGATAACAGAATCTTGGTGGTCCATCGCCTTTGCAAATAATATACCTCCAATGTTAAAAGAAAAATCTTATTTTGAAATTGTAAGTAAGTTTAATATGTATGAGAAATCTATTAGTTTTGTTACGGGATTTGGAGCGGAGAGAAAAAAGCAAATTTAGTGAATGTGTTTACCGAAATCAAAAATAAAAAGAATTTTATTTTCGCTTTCATAAATGAAATTTTTTTGGCATGAAACTGCCTCAATTTTAATTGATATTGATGAATTTTTATTTCTGGCTATAGACTTGACACCAGGGCTGTGCGATATCCGATATTTCGATTGTCGATATCGATACCGATATTTCCGATATCAATTTTTTTTGTCGATATCGATATCCCAAAAAAGGCCCGATATTCCGATATTCGATATATCGCACAGCCCTGCTTGACACGCGAAGTGTATCTCAGCAATCAAAAAAAATGCAAATTTCAAAAAACTTTTTTTAGTTAAATGATTACAATTTTTTAACTCATACTTGGTCACTTTCTGTTGAAGTTCAATATTATATTTTGGCGCCATTTTTATTGCAATTTATTGCTTGTAATTTATTTTCACCAATTATTGTGACCATAATAATTTTATGTGTTTCTCTATTTCTTCAATTGTTTATAAAAAATGAAGAAATTGCGTTTGAATTTTTATTTTGTCGAGTTTGGCAATTTTTGATTGGCACTGCTGCTTATTATTTTAGTCTTCATAAAATTATTGAAAAAGAATCACAAACAAACGACAACGAAAATTTATTGCCTAAAAAATATTTTCAAGCTGCTTTATTTTGTGTTTTATTTTTTATTTGTTTTAATATTTTTGACGTGAAAGATAATAATTTTAAAATTTTATTACGCATAATTACAACTTTTATAGCGGGAATATTAATTACATTGAAAGAAAATTATTTTTTTAATCCTGAAAAATATTTGTTTCGTGTTTTGTTATTTATTGGTGAAATTTCATACACAATTTATATGGTTCACTGGCCGGTGATAATGTTTTTAAGATATTTAAATATGGCAAATTATGGTAAGTCTTTAAATGCGTTTTTTAGATCAAAAAAATAAAAAAGCACTAAAAATCATGAGACTGCTTTCAAAATTTCTCGACTAAAGCTAAAAAATTATTTTTTTGTAGGAAGTCCATTACTTTTCTTGATCATCACAGCCATTTCGTTGTTGGTTTATTACTTATTTGAAGCTCCATTAGTTAGTAAAAGCATCGGAATAAATGCAAATTGTATTATTTTACTTTACGTCTTTATTATCATTTTTTCTATTTTCTTTCCAAAGTTTTCACAAAATCAAGATAAAATTATAATGGAAAACCAAAAATTAGCTAAAAGTTGTTATAAATTATATTTTCCATGCAAGCCCAATGATGTCATAAATCAAATCATTCCAAAGTTAAAGGGTTGCCGTTCTGCAAATTGCGTCTATAATGTAATTTTTTTTTTTTTTTTTAGTGTTTTCGGCCTAGAAAAGCCAAATTTTAGTTAGAAAAATACTTTTTTTATAGTTTTGGAAAATAACGAACCCAAGTTAATTTTTTGATGGCTATTTTTGCTTCAATAAATAAAGCTCACAATAAAAGGCTTGTTTTTAGCTTAATCCAAATGGGACTAAAACCGCCTTGATTATTGGAAACAGCCATGCTTATACACAAAATAAAGCAATGATTTTATCTATAAAACAATCAAAAAATGCCAACGAATACTCGAAAATTTATTTTATTTGTCGTTCAGCATGCTTAACTTTTGGAAATTTAAATAAACACTGGGATGGATGTGAATGTGAAAAATTAATAGGTGTTTATGAAAAATTGATTGAAGAAATAAACCCTGATTTAATTATAATCAATCAAAGGCAAGTTTTTTTTTAAATTTTAAAAGAATAAATTAAATTTTACTGAAAAATAAAATTAATTTCTAGACTCGATCACTTACCTTCAGCTTCAAAAGAGCTTCCAAAAAATTTAATATTCGATTATGCGTTTCAAGAAATAAATAAAAGCATCCAATTTTATTCAACACATACCTCAAAATTAATTTATATTAAACCTCATCCTGAAATGAATTTAACTTTTACCCCGAATAATGCAGCAAGGTTAATAACTCAAAATGGAAATGCAAATAGTGTAAATATAACAATCGAAGTAAGGACAAAACTAAATTTAAAAAAATCAAATTTTATGAAAAGGACTTTTTAGGATTTTGAAACCCGTAACAAAAATTCATGGTTACGCGTTGAAGCTGCCATAAAATATTGCCATAATTGTTTTATTATTAATTCAACTGAATATTTGTGTCAAAAAGATTATTGTCATTTGGTGGATGAAAAAATTAAACTTTCAATGTATTGTGATCGAAATCATTTAACTGAAATTGGTGCAATGAAATTGTTACCAGCTATAATTAATGCTATTTATAACTAATCTATAAATTTTAACACGAAGAAACATACAGCTTCATTACGCTGCTCGTTGCATCGATTCCATTGTCGTTGTCTTTTACCTTTCAAGTTGTTGAATGTTTGTTAGTTGGTTGTTGTGCTTTGCACTGTATAAATAATATCTAATATTTCTGTTGTCGCGGTTACAACAATCATTTTTATAAGTTTTATATTGAGTAAAAATACATGTTTTTCGGCAATTTATTCTTCCAAAAAAATGGGCTTATTAGATTTAAAAAAAAAAGCTATTTGAATTATTTAAATTTTATTTAATATTTGTTTATGAATTTATTAATTTTAGCTACGGATAATTAAGATAATTTATTTTCAAAAAGTAAAGAAACTTCAATAAAATATTCAAAAAAAGAAAGAAAAACAACACAAAAAACTAAAAGATTTTTGAGACAACGAGGAAAGGAAAAAATTCGCAATTAATAAAACCATTTTTATCAAAAATATAGGTCGAAAAATACGGTGATCTCATTTAAGATTAATGCCGAATTTTATCTTTTCTTTATGTTGACCGTATTAAAATGAAGAAAATATTTATTTGCTCCATTTTTGTGTTTTATTCAAAATTTTTGATATTTATATTACGTGTATGCGAGAAACATAGTTGTAGAAGCAACAAAGCACCAAAAAATATCTTGAAAATTAAATAAAGGCCAAGTCGTCATATCTATCGTTTCAGTGTCTTCCATTTCGAAAAAAAATTAAGATATATCCTTTTTTTCAACTCAAAATATAGTTTTCAACCAGTTTCTTTATCATTGTCCTTTTAAAAGAAAACTTTTGTTTGTATTATAATGCATTGGTTTTTTCTTGGTATCAATTTTAAGGCGATGGTAGTAGTTCCATTTTTATTTTTGTAACATATTAATTTATGAAAGAAAGGTTAAAATTGTCGATAATCTTTGTAGCGTTATGACGCCTATTCTTTTTTTTTTTGAAAACCCTCACTTTTCTAAAAAAAGTTATAAATTTGGATTTTTAATTTATTTGCTATTTTATTATCAGAATTAAATATTTAAATTACAAATTCCTGTTTTTTGTCGTTTAATATGTAAAAAGATTATCATATTCAACATCTAATCGCCCCTATTTGATTTCATTTTATGTGGGTTTATTTTCGGAAATAATTTAGGTCATTTAAAAAAATAAAAAAGTCATAATTGTAATTTATCGTTTTTTGTTTTGTTTTACACGTAAACGATTTATTTGCATAATATTTTATATAAAAAAGAAACTTGTAAAATATATATACAATGACATTTTTCACGATAGCATTTATAATGCATGTTTATGCGATAAAACTGTAATTTTGCTCATTGTAATTTTTTTAGAAGCTGAATTCTGTGTTACAAACAAACAAAAAACATAAATGTATTAAAATAAAGTATCAAACACAAAAACAAAAGAATTTTTTTATTCTTCAATGAAAGTTGTATTTTAATAAAAAATGAAAAAATAATCCCCGCTGTAAAATGGATGAAAGGAAAAAAGATGTAATCAACCTTTTTCAAATTATAAATTTCTTTCGCCTGTCTTTCTCCTCTACCGCTTTATCATGTTTTCATTTTCTTCAACTTTTAAAAGATTTATTAAAAATCGAACTTTAATATTTTATTTATTTGTTATTGCAATTGCCTTTATATTTTATTTCAATTCCAAATTTAAGCCAACTATAGCAAAACAACAACAATTCCAGAAACTTAATAAGCCAATAGTTAACAATAAAAAAATTATTAACTCCCGAGAAGAATTTAATATTAGCAGGGTATTTGAAAATTTAACAAAATCGAATGTTTTTGTCTCCGAAAATGAAAGACTTAATCTTTCTCTAGATGATTTAGCTGTTGTGACTTTTACTTCCAGTAATCACATAAGTGAAGCCATGTAAGTAATTTCGCTTTAACAAAGTTTAAAAATGCATATAACCTCAGCCAATGACACTATATCCAAAGAAAAATGGTTTTAAATGTTTAATTGCAAACCTTTATTTTTTTTTTAAATTTAGTTTTTTTTAGCCGAAGTTGTGATTCCTTTCAAAAACATCCCCAATTAAATTCCACCCGATTTATAATGTATTTTGATAATGATGTTTCTCAAGATGTTCGAAAACTATATGCCGATTTATGTCCGGTGGCAGAAATAGTTTCATTGGATTTAAAAAAGTATCCCAAATACGTCCAAGATTTGCAACAATATCGATTCAAACCAATTATGGAGGCTCTATCACTTCAAAATAATAAGCTTGTGCTAAATATTGATTCATCAGTGAGGTTTAACGAAACCGCAGATTTTTATGTAAGTTTTGTTGCAAGTCCATCTTTAAAAATGTGTCAAAATATTGCTTCTAATGGAATTATGAGTTTTTGGATTTTCAAATAGACAGTAATTTTAGGCAATGATAAAAGACGCGCTAGATAATAACCCTACGGATGTAACTTTGTTAAGACCTGCTGGACATACAGTATTTTCTGCAACTCATCCGATGATGTTTTCATTTTTCCCGAAAATAAATAAAACTGAAGTAAGCTAGCCAGCCATTTAGTTTCTTTTTCTTTTCAAGACACTCAGTAAAAACTTTTTTTTAGACATCAAAATTCGAACAATTTCAAGGAATCAAACTTTGGGTTGGAACGAAACAAGGATGGAAAGCAATGAAAAAATTTGTCAAATGTGCTTTGGAACGAAATTGTATGGGTCCACCGGGATCGTCAAAATTTTGTAAATACAGTAGATTCCTGGATTATCCAAATGAATTTTCTGGGTGTCATCGATTTGATCAATCTGCAATCAATTTAATTTTATACGAAGAATCCAATTTTCAACCATCCATTTATCGAAGATATTTTGGAGGATTTATATTTAAAAGAGATTCGTTAGTTGTTTAAAAAGAAATAATAAATATTTTTGTTAAAAGTTCCACTTAAAAAACAAGAAAATATACTAGTTTTACCGATGTGTCCATATTTTAAAATTTGAGAGTGAGTATTTTTATCTAAGAAGAAAAAAACACTTTTTACCCTATGCCAGTTGCACTATTTATCTGTACAGAAATAACTAAAATTAATACTATTTTTTTCTGGCGAATAAAAAAGTTTGAAAATAAAATTTATGGATAAATTTGTATCAATAGCCTATGAATTTGATAATTTCAATAAGTTTAAAGATTTTTTCGTAAAAGTAAAAATTAATTAAATAAAAATCATTGCGATTCCCACTTGTTTTAATTTCCATCTTCTATGAGATTTTATAATTTTATTAAGTTGGCATAAAAATTTATTATCGCTCATAATTTATAAATAAATTAGTATGATTACCATAAAAACAGGCAAGAACTGCAACTTTCTCGGTTAGAATACAGAGGATATAAAATAAAACAAATCGCAATTTAATTTTAAAAATGCAATAAAGATGATTATCTAACAACATATCATACATATTTTCATTTTTTTTCTTTCCGGAACAGCGTAATAAAGGCAGAGTAGAGATGGACGCAAACGATACCCGAGAACCATAAAACAATATAAAATTTAAGTGGCAAATAAAAATATTACATAATTTTGAAATAATGCGATAGTAAACCTTCAAGTTGCTGTATCTCCATAATTATGGTAACAACTGGCCAAATCCTCTTGGATTTAGCCTAATTCAGCATAGGAGAAAAGATTGGTGACTCTATCTCAGAAAAAAAATTTTTGCCTGTGCCAACTTTCTTGAAAATTTTAAAAATAATTGGTAGAATTGATTTTAAGCGTAAACTGAAATACCAAAGATTGCTTCCTTTCAGTAAAGGGAAACGGAAATTTTCATACTCATTTCAGCTGAAATGGTAAAATACAGTAATTTTTAAAGTCTTTCAGTTTTCTTGAACGAAAATGGAAACCCAAAAAAGCAGAGAATTCCATGTAAACGGAGTTACTTCCATCCCTGATTAGAATGTACCATTCAAAGCAACAGACATCAACGATATTATCTAATTTTTTATAGCAAAAAAAGATAAAGGATAAAATCATAATTATTTGAAACTTTCCGATTTAATCGGTTTATCGGGAATGTATGGTATATTAATTTTGATGAAAGACTAAAAAAGTCTGACGTGGGTCTATAAACAAAATGTGGTAGATTATTTTTTTTTGTGAAATAATACGCGATGTTTTTTTTTAGCTTTTTAAATTTATTTTTTGAAGGTAATTTACTTTTTCCATTTTTTTGGCAAATGCTGACAAAAATCAGGATAAAAAAATTAATTTATTTCAATATAATTTTGTTTATTATTTTCATATTTACAATAAGTCATTTAACTTACAAAGATGATAACATAAGTAAGTATTTTTGACTATTACATTTTTTTAGCTTCTTAATCGAAAAATATCAGTTTACTATTTAAAAAATTTGAAAATTTTTTAGATTACACAAAAATTAATAATGTTAGCCCAAACAAAAAGTTATTTTTTGCTTCATGTAAATTAATTGAACCCGATCCATGGGATCCATCCATTTTACGTTTTATTAATCCTCTTTTTGATCCAATAGAAAAATGTAAATCTAATATCACGCAATATTCGAAATTAGAAAATGGACAACTTTTTATTTATATTAACGAAACAAATGAAAGATGTTTGAGTCGTTGCTTGCATCCAAAAGACGACTATGATTATTTGGCAGATGAATGGAGAGAAGTTGAAAATGGTACGAAGCCAAATTGTGATGTCATTGAAATTAAATGTGATAGGAAAGATTTGGAGACTAATATGACTAACGAGTTTTATCAGTTTTTACATGCCCAAATCTTTCGTAAGAGGTAATGTTTAATATTAAGTTTTCTGAAAATCAATAAATTTCTTAGAGAGAGCCCTAAAGTTCCCCAATTCTCCTCAAAACCCGATGTGCACATAATAGTTTTGGATTCAGTTTCAACTTCACAATTTATTCGAACGATGCAAAAAACGCAATATTATTTACAAAAAAAATATGGAGCTATCCCTTTTAATCATCTTAATAAAGCTGGGGTAAATAGTCATCCAAATGGTTTTCGGTTTTTAATGGGTAATTTCAACACCTTTGTAAAAAAAAAAAAAATATTTCGTTTAAGGAAAAATGTTAAGATATATTGAACCTTCATTAGCAACGCATGGTCATTTTTCTGATTATGTTAATGGCTCATACTGCCATGAATATTTGGATAGCGACCAATTTATTGCTTTTCGATTTCAAGATGATGATTATGTAACGATGATGAGCGAAGATTGGGGTAAAGGCGTTTTTAATACTCATGGATGCAAAGGATTTAAAACGCAACCTACTGATCATTATATGCGGTAAAACTTTAAATAATGAGTGTTAAAAAGAATATCTTTGACATTATGAAAACTAAAAATCTTAAATTCGTGTCGAACGAGCTTCAAAATATTGAGAAAAACAAATTTAAAATATAGCTTATTTTTTAGACCTTTCCAGTTGAGAATTGAAGAAAAGAATGATTCCCAATCAATAAAATTGCAAGAAGCAGTATATAAGAATTCTTGCATTGAAACTTATGAAACGCATATTAATTACTTGCAAACCTTTTTGGATGCATACCCAGACAAACCTAAATTTTCATTAACTTGGATTAGCTATCTTGCTCATAGTGAAAATAATGCCTTATTTCATACAGATGAATTCTTTTATAAATTTTTTAAGAAAAATGAAGCACAAGTAAACATTTAATTTATGTTTCTTTGATTAATTTCAGATTTTAGTTTAATAATTCATATTTATTTCTTATGGGTGATCATGGAAATCGTTATGGAAGAATCCATGAAACCGAAGCAGGCGAGAGAGAAGATAAAAATCCATTATTATTTTTATCGGTGCCTGGAAATTTAAGAAAAAATTCTATGTTGATGCATACCATTCGAGAAAACACAAAAAAACTAACTAGTCATTATGATGTTTATGCAACATTGGCTTCAATAGTAAATGTAAGTTTTTTATGTAAATTAAATTTTTAAATAAAATTCCAAATATGTTTGTTAAACTTTTTTTCTCGAACCTTCTCAGAAATTTTAGTTTGAATATAAATTCCTTAAAAAATTTTGAAATTCCTTTTTTTATATTAATAAATTTTAGCCTCCAAATCCTCGCATTTCAAATCCATTAATAAAAGGTATTTCATTATTTGAGCCAATAAGTACAAATCGAACATGTGATGACCTTCAAATTCCATTAAATCATTGCAGCTGTGAATTTGAAAAAATTAAACATTCCTCTTCTCATGAACTTGCGGTACCAGCAGCTAATTTTATTATAAATAAAATGAATAACGATTTATCTCAATCTAAGTCAACAAAAAACAAATGCGCTAAATTAAGGTTACTAAGTAACACTAGTATTACATTAGACGAGTTCGTCGAAAAAAGTGAAGATGTAACTATTTATAAAATTAAGTTTCAAACTAAGCCGGGCAATGGAAAGTTTAATGCTATGATTGTTCAAAACAGCGTTAATGGAAGCATAACAATTTTAAATAATCAAGTTACAAGAATTAATGGGTATGGTTCGCAGGCTAAATGCGCTATCCTGTCATTTTATGCACCTTATTGTTATTGTAAAAATTTACTAAAGGTTAAAAGTTAAAAGAATAAATTTTGTTTAAAAGCTAATAAAATATTCGGTTTTTTATTATAATTAAAAATCATGTAATAAATTTTTTGATTTATAGCTTTTGCAGCATTTCCATTTAATAAGAACTATATGTATTTAAAAATAATAACCAGATAATAAGAAAAAGGAGGTTAATTTTAGAGAGCAAATCCAATGATTTTTAAAACCAATTCAGTGACCTACTTTTTTTGAAGGCTGAACTACATATGTATATCGAAATTTTTTTTATTACGCTTTCTCGTATTTACTTATATGCTAAAAAAGCTAACTATAAAAGGATTTTGCAAGACGTAACCATATCCACAAAATTACAGTAGCTGGAAAGTTTTAGATTGCATATTTTTTAATGGTTAACTGCGTCATCAAAGGATTTTTCGATAGAAGTATTTTGATATCCCTCGAAACAAAAATACATGCAAGAACAACGATCAGTTTGGGTGCTCGTGCATCGATTTTTGAGCTTTCTTGATTCTCTGAAGCCCATTTTTTGTGAAACGCTATCATCATTCGAAAAGACATATTTATTTACTCATTGTCGCGACATGCGATTGCTTCTTTATTATATTATTTCATCATTATGCTTTTATCCTATTCTTCCTGCTTTATTTTCCATGCTTCATTTTATGCTAAATATTCCTTCTTTCAACTGCATCCTATTTGAAGAAGCGCCTCAAAAAGCCAGTTGTGTCAGTTTGCTTTAATGCATGAACTGCATCCACCAATGGAAGAGCCTTGCGCCGTATTTCATTTCCAATGGCTGCAAACCACTGACTAGAAACGGGCGGTCCAAAGCAAACGCCACCTGCCATTTATTTTAGGGCAACCAGCGCCGACTCAAGCCACCATATTTAAATGACTATATAAAAGCATCCCTCTCACATATTCCAACTTTACTTTGCATTTCTTTTACTCGTTCATATTATTTATTGTTTCGTCGTGTTAATGTTTATCGTGCCGATTGAAATAATAAAGGTTTAATTACCCAAGTTTGAGTTTAAGGTACCACATTCGAGCAACTCCTGGCATCTCACACATAACAAACTAATCTCAATCCTTAACCGTCTTCAAGACACTCATGATGACGTAATAATATAAGAAAATATTATAATACCTCATCATCTCATCAAAGCCTCTGATCATTAGAAGATGATTTATTTTTTCGATAAAATCATAAGTGGGTAGTTTTCTTTAAAACATATTTAATGTTGTCTTTTTATAATAAAATATTTTTAATTTAAAATGGGTCAAAGCTTTTCATTAAAAAAAGATTGCGCAAATCCGTCGTTATTGTATACCTAGATGATTATCTCAAGTAATCAACAAATCTTATTTGTGAAAAAAAATAATTGATAAATATTATTTCAAAATAAAAAGCTGTTATAAACGAAAGTAAAAAAATTCTGTTATTTTTTAGATGAGCGCAACGAATTTAATCAAGCGAAATGATATTCAATGGCTTCGAGCTTTAGCCATTGTAGCTGTTCTTGCATTTCATATTTGGCCTTCTATTTTTCCACAAGGATATTTGGGTGTAGATATGTTAGTATCTTATATTTATAATTAACTTTTAACAAAGTTTTTTTTAGATTTTTTGTTATCTCCGAATATTTAATGACTTTGATTTTGGAAAAATCAACAAACGAAATTTTTTTTCGATTTTATTTGCGTCGAATTAAACGAATTTTTCCAACATGTTTATTTATGATTACTTTTTTTACTGCCTTAGGGATTTTTTATTTATTGCCTTCACATTTTGAATATCTCAAAATTGAAGCTTTATGGTCTGCGGTTTTTTTAAACAATTTTTCAACAATGTTTAGTGAAGGACAATATTTTAAACTTGTAAGTTTTGTATTAAACTTAAACAGGCTACATTCATATAAAATATTTTAGGTATCTGAATTCAAGTTTTTCCTTCACACTTGGTCCCTTGGAGTTGAAATACAATTTTATTTAATTGCGCCGTTTTTGATTAATTTTATTTTGTCTCGTGCCAAACCTCTTCATTGGATTTCTGTTCTTATTTTTGTTTCAGCTTTATCACAACTTTTAATTCCGTATGAGTCAGTTTCATTTGGTTTAATGTTTTGTCGAATTTGGCAATTTTTAATTGGAACTTATGCTTATGTTTTATCTAATGAACAATCATGTGAATATACCGAATCAGTCCAAGAAGAAAGTGAAATTCTTTTACCTCAAGCTTTAGAAGATAAAACTTCGGCGGAATCTATTGATGAAAAAGTGCCAAAAAGTTCATCGTTAAGCACCAAATTTACTTTATTCTTTTTAATATTAATCTGTTTTATTCCATTTTCTTTCTCAAAAATGCCTTTTATTCCGGAAATCATAAGAAATATATCAACAATATTAACTGGTGTTTTTATTTTTCGAAATGGTATTCGACCTATTTCTTTGCCTTGTTTTTGTAATCGATTGCTTGTTTATATTGGAGATGCGTCATATTCAATTTATTTATTTCATTGGCCAATAATTATTTATTTTAAATATTTGAACATTTTTGAAAATTATGGTAAAAAGACCCCAAAAATGGTTTTATTTATTTATAACTTTAATGAAAGTTTTTAGGTTCTTTTTTAACACTCTTTTGTTTATTAATTGTTAGCATTTTGGTGCATGAGTTGTTTGAAAAACCCATTGGTAGAGCATCTTGGACTTATAATGGCATATTTCTTGCTTGTTGTTACGCCATTTTATTTTATCTTCTTGTTTTTAACCATAAACATTGGCAAACTTATATGGTATGTTTTTTTTTTGTTATTTTAAATTTTCTTTTATTTTTTATTTTGTTAGTTTTTTTGGCTCAAGAAAACAGTTTCCTTTTTTTATAGCAATCATATATAATAGCCAATGACGAAGAAGAAAAATCTTGCAAAACTTTTTATTATCATGGTTGCAAAATTGATCCATTGATGGAAAAATATTTTACAAATAGACCATACAATCATTGGTTAGACAAACATTGCTCATTTCTAGTAAGAAATTTTTTTAGGTTTTAAAACTTTGCCTTTCTATTATTATTTATAGCTAAATCCGAAGGGTAATAAAACTGCAATAATTACTGGAAATAGTTTTGTTCATTTCCAAATTCGTGGAATTTTGGATGCAATCAAACAATCAAAAACACAGTTTTCAAAAGTTTATGTGATTGCCCATCCAGGATGCAGTTTAATTGTTGGTTCTCTAAATAAAGGTATTACAAGATGGGGATGTACAAAATTAGATGGGTCTCATGACGAATTATTAAAAGTTTTAAAACCTGATTTTCATATTCATACTTCGAGGTAAACAATGGATTTAATTTCTGTGTTTCGTATAAATTAAGTTTCAGAATAGATCATATTAAAGAACTTAGAAATTTTCTGAATACATCTATGGTCCAAGATCCTGCCTATAAAGCTATTAAAAAAACTATTAATTCTTTGGCATCCTTTTCACATCGTTTAATTATAATTGAACCAACTCCTATGATTCCAGCAAAGTATCTTTTATTCTGTTTTTAAACATATAAATAATAATTTATTCACTCGTTAGGTCAGAATATTTGGACCCTCTTACAGTTGCTCAAAAACTTTTAACAAATGCTTCGATATAACAATATACAATGAGTATAAAGGCGAGTTGTAGCAATGATAAATTGTTGCAGAAATGCCAATTTAGAAACTAATTTTTATTTATAGGAATATCATGACACCATGGATCCTTCATGGAATCGTGTCAAGGAAGCAATAAAAACGTGTAAAAATTGTGTAATTCTTCCCACAGAAAAATTATTTTGTGACGATAAAATTTGTCCTTTGGTTGATTTCGAAACAAAATTAGGGAGATATTGTGGTAAAGCTCATATAACCCCAAGAGAATCTCTACGTTTTATACCTGGATTAATCAAAGCTATTGATGCTCCATAATATTTTTTAAAAATCTTGTACTAATTAGTATTAATAAAAGAGATAATCTTTACTTTGTTAAAGTGATTTTATACATTCTTATATTATTAACAAAAATTAATTAAAGCTTCACTATTAAAAATAACTTTTACGAAATAATTTAACAAAAAACTAATTTATTTTGCGATTTATTTTTAAAATGCTAATAAAGAACGGCTCAATTACAAAAAATCTAAATTTGCTATATTTAAATATTTTTATACTATATCAACGCTTTGCATGTTTTTCAAAGTATAAAATTTCACCGCAAGGGTGTTGTCGAGCGTTTAAGTGTTCCATCATTTGATCTTACTATATAAATTCAAGTCATTACTACGAAAAACATAGAAAGCTCAAAGTTAAGAAGTGCCAAATTTATTTTAAAACTTTAAGTTTAAAATTTTAAATTTTAACGTCGTTAAAAGTATTTTTATTTAAAAATGTGCAAAATGTTGATAGATCTGTTATTTATTAATAGAGAAAAGTTAAATATATTTTTAAGACAGCTCATCCTAACACATCAAAATTATAACAATGTTTTGGCAAAATTGGGTATGCATTCATTTGGATTTTCCCACCATTCAAAAATATCTGGAACTGAGTGTTTTTCTTTTTTGTTTATCATTTCACAAAGTTGACACATTTCTCTCTCATCAAATCCTGTAGTTTTTTTGTATTGTTTAGTCCATTCAAAAAACCTGGATATTTAAAGAACAAATTAATAATTTGACTTTACAAACTTAGAAAAGCTTACTTTCGATATTCAGTGTGATTTTTGGATAAATAAATTAATCGATCCGCTAATTCTTTAGGAGAAGCAAAATCATCTGCAGCAATAAAATATTTATCTTCGACAATTCCTTTTAAAATGGATCTCTTCAAAACCACTGGAACTATGAGTTGTTTAATCCTCCAAAATTTTTCTGTTATATAATCTTTACAAACATTGTTTTCAAAAGCTAAATAAAAGTGATGACTTCCTACAAAAAATTACACATTTAAACCTTCCAGTAAATTAAATATTTAAAACTTTACTTAATTCTTTCATCACCGCTGGAGACCACATTCGCTTTGTTTCCTTTGTAGAAAACGTATCATTATAACATTTTCCATATAAAGAAATATTTGCTACTTTATTTAAAGCATCAAGATAATCTTCACGTTTTGAATTTGTTGGACAATGTGAAACTATTTTTAAAGCTAATTTTGTTTTTCCATTTAATATTTTTGTAATCTGTAAACATTTTTTAAATCTTTTGTGAAAATTAAGGCAACCAGCAAAAAAGTTGTATGACGTTGAAAAAAATAGAAGTGTTTTCATATCCCACTCACCTCTTCTTCATTCCATACCAAACGGCTATCATTTTTTTCATTTTCTTTAATTTCATCAAATCTATCAAAAGGTTTAAAAATAGTGCTATCGCGTCGAAAAGTTAAAGTAACATTAAAAAAATCTTTTGGAATATCCCTGGAAGACAGAGGTCTACCACCTGATGATTCTCGGGTATAAAATACATTCAGTCGCTTTGGATTAATATTTGAAGAAAGCATAGGATCCATTTTAAATTTAGGTGCAAAAAATATTGCTGCGTCAGCAATGGGATATAAACTGAAAATTTTTACAAAAAATTAGATAAAATAAAACCCTTGCGTGATAAAAACTTTTTAATTTATTCTTGCTTTGATTACAGCTTTACCGCAAAAAAAAAATTTATGCTGCTTTAAATGTTTCCCAAAATAGTATGATTTTAAATATGATGTTATTTAATAATGGTTTTAATGACGTAATAGCTCGTTACCTTTTATCATTTGACCATCGACATTTATAAGAACAATTATTTAAAGCTGTTACGGCCCAACCACTAAACATCGATGAACCCCAAAATGTTGTATAATCCAAAATTACAGGCAATTCAGGATATGTCACATTCAAATTAGCTATTTTGTTCACTATCGGCAATACTAAAGTTGTTGTTGTTTGTGTTTTAGTTAAATTTTGTATTGGATATCCAATAATTGTAATACTGGCAAACCAAAAATATTTATAACAAACATTTATCAATAAACAAATTATTATTATTAAAAAAACAAATTTTATTTTCGATTGTTGAATCCACGACATTTTAGAAAACATTTACAAAGAAAGAGAAAAAAAATATGTAATTAAAATTTAATTATTTTAATTATTGATAAAAATCTTTTTTGCGTAATATAATTTCTTTTACTGATTTAAAAATTTAAGGCATACCTTCTTTTAACATCGTAAAAAGAATGAAAAAAAAGAAAGAAATGATAGAACAATTAACATACTATGTGTAAAAGAAGGATATAGAATATTATTTATTTTATCTTAGATAGACATCTAAATTTTTAATTAAGTTGCGATTTTATCCTTCTCACCTTTTTTTACGCCATGGCAGTTCACGCAGAAATGTTTGCACATCTGAGGTTTCATTCTTTCTATATAACAAGCAAAATTAATTATGACTTCTCAAAAATTTATACATAAATTAAATAACCAAGATGTTATTTAAAAACGAATTTTTTTATTCCGACTTGAAACCATGTGGAAAGAAAACATGTTTGACCCTATTTCACCAACTGACCAAAAGGAAAATATCATGTATGAACGAGCCACTTTAGATAAGTGAGATTTTTTTCCGACTGCTTTTCCAAAAAAGCGAATTTTTCGAAATGTGTAATTTTCGTGACATCCCTATTCTGAAAGGAAAGAGAAGAAGAGGTGAAACTAATTTTTTCGCATATACGGAAGATAAATATCAAAAATTTAAATATAACACAAAAATGGAGCAAAAAAGGTTTTCTTGATTTTAATATGGTCAACATGAAAAGATAAAATTCGGCATTAATCTTAAATGAAATCACCGTATTTTTGACCTAATTTGTTTGTAGACAAAAATGGTTTTATTTATTGAACTTTTTTTCTCTTTCTTTAATCTAGGGATGGGCAGCGATGCCATTAGCGTTAATGTTCCCCATCGTTTTTTCCGCCAACGCTAGTAAAAAAGCAACTAAAAATATTTTTTCGGGTTCGAGTCATCCCATTTATTTTTAGACATAATTTTTTATGTAGATTCCACATATGTTAATTTTAGCATGGGTTCTTATTCGACAATACCTTTATTTATTGATAAATAAACATATTAAAGAAATTATCTGAAATTACAAATATTTGCAAACTTGTGTTTTTAAAAAAACGACATTTAAGACTTTGGTTTGGAAAAGCGGAAATTTTTTTAAACGTTTATTAAATTTCGTAATACTATCCAAATATTTGTAAAGCAATAGCAGCTAGCTAACGAGAACGAAAAGAGATTTATTGTAAATCTAATAATAGAATGGTTTAGAAAAACTTTAGACGTTTTTGAAAAAAAAGCAGCTGCAAAACGTAAGAAAAAATATCTTTCTGAATTTAAATTAACACATTTCATTGTTTTTACATTAAATTTATTTACAGTATATTATTAAGTTTATAAATTTTAATCAGATTCAAACTAAATAAAGATTTAATGATGAAACTATACTTTTTTTCCTTAAAAAAATATGACGTTAAAATAAAGTAAAATATGCTCCAATTTTTTAATTTAGATTTTGAATTATTCATTTATGCGAAAGACTGTGTGATATAACTAAATTCAACGAAACTTTTTACCAAAATTAAAGTAGATATTTATTATTATTTTTTTCATAATTCAATATTTTTACAATAACAATGATCAACTATAACTAAATTGCATCGTTTGCCCATTCCATATGGATCAATGCGATTTCCAAAATCAAGCATGTTTTTTATTTCACCTTGTTTTTGATCAAAATAAACATAGGTCCACCAACGAGCACTTTTGATAAAATATTTTGTTTGAAAAGTGACTTTGAAAATAATGAGATTTTGAGTATTTGGAATTGAAGTCTGTATAATTTTTGGCTCAAAACTAGAATCTAACTCATGCATGATACAATTGTTTCGCAAAGGATACAATTGTTTGTTAGCATCTTCGAATATTTGTTTTATTATTTTCGAACCTAAAGGATCTTGAGGCGCTAATAATGTCTCATTATAGCGACAAAGACAATATGCTGGAGAAATACCCATTGAAAAGCAGTCACGATCAGGTAATTCTTGAAATAAATTTTTCCCATGTAAAGTTATATTTTTCGGTATTTCAACATTTGACATTTTTGCTATTTCAATAAGTGTTGCATATACATCATACTGGGTAACCAATTTCTTAGTATTGGTATTTAACGCTGCAACAAACTTTGCATCAGTTCTAAATGATTTTGGCAGAGAAATAAAAAGTACGGGGTTGTTATCTTCATATGCTACCACATCTTCAAATCGATAATAACCATATGTAGGGCCATGATCAGCCATTAAAATAAAGAAAGAATTGTCAAGCTAAAAATAATTTTAAATTATCTTATTTATTTTATCAATTTATTAATAAATTTTTTTTCAAAAAATGGCATTACTTTTTAAGTCCTCAAAAAAAAAAATTCCTTTGCTTTGATTGAATGAATTAATGTTTCTAAATGCCTATAAAAAATCTGTGCTAAGGTTTTAGGATTTTAATCAAACGCATAAATAAATAAAAAATATGCTTCGAAAAAATTTTCTTAGTTGTGTTACCCTTTAATGCCGTTATATCTTTCTTCTTTTAATAAAAATAATTAAAGTTTAATTTAGTTAATCATTAAACATACTTCTTCTTTTTGTTTAATTAAAAATTCGACTAACATATCATCAGCAGCAAACAAGGTTGAAGGGCCATTATGAGATAATACAGTATTCCAAGTAAGAGAAAATTTTGGTTTTTTACCATAACCAAAAATATACTGTGATAATGCTTTAAGCATGTAATTAAAAGTTATTGTATAGCACTGTTTTATATAGCTAATAGAAAAGTTATTGAAAAATCGCCACAACATATGCATTGGTTTTACATTATCAATATAAAAGACTGAATAAACATCCTCGCTTAGAAGATATGCATATCCGCCGCGTTCAAAAATATTTCCAATATAATGGGATTGAAATGTTTGAGAATCATTGACGAATTTAACAAGAGTTGAAGGGATATTAGGATTTAAAACTTGTTTACCTATAAAGGCAGCATGCCCATTTGGGTTTGAATTGAAACCGACTTTGTTCAAATAGGGAAAATCAAAGGCAGATAGCTCATGTTTGAGATAATTTAGTGACTTTGGAAGTGATCGAATTGCATGAGATCGAGAAGTGGAATCTAATACAAGTATGTGAACGCTATACCCCTTTGTAGCCAAAATTTGTTTAGGTTTAATTTGAAAATAAGGAGCATTATAATATGGTTTTCTTGAATGACCTTCGATAAAGCATTTAACATTAAAAATATCACAATCCACTGGCTTTGATATCCATTCCCAAATATTGTGTACATAATTTTTACCAGATATATGGTTTAAGCATCTCCATTGGCATGCAGTGTTATTCATTGCTAATGTTTTATTAAGCATAACAAAACCATTATCAAAATATGTTAAATCATTTGTTTCTTCTTTACAGTTTAAAGGTTGTGAGGACATATAGGAGAATATGGCTGGATCCCAAGGATTAGATAGTTTAAGTTTACAAGTAGGACCTGAGGTGAATAATTTTTGTAAACCGTTTCCATCCCATGTAACATCGGCAACGGTTTGATAATATAAAATCAAACAAGCAGAAATTATAAAAATTAATGTTAAAAAAATCGATTTCAAATTCATTTTATAGTATACTTTTAAAGTATTAAAAAAATTCATTTTAGATAAATAAGAAATAAGATAAATTTTACAAGATTTTATACTATACTTTAATCACCATAAAAAATTTTTTTTTTGTTATTTTCAACATTGTGTTGTAACGCCGTCGAACCAGCCTTCTCTCTCTCTCTCTCTCTTTTAGACCGCCCCTTTGAATATGCGATGTTAGTCTAGCTTTTATATTTCCCACTTCTTTAATTCAAATTATTAAATGATTTCCAAATCGCATTCTTAGGTCGTTGATCTACCAAAATGCTTTATACATTTTTAATCTCCTTTTTTATTTAAATCGACATACAAAAAAAACATAGATTTAAATAAACAATGATGTAAACGTGCACGGAATTGTTTAACATAAAATTAATCCAGGGCATTTTTTTGTTCTCTCACATAAAAAATTTATGCAACAAAATTACATTGGAGTTAGGTTGAAAGAAGTTGAAGACTATGAATTTTTTTCTAACTTAAATATTTTCCATAAATTGTTTTAACCCCGTAATCTTCAAAACAACTTTTATGAATAAAACTGTATTCACTCAAATGATGATAACCTCCATTAATTTCATAACTAAATAAATAGAATCCATTTCTTGAAAAATTTTGAAGCAAATTTAATGTTGTTAGTGCGCTTTTTTTAATCGTTGGTGAATGAATTTCTATTAAAATTTGACAAATTGGAACAGAAATAAGTTCATCTGAGATCGCATGCTCTGCTCCTTCAATATCAATTTTGAGAATATCCACTCTTTGATCACCAAATTTCTCTAAGATATCTTTGAAAGTATATTGATCGTTGCTACGATTAGTGGTTCCAGAAATTAAGGCTTTCATGAAGACGCCATTTGCATTTTCAATTCTTTTAAGAGTTTCTGGTCTCTGTTCACCCTTATCGAATGCCCGCAATTTACATTTGTTATTTAAAAATTTTTGCACATCCTCGTCGAAGCTTGGATCATTGTTAATTCCAAGAGAATAAATAGTGCAACTAGGCATATCCAAAATATTCGTGGGATTGCATATCCATTTTCCGCCATCTGTGACTTTTCCAATACGTCCGACATCGCGGCATAAAACTTCAGGTACCAAAGTATTGTATATATTCGCCCAATGATCCGAATCGAATACTCTCTTTAATGCAGCTTTTCTTTGATTTATTTGTGATCGATAAAGTTCAAGCATATAAGGATGAACTTCACTTGAATTATAATTGCTGTCTAAAAGAAATCAACTCTTTAGCTTTTATTTATCATTTATTTATTCCAAAAAAATAATTTACCTATGTATTTGCTATGATTAGTAGTTGTTTTATTTTTTGAGAGTAGAAAAATGATAAAGAGCATTGCTACTAATGTTGGAATCCATATTTTTGTAACGCTTCTAAAAAACTTTTTATTGGAGAATTAAAAAAAATTTTGAATTTATTTTAACTTACGTTAGTGACATAGCTCTTTGTGACTCCAAAAATATTGTATATATCAAATGTTATTGTAGAATATCCCTAGAAATGAATTTTCACTCACTTTTTTATCTACAAACAATCATAAAAGACCTAATTTAAATTTTTTTAATTATCCTTTTTTTGTTTGTATAATCTATTTCACTCTCAATTTGTTCTCATTTTTATTCATGGATAATATTTTCGCTCACAAATTTTTGATTAAATCAAAGAAGATTAAAATAGACTTAAACACTATTCTTTTTTATGCTGGTAAATATTGTTTGAAAGCATAAAAAAGGTATTTAAAAGAAGATTTAATCTTTTGACTGAATTGATTATTAAAATTTCCTAATGATTCGCTTAATGTGAAATCTTTTCGATAATTTAAAGAACCTCTTGACTTTTGATATGACTTTGCTTTTTAAATATTTTTGATTATTTTGCTTTCATGTCTGATAACCATCTCGAGATGCATCTCTTTGAACGAAATATTTTTCTCCTGCTTTTTTTTTGTATAGTTGTAATTAACCATCTATATACATTTTTAGTAATTACGGTATCTTTATAATTTTAGGTGGCCTACTATGTCCACAAAAAGCCATGGAAAGCGTGATGACCTTCAATGTTGGCGGGCTCTTTCAATTTTAGCTGTTTTATTATTTCATATTTGGCCCGAAACATTCCCAAATGGATTTCTCGGAGTTGATATGTAAGCGCTTTAAAAAATTTATAGCTTCAGTTCAAATAGGATTCATCCAATTTTTCAGTTTTTTTCTTTTATCCGGATTTTTAATGGCTTCATTGTATTCATTTGAAAAGAATATTTTAAAATCAACCATTAATTTTTATTATCGAAGAATAAAAAGAATTTTACCGATTTATATTTTTGTAAATTTCATTACTTTGATTTTATTAGCCAAAAACGTTTTTCCTGAAGAATATAAATTAATTTTGGAAGATTCAAAATGGGCTATATTTTTGGCAACAAATTACGAAGATTTATTAAAACAAAGAGGATATTTTGAAACCGTAAGTTTTTTTAATGTTTTTGGGGGGAAATGTAATAACAAATTTTAGGAATCAAATTATCGTTTTTTTCGCCATTGTTGGTCTTTGGCAGTGGAAATGCAATTTTATTTAATTTTTCCATTTATTGCTATTATCCGGAACAAAATTTCACATATGAAATATCAAATTATGCTAACTTCTTTCTTAGCTGGATCATTATTTTATCAACTAATGACACCAAATAAAATAATGCAATATGAATCATTATTTTGTAGAATTTGGGAATTTTCTTTAGGAATGTTGGCTCAAACCTTTCCTACTATTTTCTCTAATACCAAATGGCCCAACTCTTTGATGCGTATCTTAATTTTTCTTACAATCACAACTTTAATATGGCCACATATTTTACCAACGATATTCACAAGTTTTATTGTTTTGTCATTTGTAGCAATCATAGTTTCATTTTCTACATATCAAAATGATCCATTTAAAACTTTTAAAATTCCAATAAAAATTATGGATAAAATAGTCAAATTAGGAGATATTTCATACATTTTATACTTAATTCATTGGCCTCTCATCACTTATTTACGAATTTCAAGCATATCGAAAACTTTTAATTTTTATGGTAGGATACTTTTGATTTTGACCTTTAAACAAAAAAAAGAGTTTCAGATGGATTTTTATTGTTTATGCTTTCAATAATAATATCCAAAATTGCTCATGAATTTCTTGAAAAACCATTAATAAAATTATGTGATAGCTACCGAAATTTGATAATAATATTATTAATTCTTTACACAGGTACAATTATTTTTCCAACTAGCCTCACACCAATATCTCTCAAAGTAAGTAAAAATTTTCACATCAAATTCAAATTTTTTTCAATTTAGTCATTTTAGTCACAAATTCCATCCAAACTTACTTCACAAGTATGGGAAAATTCTTTAAATTTTGATGCCCCAATAACTTTGCATTCACAATGGTCAACAAAAAATGACATTGAATTTGCAACAAAGCTTCGAGATGAACATATGGGTGGCGCATTTAAATGCATTGAAAAGCGTAAAATTTATTTAAAGAAGGATGGAAAAGAGATACTTTATTGCGTTGTAAATGGCAAAAATTCGAATGGAATTCTTACAGCTTTAATAATTGGTAATAGCTTTTCTATGAATATTGTTGCGTCAGTCGCTGCAAATCCAATGTTTAAAAAAGTTGTCAATGGTTTTGTAAACACAGAACAATTTCCAATAAGAAATGAATTTGAAAAATATGTTTTGGAAAAAATGATTAAAAAAATAAAACCCAATGTTACTTTCGTGGTTCAAAGATATTTTCAAAAAGAATTATGGAAAACGCCAATAGGAAAAATAAGAGAAAGCAAAGAATTTCAACATTGGAATGATGTTTTTAAAATCATTCAAAATTATACTTCTGCAATTATTTTAAACGAAGAACAAATTATTTTTCCATATGATATTTCAAGAGAATATGTGAGAAGAAAATTTTATAATATGCCCATAGATATAAAATTGAAAAATCCAGTAAGTACAATCAACAAAAAAAATAATTTTGACTTAAAAAATTTATGTTAATTTTACCTCTATAAAGCTGAGAAAAATTTCAAGTTATTTTGTTTATTTTTAGCCCAAATCCGAAATTATGAAAGAATGGTTTAAAACATTGGAATGTCCAAAATGTGAATGGTTTGATTATAGAGAAGCTTTTTGTGATAATGAATTTTGCAATGTCATCGATAATGCCACGGGATTACCAATATTTCGAGATACCGAACATATTTCCATTATTGGTTTGAAAGAAGATGAGAAATGTTTATTCGCGTAATCGCACGAAACCTTTTTTTTACGCCCGAAAAATCTCCGTTTCAAATTTATCTAAAATCGAAACATGCAAGTCAATCCATTGAATATTAATTAATATTTAATCTTTTTTTCTCTCGATAATTTAATACAAAAAACCAATTTAAAGTGTAACCATCTGATAAAAAAATAATTGAAAATAACTACAATAAATTAAAACTAATTTTCTTTTTAAATTCTTTCTTGCATAAACTTTAAAAAACCATGCAAATATATTTTTTTTGGCAACAAAAACTCCAAGGGGTTTCAAAACCTAGATTATTAATTCAATTATGTTTTATATTCTTATTTATTTTTATATTTTATAAATTCTTTTTCCCTCCTACTCCATCACCACAACCTCCCCGGCCTTCATTAGAGCTTGATGCAGCTTTTTTATTAGAAAATTCTGATTCAATATTAAATCAATTTCGAGCTTGCTCAAATCTTGCTTTTACTGAAAAGAAAAAAGCCAAAGATTTTATTGTTCAATTTCGACAATGCATAACCAAATTTATTCCAAATTATAATTTTGATAAATTTTTTATGGGTCGTTTGGATGAATATAAAATATTTCTTCCAATGAAAACAGAATTTGATCAAACTAAATGCATTTGGTTAACGGTGGGCGTGGGTGGAATAGATAATGCTGGAAAAGAATTCAAAGTTAAATATCCTGAATGTAAAGTTTTTGGGATTGAACCATCTTCAAGCCAATATGCAAATTTTGATAAACATGGCACTATTATTCCATATGGGGTTGGTAAGTTTTTTTTGTTTACTAGTTTAAAGGATTGTTTAGCAAATACTATACTTTTTCATTTTAGGAGTACCTAATGGGACTTTTGAATTGTTTGTTCGAGAACCTACAGGGCATAATAAAAAGCAAGTATATGTTTTGGCTATGGTAGACATATTAAATAAATATATTGGATCTCGATTGGTTCATTACATGACCATTGACATTGAAGGATTTGAATATACAATTTTGAAAGAACTTTTGAAAGGAAAAATTTTAGCGGAACAAGGAATCGTTTTTTGTCAGGTAAAAAATTTTCACAAAAACTATTTAAAAAAACTGTAATTATCGTCTATAAGTATTTCAGATCGATGCAGAATTACATGGACCAAATAAAAATCCTGCAGCAAATACCCTTCATGAATTTGATTCAGAATCATCCGATTATTTGCCCATTTACACTCAAGAACTGGCATACCATGAAAAAGTTACATGGATAAATATTAAAAATGATGAATGTAAAAACGCTTTTGATATTGAATCGTTATTAGAATGAATATAAATTTTTTATTAATATTCTGTTTTTTATAATAAAATTTTAAAGATAGTTAAAAGATAAATATTTTTTTTTGCTTTCACAAAGCTCTGAATTTTTTTATTTATTGCTAGTTGATAAAATCTTTTGTTGCAAAAAAAAAAAAGAAAAATGTTAACTTAACTGAAATCAAAAAATCTATTATTCTTTCACAAACTCGATATTTCTAATACAAATTAATATATTTCGCGGTAGTGCGCTGTTGACCTATTTTGACAATAAAAAGCGGAAAAAAACTTTGGAATTTACTATCATACGAAAAAAATAAATAATTTGATTTCCTCTGTTTTTGCTTTCATCTCCAAAAAAATAATGTTACAAAAATCCTATCGTTTTAATTTATGTAAAAATATTTTTTTTTGACTTTTTTTTCTCCTTTCCAAAAAAGGAGCCCTTCTTTTTTTAGAGGGATTTAATTTTGAATTTATTCTAGTCATAAATCTAAAAAAAAATAATTTTTTTTCAGTAATGAAAAATGCAATTCAATTTGCAACATTTCAAACGATTTAAAAACGTTTTAATATTTTCCTTAATAATTACAAATATTTATTGTTTTATATATTATACTAAAAACTCTTCTAAATTTCCTTCAAATATTGCCATTAACAAAACAGACAATAATTATTTTCAAAAAATAAATTTGTCAGCAGCGCTTTTGATGGATTCATCGTTCATAGATATCCCAATAATATTTGAATGGAATACTTTTAATGGTGGTTCGACTTTTGGCGAAGAGTATATTAAAAAATGCCATCTTAAATGTATTTATACAAATGACACAAAACTTGAAGAATTCGCAGATGTGCTTACAATAAATTTTGGTAAGTCAAGCCTTAAAAAGTTGCCAACAACTCGAAATCCTGAAAGGCTAAATGTTTTTATAAGTTATGAGCCACCTTTGCATCGACCATTTTATTTGAAAGCTCCAAAAGATTTTTTTAATATTTCTGTCACCTATCGATTGGATAGCGATATTTTAATGTTATACGATTTTCTTGAACCCATTCAACATTATTCATCAGAAGCATGGAATCAAAGTGAGGTATGTGAATATCTAATTGGAATAAAAAGAGGCATCGTCGTCTTACATTTAAAAAATTAAGATCCCTTGGGTTTAAACATAAAAATTAATTTTAAAAAATCCTTTTGATTGGCACTTTTGAAAACAAAATATACACTTTTCTCGTTATTATATTGTTTTACTTTAGGTCAACGCAATAATAAACCGAAAAGAAAATCCAATTTTATTTTTTGTTTCCCATTGTAAAACACCCTCAAAAAGAGAAATGATAGTTGAAAAACTCGAGCATTATTTTAATATAACTCAATATGGTTCATGCAATAAAAAAGATTGTTGGTTTAATGAAACTTGCGAAACTCAAGGATTTAGTAAGCTTTTCACAACAAAAAATTTTTTAATACTATTAAATATTTTAGAATCGCATTATTTTACTCTCGCCTTTGAGAATTCAGATTGCATTGATTATGTAACAGAAAAGGTTTATCGGTTGAGAAATCTCATAGTTCCAATAATTCTTAATCGAAATGTGTTACGCGGAATTCATCAAAGATTAAATCCCTATGTAATAGCTGTAAATGATTTTGGATCCATCAAAGATTTAGTAAAATATCTCAATTTTTTAATGAAAAATAAAAACGAATATGCAAAGTAAAATTTTAACTAAAAGCTATATTTAATCAAAAGTTTTATTTAGATATTTTGATTGGACGAAAATTTATAAGAAGCTACCAAGTAAAGGTCTCATTGATGATGTGGCTTGCGGCTTATGTGAAATTGCATGGAAAAAGAAAAAACAAAGGGGATTTCGCAAAATTATTCCAAACATTCATGAATGGTGGGGAAAAAATAAATGTCATAAAGATTTTGGACAAACATATTTACAATTTGGAACCTCATCATTTGCATTATTTAATTAAATTTATTTGTAAAAGTGTGTAGGCTGGTTTTTATTTTTATTTATGTAGTATGCTTTAAAAGATTCATTATTCTAATTTTTTAAATATAATTTCGTTTACATAAAAAAATTGAACTCTTTTTTTTAATGATACTTTTATATCAGATATAAAAATAATAATGGCGATAATGTCTCAAATTAATCTTAGAATTTTTTTTTATCAATTTCTTTTATTTAAAAGCAAAAAGTAAAAAATGTGATGGTTTCGCCTACGGCAACAGCCTTTCCAGAAAAAAAAAACACAAGGAAGATGGACTTCGATAACGGTCTCTCTTTTTGTTAAAGCATAATTCAAAAAGGGTCTCAATAGCTTTTTTTGTTTTTTGTCAAAATAGGTATATTTATGCATTTTTTTAAACATATTTACTTCGAAAATTCGTTGCTTGTTTGATCCACAAATGTCTTTATCGCGGTTTATTTTCCACGAAACACTATAATTTAACTTTACAGCATATTGTAATCGGCGTGGTTTTTTAAAATTTTAAATGATTGAATACCTTAATTATCATAAAAATAAATTAAGAATTATTCTTTCCCACGACGCTGAAAAGTTAACTAAAGAGTCTACATGGAAGAGAATAAATAATTCACTATTTTGTATAATAAGTCTGTAATCCTTCTAAAAATTGTGAATATGTTAATAGGCACATAGTATTTCCAGATTCCATAGGGAGCAAGACTTGCTGTTTGTCTTTAAAAATGCTACTACATAAATTCCGTTTTAAAAAAAATCATAGCATTTTTCTAAGGGTAAAACATGTTGTATAACATCTTGTGAAAGATCAAATTTTTTTAAGAAAATGGAAAAATTTAAGACTTTAGTATTAAAAAAACACACGTTAAAACGATTAAATTTAAGATTCAAAATTTGTATTATATATCTTTTTTAAAATAACACCACAAAAACAATTTTTTAAGCTTTAATATTTTTACAAAAATTGCATTTAATTTTTAAACTATCTCAAAATTGCTAAAGCTCGAAGTAATTGAATATCATTATTTCGCATTTTAATATTTAAACCTTTCATTTTAAAATCAATAAAACTCCACTTTTTATTTCTTCAATTTTTTTTCTCAGAAAAAAGATATTCATCAACTAATTTTTACTTCGTAAAATTATTAATTTATTCAATGCAGATTAACATTTAAGAAATAATTAACATATTTTTAAGTGAGTTTAAAAGAAAATTGTAGCAAAATAAAAAAGGAAATAAATATATATTTTTTTAACTTAAATATTTTCCATAAATTGTTTTTACACCGTAGTCACTCAGGCAACTTTCATGGATGAAACTATATTCACTCAAGTGATGATAAATTCCATTGATTTCATAACTAAAAAGATAATATCCATTTCTAGAAAATTTTCGAAGTAAATTTAGTGTTTTCAAAGAATTATCAGCATGAATTTCAATTAAAATTTGGCAAATTGGAACTGAAACGAGCTCATCGGAAATTTCATACTCAGCGCCTTCAATATCTATCTTCAAGATATCCACTCTTTTATCCCCGAATTTCTCTAAGAGATCTTTAAAAGTATATTGGTCGTTGCTTTGGTTGGTTGTTCCAGCAATCAATGCTTTCATGAAGACGCCATTTGCATTTTCAATTCTTTTAAGAGTCGCATCACTTTGAGATCCTTTGTCAAAAGATCGAAGTTTGCATTTTTTGTTTAAAAACTTTTGAAAATCTTCATCAAAACTTGGATCATTTTTTATTCCAAGGGAATAAATGGTGCATTCATTTAAATCCAACATACTCGTAGGATTACAAATCCATTTTCCACCATCAAGAACTCGACCAATTCTAATGAGATTTTTGCAGAACACTTCTGGCACCAATGCATTATAAAGAGTATACCAACTATGTTCCACAGTAACTTTATTTAATGCGGCTAATCTTAAATGTTTTTGTGAGTTATAAGTTTCAAGAATTCTAGGATGAATTCCATCGGGATTTTCAAGTTTACCTAAAAAATACAATTTTATTTGCCTTATTATAATAATAAGCATACCAGTAACAGACGACTCATTTTCAGAATAATTATTCCAAATTAATAACAATAAGGCTATAATTGTGACGACTATAAGAGAAATACGGGTTCTGAAATATAAGGTCTTTAGACATATTTTTATTTTTTTAGCTTACATTGTCCACATTTAAAGAAAAAAGTAACCTTGGTACAAAAATAACAGATCATATATATTTAAAAAAATAATAAAAAATGGCGATAAATCTTTTCAAAAAAACTTAATTAATTCGCTTTTTTTGAATCGAAAATGATAATTAAACTTTTCAATCTGATACGCCATTTTTAATTCATAATTAATTGGGTTGAAAATGAGGTTTCGACTTTAAAAAAAAGATATATCTTAATTTTTCTTCGAAATGGATGACACTTTGACACAAACTAGAAAGCAACTCAATTAAATATTTTCCTCGTACATTATTCTTGATTTGAAAGAAAAAAAAGGAAAGCTAAAAATCAGGGGAAAAAAGCAGAGACAAAAAAAACACAGAAATAATCAACAAAAAAAGTTAACGAAAATTGAAGGAATTTTTTTTTCATAAAATTCAATTTGGTAATTTTCAACGTCCAAAAAAATTTTTTGGAATAATATGAAGCTTGTCGTAATCCAAAACATCGATGACATAGGAACATCTTTCTGACAAAAAAATAAAATAGGGTTGAAACGATAGATGACGATTGGCCTTTATTTAATTTTCAACATATTTTTTGTTGCTTTGTTGCTTCTACACGATTATGTTTTTCAAAATAAATCATTTTAATATATTTTTTGTGTTGTTTTTTTTACAAGAGAATACAACCTTTAAAAAAATAAAAAATAGTAAATAACTTTTATTCTAAACTATCGAGAACCATTGTTTTATCGCATATACACGGAATATAAATATAAAAATTTTTGAATAAAATACAAAAATGGAGCAAAAAAGGTTTTCTTGATTTTAATATGGTCAACATAAAGAAAAGATAAAATTCGGCATTAATCTTAAATGAAATCACCGTATTTTTGACCTAATTTGTTTGTTGACAAAAATGGTTTTTTCTTAATTTCGCATTTTTTTCTTTCTTCAATCCCGTTGTCTCAAAAATCTTTTAGTTTTTTCTTCTTTTTTTGAATATTTTATAAATTTTTTTTACTTTGTGAAAATAAATTATCTTATTTATCATTTACTAAAATAATTAATTGATAAACAATTATTAATTAATAATTTAAGTAATTCAAATCACTCAAAACAGCGATGAAAATGGAAAGTTTTCAGTTTTACATGTTCGAATAAAAAGAATTGATTCGTATAAAATACATGCGAAATGCTTGTTAGAAAAAAAATTTAAGCCATTTTGTTATTGCAAAAATTTGATAAAGAAAAATCTAAAAAATAAATATAAATTTTATTAATTATTTCCTTCAGTACAAAAATACACTAAATTGAAAATTTCAAATAAACTTTTTATCAAGAGCATTCAATAAAAATGGAATTAATTTCATTGATGTTTTAGGAGTTAAATGACTTTTATCACAATACATTGCTAATTTAGGTGTTTCATCAACCATAGAACAAATATGTTTGGAACAAAATAATTTTTCTGTTGGAATTATCAAACATTTTGGGCAATGTTTTACCGCTTCTTTAACTCGATTCCATGATGGATCATTAATTTTATGATGATGCTATAAACACTTTTTTAAGTCGGCAATAATAAAAATGAGAAAAAAAGCTCACGATGGTCGAGACATTATATTTTGAAATTGAAGAATTTGTTAATAAAGCTTGTGCAATATCTAATGGAGTTAAATAACCAAATCTAAAAACTTTTGATTTACTCACATAATAAAAATTTTAAAAATGTTACTCTTTAAAAACAGGATTTGGTTCAATAATAATTAATTCTTGAGTAAATTTTGTAAGATACAATAATGTTCGTTTAAGCTCCTGATATCCAGAATCGAATGAAGGGTTTCGCATTGGTATATCACCCATTGTTGGAATGTGATCTATTCTAAAAATAAAAAACATATAAAAAAAACTTTTGTTTGCAAAAAAGCTTTTAAATATTGTTTCAAATTTTTCTTTTCAAAATTTAAAAAATTTGATATTTACTTTTTTTGAATTCTGGAAACCTTTATGAAAATTTGGTATGTACCTGCTAAAATGAATGATAACATCAGGTTTTATAGCATTTAATAATCGATTTTGAGCTTTTACAAAATCATAACATGGTGAATGCAATTTTTGATTTAAATTTCCTGCAATTAAAACACACCCTGGACGAGAAATGTAATATGCTTTAGAAAAGTTCATTTTGGATTGTTTTATTGCATCCAAAATTCCTCGAATAGCAAAAAACGCATAACTATTACCGGTTATCATAACTGTGCGATTTGTTAATGGTGTGGAATTTAACTGCAAAAAACTAACTTAATATTAAAAATAATTAATTAGGGTTTAAAGGTACAACATACTTTAAAAGCGCAATGTTTTCTTATACCTGGTGTACTTTTTTCATGATTAAATGTAAAATATTTATCAATTAGCGGGTCACCTTCACAAAATGGATAATAAAATGATGCGCATGATTCGGTAGCTTTTTCATTAGCTCGAATAAAAACGCTTAATTTATCATTCTAAAACTTAAAACATAGGAACTTTAGGACAAAAAAATTGGAAAGATTTTTCTAATTTTTTTAGTTCGAAAACATTATTTCGTGATATGCTTGAAAGTCAGCCAAAAAAATTAAAGAAATTTAAGCCTACTGTGTCAAGTTGATCAAATTGATGATGATGAAAAGCAATTAAATAAAATATTGTAGCGTAGCAGGTGGCAAGAAAAGTTCCGTTGATCCTCCATGAAACCTTTCCAAAAGGTTTCTCAAAAAATTCATGAATTAAAATAGAAATGAATAATAAAAATATAAGCATAAATAATGATCCTAAAAAAAGAATATTCATTTTAAACATTGATTTTGTTAAATAAGCTTTTACCATATTTATTGATAATTGCAAAATATTTAAAATAAATAATTATTGGCCAATGAATTAAATAAATTGAATATGACGCATCTCCAATATAAACAAGCACTCGATTGATTATTACAGGTAATGAAATTGGTTCAAGCTCATTAAAAACAATAAAAATCCCAGTTAAAAAAGTTGAAATGAGGCGAAATGTTTGTGGAATAAAAAATAAATAAGATACATTGAATGGATTTAGACAAATGGCAGTCAAAAGAAGCAATGATAATTTTGAATTAAAATTGTTTAGATTATATATTCTTAATAAAATCGTCACATTGTTGATTTTATTTATTTTTAAATATTTATTGCTTTTTTGTTGATAAAAGCAAAATGCTGCAGATCCAATTAAGAATTGCCAAATTCGACAAAACATTAAACCAAATGAAACAGATTCATAAGGAGATAGGAGTTGTGATAAGGCTGAAAAAATAGCAAAAGCACAAATCCACTTAAATGGATTGGATCTTGAAAGAATAAAATTAATTAAAAATGGAGCAACCAAATAAAATTGTATTTCAACTCCAAGCGACCAAGTGTGAAGGAAGAATTTGAATCCCGATACCTAAATCTTTTTTAAATATTTTTATTAACAAAATATAAAAACTAACAAGTTCAAAATATTGCTTTTCACTAAACATGGATGAAAAATTATTGGCAAAAAAAGCAGACCATAAGGCTTCGATTTTAAGATAATCAAAGTGGGATGGCAAAAGAACAAAGAAACCAATCCAAAGAAAGACTGTAATAATCAACAAACATAATGGAAAAATTCTTTTAATTCTCCTTGAATAAAATTGGATTAAACTTTGATTTGTCGCTTTTGACAAAATTAAAGTCATTAAATAACCGGAAATAACAAAAAATCTAAAAACCTTTATAAAAAAATAATTTTTGTATAAATTAATTTTACTAACATATCAACTCCAAGATATCCATAGGGAAATATTTTAGGCCAAATGTGAAATCCTAAAACAGCTAAAATTGCTAAAGCTCGTAGCCATTGAAGATCATTTCGCTTATTTGATTCATCCATGAAAGTTGTTTATCTGATTATGGTGTTAAAACAATTTATGGAAAATATTTAAGTTAGAAAAAAAACAAAGTATTTATTTTCTTTTCTTTTTTGTTTTGCGCCAATTTTCTTTTAAACTCACTCAAAGATTTGATTGTTTCTTTGATTTAAATCTTTGTCGAATAAATTTAAAGTTCTTTGAAAAAGAAAAGAAAAAGTTGATGAATATCTTTTTTTCTAGCGAAATTTTTTTCCACTCAATGTCGCTCGCGCCAACATGAAAAGATAAAATTCGGCATTAATCTTAAATGAGATCAACGTATTTTTGACCTAATTTGTTTGTTGACAAAAATGGTTTTTCTTAATTTCGCATTTTTTTCTTTCTTCGTTGTCTCAAAAATCTTTTAGTTTTTTCTTCTTTTTTTGAATATTTTATAAATTTTTTTTACTTTATGAAAATAATGCTGCCTTTATAGGTAAACAAGTTTTAAATCCTAATATCCCTTCAACTCTTGTTAAATTCGTCAATGATTCTCAAACATTTCAATCCCATTATATTGGAAATATTTTTGAACGCGGCGGATATGCATATCTTCTAAGCGAGGATGTTTATTCAGTCTTTTATATTGATAATGTAAAACCAATGCATATGTTGTGGCGATTTTTCAATAACTTTTCTATTAGCTATATAAAACAGTGCTATACAATAACTTTTAATTACATGCTTAAAGCATTATCACAGTATATTTTTGGTTATGGTAAAAAACCAAAATTTTCTCTTACTTGGAATACTGTATTATCTCATAATGGCCCTTCAACCTTGTTTGCTGCTGATGATATGTTAGTCGAATTTTTAATTAAACAAAAAGAAGAAGTATGTTTAATGATTAACTAAATTAAACTTTAATTATTTTTATTAAAAGAAGAAAGATATAACGGCATTAAAGGGTAACACAACTAAGAAAATTTTTTCGAAGCATATTTTTTATTTATTTATGCGTTTGATTAAAATCCTAAAACCTTAGCACAGATTTTTTATAGGCATTTAGAAACATTAATTCATTCAATCAAAGCAAAGGAATTTTTTTTTTTGAGGACTTAAAAAGTAATGCCATTTTTTGAAAAAAAATTTATTAATAAATTGATAAAATAAATAAGATAATTTAAAATTATTTTTAGCTTGACAATTCTTTCTTTATTTTAATGGCTGATCATGGCCCTACATATGGTTATTATCGATTTGAAGATGTGGTAGCATATGAAGATAACAACCCCGTACTTTTTATTTCTCTGCCAAAATCATTTAGAACTGATGCAAAGTTTGTTGCAGCGTTAAATACCAATACTAAGAAATTGGTTACCCAGTATGATGTATATGCAACACTTATTGAAATAGCAAAAATGTCAAATGTTGAAATACCGAAAAATATAACTTTACATGGGAAAAATTTATTTCAAGAATTACCTGATCGTGACTGCTTTTCAATGGGTATTTCTCCAGCATATTGTCTTTGTCGCTATAATGAGACATTATTAGCGCCTCAAGATCCTTTAGGTTCGAAAATAATAAAACAAATATTCGAAGATGCTAACAAACAATTGTATCCTTTGCGAAACAATTGTATCATGCATGAGTTAGATTCTAGTTTTGAGCCAAAAATTATACAGACTTCAATTCCAAATACTCAAAATCTCATTATTTTCAAAGTCACTTTTCAAACAAAATATTTTATCAAAAGTGCTCGTTGGTGGACCTATGTTTATTTTGATCAAAAACAAGGTGAAATAAAAAACATGCTTGATTTTGGAAATCGCATTGATCCATATGGAATGGGCAAACGATGCAATTTAGTTATAGTTGATCATTGTTATTGTAAAAATATTGAATTATGAAAAAAATAATAATAAATATCTACTTTAATTTTGGTAAAAAGTTTCGTTGAATTTAGTTATATCACACAGTCTTTCGCATAAATGAATAATTCAAAATCTAAATTAAAAAATTGGAGCATATTTTACTTTATTTTAACGTCATATTTTTTTAAGGAAAAAAAGTATAGTTTCATCATTAAATCTTTATTTAGTTTGAATCTGATTAAAATTTATAAACTTAATAATATACTGTAAATAAATTTAATGTAAAAACAATGAAATGTGTTAATTTAAATTCAGAAAGATATTTTTTCTTACGTTTTGCAGCTGCTTTTTTTTCAAAAACGTCTAAAGTTTTTCTAAACCATTCTATTATTAGATTTACAATAAATCTCTTTTCGTTCTCGTTAGCTAGCTGCTATTGCTTTACAAATATTTGGATAGTATTACGAAATTTAATAAACGTTTAAAAAAATTTCCGCTTTTCCAAACCAAAGTCTTAAATGTCGTTTTTTTAAAAACACAAGTTTGCAAATATTTGTAATTTCAGATAATTTCTTTAATATGTTTATTTATCAATAAATAAAGGTATTGTCGAATAAGAACCCATGCTAAAATTAACATATGTGGAATCTACATAAAAAATTATGTCTAAAAATAAATGGGATGACTCGAACCCGAAAAAATATTTTTAGTTGCTTTTTTACTAGCGTTGGCGGAAAAAACGATGGGGAACATTAACGCTAATGGCATCGCTGCCCATCCCTAGATTAAAGAAAGAGAAAAAAAGTTCAATAAATAAAACCATTTTTGTCTACAAACAAATTAGGTCAAAAATACGGTGATTTCATTTAAGATTAATGCCGAATTTTATCTTTTCATGTTGACCATATTAAAATCAAGAAAACCTTTTTTGCTCCATTTTTGTGTTATATTTAAATTTTTGATATTTATCTTCCGTATATGCGAAAAAATTAGTTTCACCTCTTCTTCTCTTTCCTTTCAGAATAGGGATGTCACGAAAATTACACATTTCGAAAAATTCGCTTTTTTGGAAAAGCAGTCGGAAAAAAATCTCACTTATCTAAAGTGGCTCGTTCATACATGATATTTTCCTTTTGGTCAGTTGGTGAAATAGGGTCAAACATGTTTTCTTTCCACATGGTTTCAAGTCGGAATAAAAAAATTCGTTTTTAAATAACATCTTGGTTATTTAATTTATGTATAAATTTTTGAGAAGTCATAATTAATTTTGCTTGTTATATAGAAAGAATGAAACCTCAGATGTGCAAACATTTCTGCGTGAACTGCCATGGCGTAAAAAAAGGTGAGAAGGATAAAATCGCAACTTAATTAAAAATTTAGATGTCTATCTAAGATAAAATAAATAATATTCTATATCCTTCTTTTACACATAGTATGTTAATTGTTCTATCATTTCTTTCTTTTTTTTCATTCTTTTTACGATGTTAAAAGAAGGTATGCCTTAAATTTTTAAATCAGTAAAAGAAATTATATTACGCAAAAAAGATTTTTATCAATAATTAAAATAATTAAATTTTAATTACATATTTTTTTTCTCTTTCTTTGTAAATGTTTTCTAAAATGTCGTGGATTCAACAATCGAAAATAAAATTTGTTTTTTTAATAATAATAATTTGTTTATTGATAAATGTTTGTTATAAATATTTTTGGTTTGCCAGTATTACAATTATTGGATATCCAATACAAAATTTAACTAAAACACAAACAACAACAACTTTAGTATTGCCGATAGTGAACAAAATAGCTAATTTGAATGTGACATATCCTGAATTGCCTGTAATTTTGGATTATACAACATTTTGGGGTTCATCGATGTTTAGTGGTTGGGCCGTAACAGCTTTAAATAATTGTTCTTATAAATGTCGATGGTCAAATGATAAAAGGTAACGAGCTATTACGTCATTAAAACCATTATTAAATAACATCATATTTAAAATCATACTATTTTGGGAAACATTTAAAGCAGCATAAATTTTTTTTTTGCGGTAAAGCTGTAATCAAAGCAAGAATAAATTAAAAAGTTTTTATCACGCAAGGGTTTTATTTTATCTAATTTTTTGTAAAAATTTTCAGTTTATATCCCATTGCTGACGCAGCAATATTTTTTGCACCTAAATTTAAAATGGATCCTATGCTTTCTTCAAATATTAATCCAAAGCGACTGAATGTATTTTATACCCGAGAATCATCAGGTGGTAGACCTCTGTCTTCCAGGGATATTCCAAAAGATTTTTTTAATGTTACTTTAACTTTTCGACGCGATAGCACTATTTTTAAACCTTTTGATAGATTTGATGAAATTAAAGAAAATGAAAAAAATGATAGCCGTTTGGTATGGAATGAAGAAGAGGTGAGTGGGATATGAAAACACTTCTATTTTTTTCAACGTCATACAACTTTTTTGCTGGTTGCCTTAATTTTCACAAAAGATTTAAAAAATGTTTACAGATTACAAAAATATTAAATGGAAAAACAAAATTAGCTTTAAAAATAGTTTCACATTGTCCAACAAATTCAAAACGTGAAGATTATCTTGATGCTTTAAATAAAGTAGCAAATATTTCTTTATATGGAAAATGTTATAATGATACGTTTTCTACAAAGGAAACAAAGCGAATGTGGTCTCCAGCGGTGATGAAAGAATTAAGTAAAGTTTTAAATATTTAATTTACTGGAAGGTTTAAATGTGTAATTTTTTGTAGGAAGTCATCACTTTTATTTAGCTTTTGAAAACAATGTTTGTAAAGATTATATAACAGAAAAATTTTGGAGGATTAAACAACTCATAGTTCCAGTGGTTTTGAAGAGATCCATTTTAAAAGGAATTGTCGAAGATAAATATTTTATTGCTGCAGATGATTTTGCTTCTCCTAAAGAATTAGCGGATCGATTAATTTATTTATCCAAAAATCACACTGAATATCGAAAGTAAGCTTTTCTAAGTTTGTAAAGTCAAATTATTAATTTGTTCTTTAAATATCCAGGTTTTTTGAATGGACTAAACAATACAAAAAAACTACAGGATTTGATGAGAGAGAAATGTGTCAACTTTGTGAAATGATAAACAAAAAAGAAAAACACTCAGTTCCAGATATTTTTGAATGGTGGGAAAATCCAAATGAATGCATACCCAATTTTGCCAAAACATTGTTATAATTTTGATGTGTTAGGATGAGCTGTCTTAAAAATATATTTAACTTTTCTCTATTAATAAATAACAGATCTATCAACATTTTGCACATTTTTAAATAAAAATACTTTTAACGACGTTAAAATTTAAAATTTTAAACTTAAAGTTTTAAAATAAATTTGGCACTTCTTAACTTTGAGCTTTCTATGTTTTTCGTAGTAATGACTTGAATTTATATAGTAAGATCAAATGATGGAACACTTAAACGCTCGACAACACCCTTGCGGTGAAATTTTATACTTTGAAAAACATGCAAAGCGTTGATATAGTATAAAAATATTTAAATATAGCAAATTTAGATTTTTTGTAATTGAGCCGTTCTTTATTAGCATTTTAAAAATAAATCGCAAAATAAATTAGTTTTTTGTTAAATTATTTCGTAAAAGTTATTTTTAATAGTGAAGCTTTAATTAATTTTTGTTAATAATATAAGAATGTATAAAATCACTTTAACAAAGTAAAGATTATCTCTTTTATTAATACTAATTAGTACAAGATTTTTAAAAAATATTATGGAGCATCAATAGCTTTGATTAATCCAGGTATAAAACGTAGAGATTCTCTTGGGGTTATATGAGCTTTACCACAATATCTCCCTAATTTTGTTTCGAAATCAACCAAAGGACAAATTTTATCGTCACAAAATAATTTTTCTGTGGGAAGAATTACACAATTTTTACACGTTTTTATTGCTTCCTTGACACGATTCCATGAAGGATCCATGGTGTCATGATATTCCTATAAATAAAAATTAGTTTCTAAATTGGCATTTCTGCAACAATTTATCATTGCTACAACTCGCCTTTATACTCATTGTATATTGTTATATCGAAGCATTTGTTAAAAGTTTTTGAGCAACTGTAAGAGGGTCCAAATATTCTGACCTAACGAGTGAATAAATTATTATTTATATGTTTAAAAACAGAATAAAAGATACTTTGCTGGAATCATAGGAGTTGGTTCAATTATAATTAAACGATGTGAAAAGGATGCCAAAGAATTAATAGTTTTTTTAATAGCTTTATAGGCAGGATCTTGGACCATAGATGTATTCAGAAAATTTCTAAGTTCTTTAATATGATCTATTCTGAAACTTAATTTATACGAAACACAGAAATTAAATCCATTGTTTACCTCGAAGTATGAATATGAAAATCAGGTTTTAAAACTTTTAATAATTCGTCATGAGACCCATCTAATTTTGTACATCCCCATCTTGTAATACCTTTATTTAGAGAACCAACAATTAAACTGCATCCTGGATGGGCAATCACATAAACTTTTGAAAACTGTGTTTTTGATTGTTTGATTGCATCCAAAATTCCACGAATTTGGAAATGAACAAAACTATTTCCAGTAATTATTGCAGTTTTATTACCCTTCGGATTTAGCTATAAATAATAATAGAAAGGCAAAGTTTTAAAACCTAAAAAAATTTCTTACTAGAAATGAGCAATGTTTGTCTAACCAATGATTGTATGGTCTATTTGTAAAATATTTTTCCATCAATGGATCAATTTTGCAACCATGATAATAAAAAGTTTTGCAAGATTTTTCTTCTTCGTCATTGGCTATTATATATGATTGCTATAAAAAAAGGAAACTGTTTTCTTGAGCCAAAAAAACTAACAAAATAAAAAATAAAAGAAAATTTAAAATAACAAAAAAAAAACATACCATATAAGTTTGCCAATGTTTATGGTTAAAAACAAGAAGATAAAATAAAATGGCGTAACAACAAGCAAGAAATATGCCATTATAAGTCCAAGATGCTCTACCAATGGGTTTTTCAAACAACTCATGCACCAAAATGCTAACAATTAATAAACAAAAGAGTGTTAAAAAAGAACCTAAAAACTTTCATTAAAGTTATAAATAAATAAAACCATTTTTGGGGTCTTTTTACCATAATTTTCAAAAATGTTCAAATATTTAAAATAAATAATTATTGGCCAATGAAATAAATAAATTGAATATGACGCATCTCCAATATAAACAAGCAATCGATTACAAAAACAAGGCAAAGAAATAGGTCGAATACCATTTCGAAAAATAAAAACACCAGTTAATATTGTTGATATATTTCTTATGATTTCCGGAATAAAAGGCATTTTTGAGAAAGAAAATGGAATAAAACAGATTAATATTAAAAAGAATAAAGTAAATTTGGTGCTTAACGATGAACTTTTTGGCACTTTTTCATCAATAGATTCCGCCGAAGTTTTATCTTCTAAAGCTTGAGGTAAAAGAATTTCACTTTCTTCTTGGACTGATTCGGTATATTCACATGATTGTTCATTAGATAAAACATAAGCATAAGTTCCAATTAAAAATTGCCAAATTCGACAAAACATTAAACCAAATGAAACTGACTCATACGGAATTAAAAGTTGTGATAAAGCTGAAACAAAAATAAGAACAGAAATCCAATGAAGAGGTTTGGCACGAGACAAAATAAAATTAATCAAAAACGGCGCAATTAAATAAAATTGTATTTCAACTCCAAGGGACCAAGTGTGAAGGAAAAACTTGAATTCAGATACCTAAAATATTTTATATGAATGTAGCCTGTTTAAGTTTAATACAAAACTTACAAGTTTAAAATATTGTCCTTCACTAAACATTGTTGAAAAATTGTTTAAAAAAACCGCAGACCATAAAGCTTCAATTTTGAGATATTCAAAATGTGAAGGCAATAAATAAAAAATCCCTAAGGCAGTAAAAAAAGTAATCATAAATAAACATGTTGGAAAAATTCGTTTAATTCGACGCAAATAAAATCGAAAAAAAATTTCGTTTGTTGATTTTTCCAAAATCAAAGTCATTAAATATTCGGAGATAACAAAAAATCTAAAAAAAACTTTGTTAAAAGTTAATTATAAATATAAGATACTAACATATCTACACCCAAATATCCTTGTGGAAAAATAGAAGGCCAAATATGAAATGCAAGAACAGCTACAATGGCTAAAGCTCGAAGCCATTGAATATCATTTCGCTTGATTAAATTCGTTGCGCTCATCTAAAAAATAACAGAATTTTTTTACTTTCGTTTATAACAGCTTTTTATTTTGAAATAATATTTATCAATTATTTTTTTTCACAAATAAGATTTGTTGATTACTTGAGATAATCATCTAGGTATACAATAACGACGGATTTGCGCAATCTTTTTTTAATGAAAAGCTTTGACCCATTTTAAATTAAAAATATTTTATTATAAAAAGACAACATTAAATATGTTTTAAAGAAAACTACCCACTTATGATTTTATCGAAAAAATAAATCATCTTCTAATGATCAGAGGCTTTGATGAGATGATGAGGTATTATAATATTTTCTTATATTATTACGTCATCATGAGTGTCTTGAAGACGGTTAAGGATTGAGATTAGTTTGTTATGTGTGAGATGCCAGGAGTTGCTCGAATGTGGTACCTTAAACTCAAACTTGGGTAATTAAACCTTTATTATTTCAATCGGCACGATAAACATTAACACGACGAAACAATAAATAATATGAACGAGTAAAAGAAATGCAAAGTAAAGTTGGAATATGTGAGAGGGATGCTTTTATATAGTCATTTAAATATGGTGGCTTGAGTCGGCGCTGGTTGCCCTAAAATAAATGGCAGGTGGCGTTTGCTTTGGACCGCCCGTTTCTAGTCAGTGGTTTGCAGCCATTGGAAATGAAATACGGCGCAAGGCTCTTCCATTGGTGGATGCAGTTCATGCATTAAAGCAAACTGACACAACTGGCTTTTTGAGGCGCTTCTTCAAATAGGATGCAGTTGAAAGAAGGAATATTTAGCATAAAATGAAGCATGGAAAATAAAGCAGGAAGAATAGGATAAAAGCATAATGATGAAATAATATAATAAAGAAGCAATCGCATGTCGCGACAATGAGTAAATAAATATGTCTTTTCGAATGATGATAGCGTTTCACAAAAAATGGGCTTCAGAGAATCAAGAAAGCTCAAAAATCGATGCACGAGCACCCAAACTGATCGTTGTTCTTGCATGTATTTTTGTTTCGAGGGATATCAAAATACTTCTATCGAAAAATCCTTTGATGACGCAGTTAACCATTAAAAAATATGCAATCTAAAACTTTCCAGCTACTGTAATTTTGTGGATATGGTTACGTCTTGCAAAATCCTTTTATAGTTAGCTTTTTTAGCATATAAGTAAATACGAGAAAGCGTAATAAAAAAAATTTCGATATACATATGTAGTTCAGCCTTCAAAAAAAGTAGGTCACTGAATTGGTTTTAAAAATCATTGGATTTGCTCTCTAAAATTAACCTCCTTTTTCTTATTATCTGGTTATTATTTTTAAATACATATAGTTCTTATTAAATGGAAATGCTGCAAAAGCTATAAATCAAAAAATTTATTACATGATTTTTAATTATAATAAAAAACCGAATATTTTATTAGCTTTTAAACAAAATTTATTCTTTTAACTTTTAACCTTTAGTAAATTTTTACAATAACAATAAGGTGCATAAAATGACAGGATAGCGCATTTAGCCTGCGAACCATACCCATTAATTCTTGTAACTTGATTATTTAAAATTGTTATGCTTCCATTAACGCTGTTTTGAACAATCATAGCATTAAACTTTCCATTGCCCGGCTTAGTTTGAAACTTAATTTTATAAATAGTTACATCTTCACTTTTTTCGACGAACTCGTCTAATGTAATACTAGTGTTACTTAGTAACCTTAATTTAGCGCATTTGTTTTTTGTTGACTTAGATTGAGATAAATCGTTATTCATTTTATTTATAATAAAATTAGCTGCTGGTACCGCAAGTTCATGAGAAGAGGAATGTTTAATTTTTTCAAATTCACAGCTGCAATGATTTAATGGAATTTGAAGGTCATCACATGTTCGATTTGTACTTATTGGCTCAAATAATGAAATACCTTTTATTAATGGATTTGAAATGCGAGGATTTGGAGGCTAAAATTTATTAATATAAAAAAAGGAATTTCAAAATTTTTTAAGGAATTTATATTCAAACTAAAATTTCTGAGAAGGTTCGAGAAAAAAAGTTTAACAAACATATTTGGAATTTTATTTAAAAATTTAATTTACATAAAAAACTTACATTTACTATTGAAGCCAATGTTGCATAAACATCATAATGACTAGTTAGTTTTTTTGTGTTTTCTCGAATGGTATGCATCAACATAGAATTTTTTCTTAAATTTCCAGGCACCGATAAAAATAATAATGGATTTTTATCTTCTCTCTCGCCTGCTTCGGTTTCATGGATTCTTCCATAACGATTTCCATGATCACCCATAAGAAATAAATATGAATTATTAAACTAAAATCTGAAATTAATCAAAGAAACATAAATTAAATGTTTACTTGTGCTTCATTTTTCTTAAAAAATTTATAAAAGAATTCATCTGTATGAAATAAGGCATTATTTTCACTATGAGCAAGATAGCTAATCCAAGTTAATGAAAATTTAGGTTTGTCTGGGTATGCATCCAAAAAGGTTTGCAAGTAATTAATATGCGTTTCATAAGTTTCAATGCAAGAATTCTTATATACTGCTTCTTGCAATTTTATTGATTGGGAATCATTCTTTTCTTCAATTCTCAACTGGAAAGGTCTAAAAAATAAGCTATATTTTAAATTTGTTTTTCTCAATATTTTGAAGCTCGTTCGACACGAATTTAAGATTTTTAGTTTTCATAATGTCAAAGATATTCTTTTTAACACTCATTATTTAAAGTTTTACCGCATATAATGATCAGTAGGTTGCGTTTTAAATCCTTTGCATCCATGAGTATTAAAAACGCCTTTACCCCAATCTTCGCTCATCATCGTTACATAATCATCATCTTGAAATCGAAAAGCAATAAATTGGTCGCTATCCAAATATTCATGGCAGTATGAGCCATTAACATAATCAGAAAAATGACCATGCGTTGCTAATGAAGGTTCAATATATCTTAACATTTTTCCTTAAACGAAATATTTTTTTTTTTTTTACAAAGGTGTTGAAATTACCCATTAAAAACCGAAAACCATTTGGATGACTATTTACCCCAGCTTTATTAAGATGATTAAAAGGGATAGCTCCATATTTTTTTTGTAAATAATATTGCGTTTTTTGCATCGTTCGAATAAATTGTGAAGTTGAAACTGAATCCAAAACTATTATGTGCACATCGGGTTTTGAGGAGAATTGGGGAACTTTAGGGCTCTCTCTAAGAAATTTATTGATTTTCAGAAAACTTAATATTAAACATTACCTCTTACGAAAGATTTGGGCATGTAAAAACTGATAAAACTCGTTAGTCATATTAGTCTCCAAATCTTTCCTATCACATTTAATTTCAATGACATCACAATTTGGCTTCGTACCATTTTCAACTTCTCTCCATTCATCTGCCAAATAATCATAGTCGTCTTTTGGATGCAAGCAACGACTCAAACATCTTTCATTTGTTTCGTTAATATAAATAAAAAGTTGTCCATTTTCTAATTTCGAATATTGCGTGATATTAGATTTACATTTTTCTATTGGATCAAAAAGAGGATTAATAAAACGTAAAATGGATGGATCCCATGGATCGGGTTCAATTAATTTACATGAAGCAAAAAATAACTTTTTGTTTGGGCTAACATTATTAATTTTTGTGTAATCTAAAAAATTTTCAAATTTTTTAAATAGTAAACTGATATTTTTTGATTAAGAAGCTAAAAAAATGTAATAGTCAAAAATACTTACTTATGTTATCATCTTTGTAAGTTAAATGACTTATTGTAAATATGAAAATAATAAACAAAATTATATTGAAATAAATTAATTTTTTTATCCTGATTTTTGTCAGCATTTGCCAAAAAAATGGAAAAAGTAAATTACCTTCAAAAAATAAATTTAAAAAGCTAAAAAAAAACATCGCGTATTATTTCACAAAAAAAAATAATCTACCACATTTTGTTTATAGACCCACGTCAGACTTTTTTAGTCTTTCATCAAAATTAATATACCATACATTCCCGATAAACCGATTAAATCGGAAAGTTTCAAATAATTATGATTTTATCCTTTATCTTTTTTTGCTATAAAAAATTAGATAATATCGTTGATGTCTGTTGCTTTGAATGGTACATTCTAATCAGGGATGGAAGTAACTCCGTTTACATGGAATTCTCTGCTTTTTTGGGTTTCCATTTTCGTTCAAGAAAACTGAAAGACTTTAAAAATTACTGTATTTTACCATTTCAGCTGAAATGAGTATGAAAATTTCCGTTTCCCTTTACTGAAAGGAAGCAATCTTTGGTATTTCAGTTTACGCTTAAAATCAATTCTACCAATTATTTTTAAAATTTTCAAGAAAGTTGGCACAGGCAAAAATTTTTTTTCTGAGATAGAGTCACCAATCTTTTCTCCTATGCTGAATTAGGCTAAATCCAAGAGGATTTGGCCAGTTGTTACCATAATTATGGAGATACAGCAACTTGAAGGTTTACTATCGCATTATTTCAAAATTATGTAATATTTTTATTTGCCACTTAAATTTTATATTGTTTTATGGTTCTCGGGTATCGTTTGCGTCCATCTCTACTCTGCCTTTATTACGCTGTTCCGGAAAGAAAAAAAATGAAAATATGTATGATATGTTGTTAGATAATCATCTTTATTGCATTTTTAAAATTAAATTGCGATTTGTTTTATTTTATATCCTCTGTATTCTAACCGAGAAAGTTGCAGTTCTTGCCTGTTTTTATGGTAATCATACTAATTTATTTATAAATTATGAGCGATAATAAATTTTTATGCCAACTTAATAAAATTATAAAATCTCATAGAAGATGGAAATTAAAACAAGTGGGAATCGCAATGATTTTTATTTAATTAATTTTTACTTTTACGAAAAAATCTTTAAACTTATTGAAATTATCAAATTCATAGGCTATTGATACAAATTTATCCATAAATTTTATTTTCAAACTTTTTTATTCGCCAGAAAAAAATAGTATTAATTTTAGTTATTTCTGTACAGATAAATAGTGCAACTGGCATAGGGTAAAAAGTGTTTTTTTCTTCTTAGATAAAAATACTCACTCTCAAATTTTAAAATATGGACACATCGGTAAAACTAGTATATTTTCTTGTTTTTTAAGTGGAACTTTTAACAAAAATATTTATTATTTCTTTTTAAACAACTAACGAATCTCTTTTAAATATAAATCCTCCAAAATATCTTCGATAAATGGATGGTTGAAAATTGGATTCTTCGTATAAAATTAAATTGATTGCAGATTGATCAAATCGATGACACCCAGAAAATTCATTTGGATAATCCAGGAATCTACTGTATTTACAAAATTTTGACGATCCCGGTGGACCCATACAATTTCGTTCCAAAGCACATTTGACAAATTTTTTCATTGCTTTCCATCCTTGTTTCGTTCCAACCCAAAGTTTGATTCCTTGAAATTGTTCGAATTTTGATGTCTAAAAAAAAGTTTTTACTAAGTGTCTTGAAAAGAAAAAGAAACTAAATGGCTGGCTAGCTTACTTCAGTTTTATTTATTTTCGGGAAAAATGAAAACATCATCGGATGAGTTGCAGAAAATACTGTATGTCCAGCAGGTCTTAACAAAGTTACATCCGTAGGGTTATTATCTAGCGCGTCTTTTATCATTGCCTAAAATTACTGTTTATTTGAAAATCCAAAAATTCATAATTCCATTAGAAGCAATAGTTTGACACATTTTTAAAGATGGACTTGCAACAAAACTTACATAAAAATCTGCGGTTTCGTTAAACCTCACTGATGAATCAATATTTAGCACAAGCTTATTATTTTGAAGTGATAGAGCCTCCATAATTGGTTTGAATCGATATTGTTGCAAATCTTGGACGTATTTGGGATACTTTTTTAAATCCAATGAAACTATTTCTGCCACCGGACATAAATCGGCATATAGTTTTCGAACATCTTGAGAAACATCATTATCAAAATACATTATAAATCGGGTGGAATTTAATTGGGGATGTTTTTGAAAGGAATCACAACTTCGGCTAAAAAAAACTAAATTTAAAAAAAAAATAAAGGTTTGCAAATAAACATTTAAAACCATTTTTCTTTGGATATAGTGTCATTTGCTGAGGTTATATGCATTTTTAAACTTTGTTAAAGCGAAATTACTTACATGGCTTCACTTATGTGATTACTGGAAGTAAAAGTCACAACAGCTAAATCATCTAGAGAAAGATTAAGTCTTTCATTTTCGGAGACAAAAACATTCGATTTTGTTAAATTTTCAAATACGCTGCTAATATTATATTTTTCTTGGGAGTTAATAATTTTTTTATTGTTAACTATTGGCTTATTTAGTTTATGAAATTGTTGTTGTTTTGCTATAGTTGGCTTAAATTTGGAATTGAAATAAAATATAAAGGCAATTGCAATAACAAATAAATAAAATATTAAAGTTCGATTTTTAATAAACCTTTTAAAAGTTGAAGAAAATGAAAACATGATAAAGCGGTAGAGGAGAAGAAAGACAGGCGAAAGAAATTTATAATTTGAAAAAGGTTGATTACATCTTTTTTCCTTTCATCCATTTTCCAACCGGGATTATTATTTCATTTTTTATTAAACTATGTTTTCATTGAAGAATAAAAAAATTCTTTTGTTTTTGTGTTTGATACTTTATTTTAATACATTTATGTTTTTTGTTTGTTAGTAACACAGAATTCAGCTTCTAAAAAAATTACAATGAGCAAAATTACAGTTTTATCGCATAATCATGCATTATAATTTATAAATGCTATCGTGAAAACTATTATTGCATATAAATTTTACAAGTTTCTTTTTTTTATAAAAGATTATGCAAATAAATCGTTTACGTGTAAAACAAAACAAAAAACGATAAATTACAATTATGACTTTTTTATTTTTTTAAATGACCTAAATTATTTCCGAAAATAAACCCACATAAAATGAAATCAAATAGGGGCGATTAGATGTTGAATATGATAATCTTTTTACATATTACACCCCTAGTCTCGAAGCTCAGAAAATTTTTCTCTACCAAAATTAAAACCAGTTGTAAAATATTGTCGGATAATCCGTCTTAAATTATGGTTGAGATATTGGATCAATGAAATCTTAAGTGTAAAGCAAAATTATATTTCAAATTATTGTTGAAAATTTCTAACTGAAAATAAAAGCCGTTTCCACCATAAAAAAAGACATAATCATAGATAAAAATGAAGAAAAGTGAAGCGTTATAGGCTTACTTATACATATGCTTAAGTTTTATAACTTACAAAAGAAAATTAGAAGAGATAGCGAAATTTTTTTAAACAAAAGTAAATAATGCCTTTTTTGCTTGTCCCTAAAAGTTTTAATTTAAAACCTTATTTGTTGTCAATTTTTGGCAAAGCTAGATTCAAATTAATTTTTTTACTAAGTGGCTTCTTTCCATTTATTTTTCATTTATTGTTTCAGCGCGCTCTGTTTTATCGTTGCTTAGAACATTTTTGATAGTAAATTTGAGTTTGAAAGAAGATGAGAAATGTTTATTCGCGTAATCGCACGAAACCTTTTTTTTACGCCCGAAAAATCTCCGTTTCAAATTTATCTAAAATCGAAACATGCAAGTCAATCCATTGAATATTAATTAATATTTAATCTTTTTTTCTCTCGATAATTTAATACAAAAAACCAATTTAAAGTGTAACCATCTGATAAAAAAATAATTGAAAATAACTACAATAAATTAAAACTAATTTTCTTTTTAAATTCTTTCTTGCATAAACTTTAAAAAACCATGCAAATATATTTTTTTTGGCAACAAAAACTCCAAGGGGTTTCAAAACCTAGATTATTAATTCAATTATGTTTTATATTCTTATTTATTTTTATATTTTATAAATTCTTTTTCCCTCCTACTCCATCACCACAACCTCCCCGGCCTTCATTAGAGCTTGATGCAGCTTTTTTATTAGAAAATTCTGATTCAATATTAAATCAATTTCGAGCTTGCTCAAATCTTGCTTTTACTGAAAAGAAAAAAGCCAAAGATTTTATTGTTCAATTTCGACAATGCATAACCAAATTTATTCCAAATTATAATTTTGATAAATTTTTTATGGGTCGTTTGGATGAATATAAAATATTTCTTCCAATGAAAACAGAATTTGATCAAACTAAATGCATTTGGTTAACGGTGGGCGTGGGTGGAATAGATAATGCTGGAAAAGAATTCAAAGTTAAATATCCTGAATGTAAAGTTTTTGGGATTGAACCATCTTCAAGCCAATATGCAAATTTTGATAAACATGGCACTATTATTCCATATGGGGTTGGTAAGTTTTTTTTGTTTACTAGTTTAAAGGATTGTTTAGCAAATACTATACTTTTTCATTTTAGGAGTACCTAATGGGACTTTTGAATTGTTTGTTCGAGAACCTACAGGGCATAATAAAAAGCAAGTATATGTTTTGGCTATGGTAGACATATTAAATAAATATATTGGATCTCGATTGGTTCATTACATGACCATTGACATTGAAGGATTTGAATATACAATTTTGAAAGAACTTTTGAAAGGAAAAATTTTAGCGGAACAAGGAATCGTTTTTTGTCAGGTAAAAAATTTTCACAAAAACTATTTAAAAAAACTGTAATTATCGTCTATAAGTATTTCAGATCGATGCAGAATTACATGGACCAAATAAAAATCCTGCAGCAAATACCCTTCATGAATTTGATTCAGAATCATCCGATTATTTGCCCATTTACACTCAAGAACTGGCATACCATGAAAAAGTTACATGGATAAATATTAAAAATGATGAATGTAAAAACGCTTTTGATATTGAATCGTTATTAGAATGAATATAAATTTTTTATTAATATTCTGTTTTTTATAATAAAATTTTAAAGATAGTTAAAAGATAAATATTTTTTTTTGCTTTCACAAAGCTCTGAATTTTTTTATTTATTGCTAGTTGATAAAATCTTTTGTTGCAAAAAAAAAAAAGAAAAATGTTAACTTAACTGAAATCAAAAAATCTATTATTCTTTCACAAACTCGATATTTCTAATACAAATTAATATATTTCGCGGTAGTGCGCTGTTGACCTATTTTGACAATAAAAAGCGGAAAAAAACTTTGGAATTTACTATCATACGAAAAAAATAAATAATTTGATTTCCTCTGTTTTTGCTTTCATCTCCAAAAAAATAATGTTACAAAAATCCTATCGTTTTAATTTATGTAAAAATATTTTTTTTTGACTTTTTTTTCTCCTTTCCAAAAAAGGAGCCCTTCTTTTTTTAGAGGGATTTAATTTTGAATTTATTCTAGTCATAAATCTAAAAAAAAATAATTTTTTTTCAGTAATGAAAAATGCAATTCAATTTGCAACATTTCAAACGATTTAAAAACGTTTTAATATTTTCCTTAATAATTACAAATATTTATTGTTTTATATATTATACTAAAAACTCTTCTAAATTTCCTTCAAATATTGCCATTAACAAAACAGACAATAATTATTTTCAAAAAATAAATTTGTCAGCAGCGCTTTTGATGGATTCATCGTTCATAGATATCCCAATAATATTTGAATGGAATACTTTTAATGGTGGTTCGACTTTTGGCGAAGAGTATATTAAAAAATGCCATCTTAAATGTATTTATACAAATGACACAAAACTTGAAGAATTCGCAGATGTGCTTACAATAAATTTTGGTAAGTCAAGCCTTAAAAAGTTGCCAACAACTCGAAATCCTGAAAGGCTAAATGTTTTTATAAGTTATGAGCCACCTTTGCATCGACCATTTTATTTGAAAGCTCCAAAAGATTTTTTTAATATTTCTGTCACCTATCGATTGGATAGCGATATTTTAATGTTATACGATTTTCTTGAACCCATTCAACATTATTCATCAGAAGCATGGAATCAAAGTGAGGTATGTGAATATCTAATTGGAATAAAAAGAGGCATCGTCGTCTTACATTTAAAAAATTAAGATCCCTTGGGTTTAAACATAAAAATTAATTTTAAAAAATCCTTTTGATTGGCACTTTTGAAAACAAAATATACACTTTTCTCGTTATTATATTGTTTTACTTTAGGTCAACGCAATAATAAACCGAAAAGAAAATCCAATTTTATTTTTTGTTTCCCATTGTAAAACACCCTCAAAAAGAGAAATGATAGTTGAAAAACTCGAGCATTATTTTAATATAACTCAATATGGTTCATGCAATAAAAAAGATTGTTGGTTTAATGAAACTTGCGAAACTCAAGGATTTAGTAAGCTTTTCACAACAAAAAATTTTTTAATACTATTAAATATTTTAGAATCGCATTATTTTACTCTCGCCTTTGAGAATTCAGATTGCATTGATTATGTAACAGAAAAGGTTTATCGGTTGAGAAATCTCATAGTTCCAATAATTCTTAATCGAAATGTGTTACGCGGAATTCATCAAAGATTAAATCCCTATGTAATAGCTGTAAATGATTTTGGATCCATCAAAGATTTAGTAAAATATCTCAATTTTTTAATGAAAAATAAAAACGAATATGCAAAGTAAAATTTTAACTAAAAGCTATATTTAATCAAAAGTTTTATTTAGATATTTTGATTGGACGAAAATTTATAAGAAGCTACCAAGTAAAGGTCTCATTGATGATGTGGCTTGCGGCTTATGTGAAATTGCATGGAAAAAGAAAAAACAAAGGGGATTTCGCAAAATTATTCCAAACATTCATGAATGGTGGGGAAAAAATAAATGTCATAAAGATTTTGGACAAACATATTTACAATTTGGAACCTCATCATTTGCATTATTTAATTAAATTTATTTGTAAAAGTGTGTAGGCTGGTTTTTATTTTTATTTATGTAGTATGCTTTAAAAGATTCATTATTCTAATTTTTTAAATATAATTTCGTTTACATAAAAAAATTGAACTCTTTTTTTTAATGATACTTTTATATCAGATATAAAAATAATAATGGCGATAATGTCTCAAATTAATCTTAGAATTTTTTTTTATCAATTTCTTTTATTTAAAAGCAAAAAGTAAAAAATGTGATGGTTTCGCCTACGGCAACAGCCTTTCCAGAAAAAAAAAACACAAGGAAGATGGACTTCGATAACGGTCTCTCTTTTTGTTAAAGCATAATTCAAAAAGGGTCTCAATAGCTTTTTTTGTTTTTTGTCAAAATAGGTATATTTATGCATTTTTTTAAACATATTTACTTCGAAAATTCGTTGCTTGTTTGATCCACAAATGTCTTTATCGCGGTTTATTTTCCACGAAACACTATAATTTAACTTTACAGCATATTGTAATCGGCGTGGTTTTTTAAAATTTTAAATGATTGAATACCTTAATTATCATAAAAATAAATTAAGAATTATTCTTTCCCACGACGCTGAAAAGTTAACTAAAGAGTCTACATGGAAGAGAATAAATAATTCACTATTTTGTATAATAAGTCTGTAATCCTTCTAAAAATTGTGAATATGTTAATAGGCACATAGTATTTCCAGATTCCATAGGGAGCAAGACTTGCTGTTTGTCTTTAAAAATGCTACTACATAAATTCCGTTTTAAAAAAAATCATAGCATTTTTCTAAGGGTAAAACATGTTGTATAACATCTTGTGAAAGATCAAATTTTTTTAAGAAAATGGAAAAATTTAAGACTTTAGTATTAAAAAAACACACGTTAAAACGATTAAATTTAAGATTCAAAATTTGTATTATATATCTTTTTTAAAATAACACCACAAAAACAATTTTTTAAGCTTTAATATTTTTACAAAAATTGCATTTAATTTTTAAACTATCTCAAAATTGCTAAAGCTCGAAGTAATTGAATATCATTATTTCGCATTTTAATATTTAAACCTTTCATTTTAAAATCAATAAAACTCCACTTTTTATTTCTTCAATTTTTTTTCTCAGAAAAAAGATATTCATCAACTAATTTTTACTTCGTAAAATTATTAATTTATTCAATGCAGATTAACATTTAAGAAATAATTAACATATTTTTAAGTGAGTTTAAAAGAAAATTGTAGCAAAATAAAAAAGGAAATAAATATATATTTTTTTAACTTAAATATTTTCCATAAATTGTTTTTACACCGTAGTCACTCAGGCAACTTTCATGGATGAAACTATATTCACTCAAGTGATGATAAATTCCATTGATTTCATAACTAAAAAGATAATATCCATTTCTAGAAAATTTTCGAAGTAAATTTAGTGTTTTCAAAGAATTATCAGCATGAATTTCAATTAAAATTTGGCAAATTGGAACTGAAACGAGCTCATCGGAAATTTCATACTCAGCGCCTTCAATATCTATCTTCAAGATATCCACTCTTTTATCCCCGAATTTCTCTAAGAGATCTTTAAAAGTATATTGGTCGTTGCTTTGGTTGGTTGTTCCAGCAATCAATGCTTTCATGAAGACGCCATTTGCATTTTCAATTCTTTTAAGAGTCGCATCACTTTGAGATCCTTTGTCAAAAGATCGAAGTTTGCATTTTTTGTTTAAAAACTTTTGAAAATCTTCATCAAAACTTGGATCATTTTTTATTCCAAGGGAATAAATGGTGCATTCATTTAAATCCAACATACTCGTAGGATTACAAATCCATTTTCCACCATCAAGAACTCGACCAATTCTAATGAGATTTTTGCAGAACACTTCTGGCACCAATGCATTATAAAGAGTATACCAACTATGTTCCACAGTAACTTTATTTAATGCGGCTAATCTTAAATGTTTTTGTGAGTTATAAGTTTCAAGAATTCTAGGATGAATTCCATCGGGATTTTCAAGTTTACCTAAAAAATACAATTTTATTTGCCTTATTATAATAATAAGCATACCAGTAACAGACGACTCATTTTCAGAATAATTATTCCAAATTAATAACAATAAGGCTATAATTGTGACGACTATAAGAGAAATACGGGTTCTGAAATATAAGGTCTTTAGACATATTTTTATTTTTTTAGCTTACATTGTCCACATTTAAAGAAAAAAGTAACCTTGGTACAAAAATAACAGATCATATATATTTAAAAAAATAATAAAAAATGGCGATAAATCTTTTCAAAAAAACTTAATTAATTCGCTTTTTTTGAATCGAAAATGATAATTAAACTTTTCAATCTGATACGCCATTTTTAATTCATAATTAATTGGGTTGAAAATGAGGTTTCGACTTTAAAAAAAAGATATATCTTAATTTTTCTTCGAAATGGATGACACTTTGACACAAACTAGAAAGCAACTCAATTAAATATTTTCCTCGTACATTATTCTTGATTTGAAAGAAAAAAAAGGAAAGCTAAAAATCAGGGGAAAAAAGCAGAGACAAAAAAAACACAGAAATAATCAACAAAAAAAGTTAACGAAAATTGAAGGAATTTTTTTTTCATAAAATTCAATTTGGTAATTTTCAACGTCCAAAAAAATTTTTTGGAATAATATGAAGCTTGTCGTAATCCAAAACATCGATGACATAGGAACATCTTTCTGACAAAAAAATAAAATAGGGTTGAAACGATAGATGACGATTGGCCTTTATTTAATTTTCAACATATTTTTTGTTGCTTTGTTGCTTCTACACGATTATGTTTTTCAAAATAAATCATTTTAATATATTTTTTGTGTTGTTTTTTTTACAAGAGAATACAACCTTTAAAAAAATAAAAAATAGTAAATAACTTTTATTCTAAACTATCGAGAACCATTGTTTTATCGCATATACACGGAATATAAATATAAAAATTTTTGAATAAAATACAAAAATGGAGCAAAAAAGGTTTTCTTGATTTTAATATGGTCAACATAAAGAAAAGATAAAATTCGGCATTAATCTTAAATGAAATCACCGTATTTTTGACCTAATTTGTTTGTTGACAAAAATGGTTTTTTCTTAATTTCGCATTTTTTTCTTTCTTCAATCCCGTTGTCTCAAAAATCTTTTAGTTTTTTCTTCTTTTTTTGAATATTTTATAAATTTTTTTTACTTTGTGAAAATAAATTATCTTATTTATCATTTACTAAAATAATTAATTGATAAACAATTATTAATTAATAATTTAAGTAATTCAAATCACTCAAAACAGCGATGAAAATGGAAAGTTTTCAGTTTTACATGTTCGAATAAAAAGAATTGATTCGTATAAAATACATGCGAAATGCTTGTTAGAAAAAAAATTTAAGCCATTTTGTTATTGCAAAAATTTGATAAAGAAAAATCTAAAAAATAAATATAAATTTTATTAATTATTTCCTTCAGTACAAAAATACACTAAATTGAAAATTTCAAATAAACTTTTTATCAAGAGCATTCAATAAAAATGGAATTAATTTCATTGATGTTTTAGGAGTTAAATGACTTTTATCACAATACATTGCTAATTTAGGTGTTTCATCAACCATAGAACAAATATGTTTGGAACAAAATAATTTTTCTGTTGGAATTATCAAACATTTTGGGCAATGTTTTACCGCTTCTTTAACTCGATTCCATGATGGATCATTAATTTTATGATGATGCTATAAACACTTTTTTAAGTCGGCAATAATAAAAATGAGAAAAAAAGCTCACGATGGTCGAGACATTATATTTTGAAATTGAAGAATTTGTTAATAAAGCTTGTGCAATATCTAATGGAGTTAAATAACCAAATCTAAAAACTTTTGATTTACTCACATAATAAAAATTTTAAAAATGTTACTCTTTAAAAACAGGATTTGGTTCAATAATAATTAATTCTTGAGTAAATTTTGTAAGATACAATAATGTTCGTTTAAGCTCCTGATATCCAGAATCGAATGAAGGGTTTCGCATTGGTATATCACCCATTGTTGGAATGTGATCTATTCTAAAAATAAAAAACATATAAAAAAAACTTTTGTTTGCAAAAAAGCTTTTAAATATTGTTTCAAATTTTTCTTTTCAAAATTTAAAAAATTTGATATTTACTTTTTTTGAATTCTGGAAACCTTTATGAAAATTTGGTATGTACCTGCTAAAATGAATGATAACATCAGGTTTTATAGCATTTAATAATCGATTTTGAGCTTTTACAAAATCATAACATGGTGAATGCAATTTTTGATTTAAATTTCCTGCAATTAAAACACACCCTGGACGAGAAATGTAATATGCTTTAGAAAAGTTCATTTTGGATTGTTTTATTGCATCCAAAATTCCTCGAATAGCAAAAAACGCATAACTATTACCGGTTATCATAACTGTGCGATTTGTTAATGGTGTGGAATTTAACTGCAAAAAACTAACTTAATATTAAAAATAATTAATTAGGGTTTAAAGGTACAACATACTTTAAAAGCGCAATGTTTTCTTATACCTGGTGTACTTTTTTCATGATTAAATGTAAAATATTTATCAATTAGCGGGTCACCTTCACAAAATGGATAATAAAATGATGCGCATGATTCGGTAGCTTTTTCATTAGCTCGAATAAAAACGCTTAATTTATCATTCTAAAACTTAAAACATAGGAACTTTAGGACAAAAAAATTGGAAAGATTTTTCTAATTTTTTTAGTTCGAAAACATTATTTCGTGATATGCTTGAAAGTCAGCCAAAAAAATTAAAGAAATTTAAGCCTACTGTGTCAAGTTGATCAAATTGATGATGATGAAAAGCAATTAAATAAAATATTGTAGCGTAGCAGGTGGCAAGAAAAGTTCCGTTGATCCTCCATGAAACCTTTCCAAAAGGTTTCTCAAAAAATTCATGAATTAAAATAGAAATGAATAATAAAAATATAAGCATAAATAATGATCCTAAAAAAAGAATATTCATTTTAAACATTGATTTTGTTAAATAAGCTTTTACCATATTTATTGATAATTGCAAAATATTTAAAATAAATAATTATTGGCCAATGAATTAAATAAATTGAATATGACGCATCTCCAATATAAACAAGCACTCGATTGATTATTACAGGTAATGAAATTGGTTCAAGCTCATTAAAAACAATAAAAATCCCAGTTAAAAAAGTTGAAATGAGGCGAAATGTTTGTGGAATAAAAAATAAATAAGATACATTGAATGGATTTAGACAAATGGCAGTCAAAAGAAGCAATGATAATTTTGAATTAAAATTGTTTAGATTATATATTCTTAATAAAATCGTCACATTGTTGATTTTATTTATTTTTAAATATTTATTGCTTTTTTGTTGATAAAAGCAAAATGCTGCAGATCCAATTAAGAATTGCCAAATTCGACAAAACATTAAACCAAATGAAACAGATTCATAAGGAGATAGGAGTTGTGATAAGGCTGAAAAAATAGCAAAAGCACAAATCCACTTAAATGGATTGGATCTTGAAAGAATAAAATTAATTAAAAATGGAGCAACCAAATAAAATTGTATTTCAACTCCAAGCGACCAAGTGTGAAGGAAGAATTTGAATCCCGATACCTAAATCTTTTTTAAATATTTTTATTAACAAAATATAAAAACTAACAAGTTCAAAATATTGCTTTTCACTAAACATGGATGAAAAATTATTGGCAAAAAAAGCAGACCATAAGGCTTCGATTTTAAGATAATCAAAGTGGGATGGCAAAAGAACAAAGAAACCAATCCAAAGAAAGACTGTAATAATCAACAAACATAATGGAAAAATTCTTTTAATTCTCCTTGAATAAAATTGGATTAAACTTTGATTTGTCGCTTTTGACAAAATTAAAGTCATTAAATAACCGGAAATAACAAAAAATCTAAAAACCTTTATAAAAAAATAATTTTTGTATAAATTAATTTTACTAACATATCAACTCCCAAATATCCATAAGGAAAATAATCGGGCCAAATATGAAATCCTAAAACAGCTAAAATTGCTAAAGCTCGTAGCCAATGAAGATCATTTCGCTTATTTGATTCATCCATGAAAGTTGTTTATCTGATTATGGTGTTAAAACAATTTATGGAAAATATTTAAGTTAGAAAAAAAACAAAGTATTTATTTTCTTTTCTTTTTTGTTTTGCGCCAATTTTCTTTTAAACTCACTCAAAGATTTGATTGTTTCTTTGATTTAAATCTTTGTCGAATAAATTTAAAGTTCTTTGAAAAAGAAAAGAAAAAGTTGATGAATATCTTTTTTTCTAGCAAAATTTTTTTCCACTCAGTGTCGCTCGCGCTATATTTCTAAATCAGTCGTTGAAAAATTTTCATTTTCCTATTGAAGTAAGTTAGCTATCACAAAATACATATGTAGGTACCATAAAAGTTTCTAAAAAAACTTTAAAGGAATATCGAAGAATAAATTATCCTTCATGGAATCGAGTCAAAGCAGCCGTAAAAGAATGCAAAAATTTTGCCATAGTTTCTACCGAAAATCTTTTGTGTAGCACAAAATTTTGTGAATTTGTTGATGCTGAAACTAAATTAGCTAAATATGGTGATTTAGCTCATTTATCTCCAAAAGCATCCATTCTTTTAATTCCGGGATTAATCAAAGCTTTGGATGAAGATTAATGATACAAAATTAAACCTTTTTAAAAATTCATTTTAAATTGAAATAGGCATGGCTCCAAAACCCTGAGAAAATTTTTTTGACCTTAATTAAGAGAAAAAGTAAAAAAATTGCTTAAAATTTAAACATAAAAATGATTTCGTGGTCAAAAATACCTTAAAGGGAGTGTCCCAAACGATGAGAAAACCCTTACAGCGGGTGTTCCTAGCCCGAAAGTTTTTTTTCACTGTCTCAAAGTCTTACAAAGTTTTACAAAGTTTTTTCAAAAGCTTACGAAATTTTCTCCAAATGCTACAAAAAGCTACAAAAATTCGTAGCACTTTGTAAGCTTTTGAGACAATGAAATTTTCGGGCTAGGAACACCCGTCGTAGTAAAATTATTCTCATCGTTTGGGACACTCCCTTTAAATTAATCCTTACTCTATCTATTTTTGTGTAAAAAATTTTTTCATTCATTATTTACTGTAAGAAATGATACAAAAATAATTTTTATTTAATTTTTAATTACTTTTTTAATAAACAAGGTAAATTTTTGGCCCTTTTATTGTCTAAATGCTTATTTTACATTCAAAAACCTCCTTTTTACATATTTCTAACTTTCAAAAAAAAAATTGACGTTTTTGGTCAAAGCCCGGCCCGGCCCTGGGGCATGGACGGGCCCAAGTCATATTTCTCAGGGCCGGGCCCAAAAATTTTGGCCCTGAGCCATGCCTAAGTTGAAATAATAATGTTTTCTTTATATTTTATGGTAAAATAAAATCTCGACAAAAATCATAGAACAAAAAAATGAAATTTATTTTTTAAACAAAAACTAAAATAATTTCCAAAACTATTTTGCTCGACGCATAAGCAATGGTCAACATAAAGAAAAGATAAAATTCGGCATTAATCTTAAATGAAATCACCGTATTTTTGACCTAATTTTTGTTGACAAAAATGGTTTTTCTTAATTTCGCATTTTTTTCTTTCTTCAATCCCGTTGTCTCAAAAATCTTTTAGTTTGTTTTATTTTTTCTATTTTTTGAAAATAAATAATCTTATTTATCATTTACTAAAAAAATTAATTGATAAACAATTTTAATTAATAATTTAAGTAATTCAAATGGTTTTTTATTATTTTGTTAAATCTAATAGGTCCAATATCATTAATAAACATGAATGTCGAGAATCATACCAAGAGCATTTACGTTATTTAGATAATTTTTTAATTGCATATAAAGATAAACCAAAATGTTCTATTACATGGATAACTACTTTCGCCCATGCTAATAATAACGCTCTTTTTCAGGCAGACAATAAATAAATTTTATTTTCATATAAATAAAAAAATATGATTTTTTTAAATTTAAATTACATACTCAAAATCTCACAGGGTAATTAAGACAATATTTTTTCCCTTTTTCTTTTTTTCTGAAATCAAATTAATAGTTAGTTTTTTCTTGGCGGCATCATAGCGCTAAAAGCAAAAACAATAAAAGCTTTGTTCAAAATGAGTCTGCTCCCTTCAGCACCCTTTCTGCTTTCATTAGCATCCTATATGCTTTTGTAAGCACTGCTGTTTGCAGGTTGCGCTTTCAAAAGCATTGCTTTTGAAAGCAGAAAAAAAAAGTGCTTTCGAGAGCACTGCTCAAGGGAGCATTTGGCATGCTGAGCTGCCTTTGCTAATTTTTTTTCTGCTCCCGTTGACACCCTTGCGGGCCGGGCTGGACGGGCCGAAGAAAGAGGCCTGGCACCGACTCGAAACTCGAACCTTTCGAGTCATCGAGTTTTCGAGTTGACTCGAAACTCGAAATTTACCAGTCGAGTTTTCGGTGCACCGACTCGACTCGAAAACTCGAAGAAAAACTCGAGTCGAGTCGATTTTTTAAAATTTAGAATTGCTTCCAAATAACAAAATTTTTGGCTTATAATGCGATTAACTTCTTTTTTAGTTCATTTCTAAACCATTCTAGTGCATTCTGATGCTTAAATCTATGAATTTTGTGAAAAATAATAAATTTGACTCGAATTTCTTCGAGTCGAGTTTCCGTGCACCGACTCGAAACTCGAATTTTTCGAGTTACGAGTTTTCGAGTTGGCTCGAAACTCGAAGGTCACGATTTTCGAGTCGATTCCAGTGTGACGGATTTTTATTTTTATCGCCTCGCCTCTCGCCTCCGCCTCTGAGGCGTGAGGCGATAGAGGCGCCTCAGAGGCGCCTATGAGGCGAAAGAGGCGATAAAAATACGTTAGTTTTTCGATACATCGCCTCAGCCTCAGCCTCCGCCTCAGTGGCGTGAGGCGCCTCGCGAGGCGATGGAGGCGCCTCATGAGGCTGAGGCGTGTCACACTGGTCGATTCGGTGCACCGAAACTCGAAACTCGAACTCGACTCGAAACTCGACTCGAAAACTCGAAACTCGACAGCTCTGCTGGTAGCACATTTTCAAAAATTTTGTGAAGCTTCACCCTTGAGAATATGAAAGTAATAATCTTTATTATTATGATTATCTGTACCTTCATTAAATTAAGAAAACAATTAAACTTATAACTTTACTTTTTGCAATAACGACTATAAAAAGATACTTCGATTTTCATTTAAAATTTTCTGATTATTCACGCAATAAATTGCAGTTTGACAACAAGGTTGCATCACGGAAGTTAAAAATTTTAAAACGGAAAGAAGACGGAAGGAATTTGATAAAGCAAATGTCCCGCAAAGTTAGTTGGCTTTATTGGAACCAATGAATAATATGGAAGCAGCGAAGCTTCTAGCCTAAAACCTTTTGATTGCCTTTCACTTTTGCCATTCTTCTGTCTGTTACCTTTTACGCTTGTTGTTGTGTGTTTGCCAGCTGGATAGATGCTAATGAATATTACTGTTATTTATTCATCATAGAATAAAATCCTGCCTTAGCAGAATTAAATTCACTTATACTACCTGCAGAAATGGAAGTGGAGTTCCATGAAACTTTATTTGAAGACAAAGTTTTATTCCTGAAAGTTTTGAATGAATGTAAACCTAGTAAACAGATATTCCCGGAACATAACAATGACAATTGGTTGGGGATTTTTTTAGATTTATAATCGTCTTATAACAGCTATCAATTATTTTATAATAATGGCTAAGAAATGTTAAACTTTGTAATGCCTTTTTTTGTACAAAATAGTTAAATCAAAAAATTTTATGCTTTTTCAATGTTTTTAAATGTTGAGCACTGATCATATTTTCTAGCTTAATACTGACAATTATTTATTAGCTTGATTTAACAAAATAAAAAAACCATTTGAATTACTTAAATTATTAATTAATAGTTATTTATCGATTTATTTATTATAGTTAATGATAAATAAGATAATTTATTTTCATAAAGTAAAAAAAATGTATAAAATATTCAAAAAAAAAACTAAAAGATTTTTGAGACAACGGGATTGAAGAAAGAAAAAAATGCGAAATTAAGAAAAACCATTTTTGTCAACAAACAAATTAGGTCAAAAATACGGTGATTTCATTTAAGATTAATGCCGAATTTTATCTTTTAATGTTGACCATATTAAAATCAAGAAAACCATTTTTTGCTCCATTTTTGTATTTTATTCAAAAATTTTTATATTTATCTTTAGAGTATGCGAGAAAAATTTTTTGACCTCTTTCTTCCCTTTCCTTCCAGATACTTTTTGATAGGACCAATTTGATGCCTTTTTTTATAAAAAAGACAATGATATATGTTATAAGCATTTTTTCTGGCATACATACATATGCGAGAAAAAAAATGATACTCTGTAGTTCTGAATAAAACTTATTTTTTATTTTTAAAAGGTTTTAGTTTATCTTGTAAAGAAAAATAACACAAAAAATATATTAAAACGATTAAATTTTTCTTTGAAATCCAATTAACAGCTATTAAAATAAAAAACGTAGAACATATTTTATTTGGAAAACATAATTTTAAACTTTTACAAATTTTGGAAAAAATTTTCTAATTTTTAGAAGTTCACCTTAAGTTATTTTTGAATATTTAAAAATAATTAAGAAAAGTTTAAAGATGATAAAAAAAATTACTATAATATACTTTTTAAAGTCAAGACTTTTGGGATGAGGTGGTGGAGCTAATCTTTTTTTAAATGATAGTGGAAGCAAACATATGTAGTTTTAATTTGGAAAATAATATTTAAATGACATTAAAGCTACAGCGCTTCTTTTTATTCAGTTAAATATTTATTACTGTTGGAATAATCTAGACATGGCTGTTTTTTTCTTTTCTTTGTGAGCCTAGAGACAGCACGTAGAAATTAGCCTTGGAAGGCACAGGATGCTTGCTGATTTTCAATCCATTTTTATAACAAAGATATTGAGGAATAAGAAAATTGTTTTTTTCTCGCAAAATGGATTAAAAAGTTTTATTTATTTTTCTTCAACACATCTATTTCACTGCTTTTTTTTTGAAATATGAAATAAAGAAAACAATACTTTTCTATGGTCCCGAATAGTATGTAAATATTTTAAATTTAATGTTTGAATGCGCTGTGCAGTTTCCTTTGTAAAAAAATCAAAAAAAAAAATTAAAAAATAACTTTTTGAAACCTAACTAACAGCTGACAAAATAAAAAACGTGGAATAAATTTTATGACAAAAATAATAAATGTAGCAAACAAAAGAGAAAAAAAATGTTGAAAACGAAATAAAGGCCAAACAACCATCTATTGTTTAAAAGCCACATTTTATTTTTATTATTTGTTCATCATATCAATGTCAAACAACCCAAAAGTCCTTTTTTTAATCAGATAAAAATATTTAAAAATTATAAGCTACGTACATTTTTTTATGCTAGTTTTTTTTGTAAATGTCTCTTTTAACCCTAAATTTACTTTTAACTAACTAAGATCGCTTCAAGCGGCTACAATAGAAACTTAGCCGAGCTAATATTTTTATTCAGACATTTTCGAAATTTTTTTAATGATTTAAAAAATTTAAAAATTTTTCAAAAAAACGCTAAAAAAACTAGTTAGTTAATATGAAGAAATTTCTAAGCTTTTTTTTTTATTATGCTGGCTTTTTTCTGAGAAGAAGAAATCCCTAACAACAAGAGGTTGAGTTAATTTCTTTAAAGGATATCTCATTTCACTCACTAAAAAAGATTTTGAGAGATAATATTCATTAAATGAAAACGGAATTTACGAAAAGATAAAAATCAAAAAAAAATGACAAAGAAAATAAAATCAATTTTTTTGTCAATTTTCAAATTAAAAAAAAGATAAGCAAAGTTTGCTGCTAATAATTTTTTTTCTTTTGTTTCTACAACTTCTTTTATTTTTTTTACAATGGTTTCAAAAATTGTTATTTCTAGTTTTAGATTTTTTTGCGAGTCATGTCGGCTGTTTTTTTCTTTTCTTAAAATTTTCTATTTTTTTATGTTTCTAAAATTATACATATTTTTTTGCCTTTAATTTTTTTAATATTATTTTAAGATTTTAAACCTTTATAGGTTCACTATTTTTTTAACCAAATTATATTCATATGAAAATTATAGTTGGAAAAATTATGAAATTTATTTTTTAAATAGTTTTTCCATCAAATTTTCTGTCTTTTATTGCCTCAGCTTTTCCGATTTGTTTTTCGTAGCAAGTCTCTTCTTTTTTTTATATTTGATTTCTTATTGTTAATTTCTTAAATTTATTTTAGGGGTAAAAATTAGCAATAAAAAAGCGATTTCAATGGAAGACTGGAAACCTCGAACTTTGGCTGAAATTCAAGCATCTAAAAGTAATAAACTTTTTTTAATTATTTTTTATTATTAAAAACATTTTTTCTTTAGCAACCGATGTGGTTCGAATATTTGCGGATGGAATTTATGATCTTTTCCATCCAGGACATGTTGAACAATTTCGTCAATTAAAATTTGCTTTTCCTAATGTTCAAGTTATCATTGGAGGTTAGTATAATACATTTTTTTCGAAGGAAAAAAAAACAAAAACGAAGATATTTGACAAAATTTTTAGTTTGCACCGATCATGAAACCGCATTTCATAAAGGTTGCGCCCCAGTTATGAGTGAAGATGAACGCTTTCGAATGGTTAGCCAATGCAAATATGTTGATGAAGCATATAAATCAGTTCCATATTTTCCAACCATTGAATATACAAATTCACTCAAAGTTTGTTCCATCCATTATTTAAGTTTTTGACGAAATTACATAAATTTTATTTTAGGCTGATTTAATTGCCCACGATGCCATTCCATATGGCACCCCAGTTTCTGATGATTGTTATGCAATTTTTAAAGCATGTGATAGATTTTATGAAACTCAACGAACTCCCGCCATTTCCACAACAAATTTGCTTGAAAGAATTTTATCAAATTTAGGAAAATTCGAAAATCGTCAAGCTTTACGAAATGCAAATCGAACATGCGCTTAAAGGACGACGATCGTTAAAACTAAAATATATTTTTGCATTTTATGGAAAGTGTAAAATATTTTCCTTCTTAATCAATAAAGTTTTTTTACAATTTAAATCGATTAAGGTTTTTGAGACAGAAATACAAAAATAATTGTAAAAATTGCTCAATCGCGGAAAGGTCAATAAAATTAAGGTGAAAAGTAACAAAAAAAATGTTAACCAAAAGTTGGGTTTAAAAAACAAAAATTTGTAGAAATAAACTCTGTTTTATAATAAGTTTTTTATATCAGTTTTGGTTTTAATAAATATTTAATCCATAAATTCTAAAATAAATTACAACACTTCTACGGCCAATTTTTTGAGTTAAAAATGTTATGATCTTAGGTTGCTTCATGTTAATGATAGAAAAATACCAAACAAGAAACAATTTACAAAAAATTTAAACATCATAAGAAAAATCAATAGTTTTAAAATCGTAATTGTTGTTGCTTTGAGGCCAAAAGTTAATCAATTTTTTTGCAAGACAAATAAATATTGTCCTACTCCTATTTTTTCAAGGATTTCTTGTGTAATGATTATTGGGGTAGTTGAGTCAAGCCAAAACACCTCTAATAGTCGATACCCTAGAAATTTTTGATAAATAAGTGAAAAAAAGTTTACATGTTAGAAGCGACTTTTTTACCTTCAAACATCATCGCCAATCTCATTCGACCATATATTCTGTGGGCATTAAAATGGATAGTATCCATGCCCGTAGGGAATCCAACAAACAATAGTCCATCCTTTTTTAATAAACAATGAATTTTATTCATTTCTCGAATATCTCCAATTGGATCCATTGGATCTCCATATCGACCCAAGCCACTATGTTCGATACTTGAATAACTCACAATAAAATCATAATAATTGCTAAGGCTGAAAATTATATATACTAAAAGCATTTATAAACGCTTTAAGTTACTTACCTATTTTGAAGAGAAGGCAAATCTGGAGCATAAATAAAGTTCATTTGTGGATGAGTAATTTTATATTTTTGATAATCGATTGTTGTAACATTTTTAGCTCCGTTCGCTAATAAATAAACTTCTGCCCATGGCGATTGTGAGCCAATTACAGCGCCAATTTGGTTGTTAATGTTGAAATACTTTGTTGCCATGTACACAGCTACTAAAAAAAATTTATTCGGTTTGGGATTATTTACAAAAAAAAAACTAAAGCTAACATGATTGATTTCCATACGAACGGCGTGATTTATAAGGATTATCTTTAGCAATATTTATCAAATTTTCTATGTACGTTTCATTCCAAATTGGTATTGATGTATCATCATTTTTTGGAATTGTATTAATATACCGACTTACAAATTTTGTATAATAATTAAGAAGAAAAGCTTCTGGATTTGGCAATTCTTTGGGTGGATTTAAAGTTAATCCATTATCAGCCACTTTTTGCCATTCAGAAAATATCTAAAGCACAAAAATTAAGAAAAATAGGCTCATTTCGAATGAAAAAACTTTTCAAAAAGAAAAATTTTATTATTAAACTCTTTTACCTCCTCGCATGTCAATGGGATTTCTTTTCTTAAAATTGGAATTAAATCATTTTTAATAAATATATATCCATTTTTGTCGAAAACATTTTCAATTATCTCATCAATATGGATTCTTCCTTTCGCTGTAGCAAAATAACTAAAACCTTGTGCCTTTTTTTTCTTAAGTAATAAAAATTAGAAAACGAACCTTAAATCTAATTTTGAATTATTAGAATTTGAAAAGTTAAAATTCCAAAATTTTTTCGTTAATAGACAAACTAATATAATTAGAACAATTATGACCCATTTTGGAACACGTTTTAATTGCCATTGGCACCATCGTTCGCCATAAGCTTGCGAAGTCAATTTATGATTATTGTGGCCCATAATGATATTGAAGCTAATTGTACTTTAAATAATAATAAATTATGTTTTAAAAATAATTATCTCGAATGTAAAAAAGTTTTGGCGATAGCGGTTTTAGGGCCATAAAAATAGACAATTGAAAAAAAAGAAGAAAAAAAGTTCAAAAAAGTGGAAAGAATGAGTCAAAAGGAAAGAAGACTAAAATTAAAAAAAAGCGAATTCGCATTTTACAAATTTTTTTGTTCATGAAAATGAGGCAACTTGTTGATATATTTTTTTTAATATTAAAGAATATTTTTTTTGCAGCTCTGAAGAAAATTAAAGCCTTTAATAAAATTTCTTAATTATCAGAAAGTCCTATAAGAAAAGAAGAATTCTGTGCGCGTGTGTGCGCTGCTGCGATTCTTTCTCATTTAACTATGAATCGAAACACGATGGTTTAACACTTCTTCTTTGATAAGAGAAAGGAAGAAGGTAGCTTCAAGGTCAAACTAGTGACAGGGAAATGGATTTAAATCAATGCTAATGTTTTTATTTATTTACTATTTTTTGGAGAAAAAAGGAATGATAATTAGTATTACGAGGTAATAGCAGAATAATTAATTCATAATTTCTTTGCCAACCATTTTCTTTTTCTTTCAATTAATTTTTTTAATCTTGATCAATAAAAAAATCAAGATTAAATTTAAACTAATTCACGTCTTTCGAAAAAAAGTTTAAGTATGTTTTTCTTAATTAAAATACCTCGAAAAGATAAAGAGTGAAAAAAAAGGAAGTTTTTTATGTCGCTCTGAAAATTTCACTTTATCCATATTTTGTTAGACCAAGGCGATGATATAAGACTTTTGATAGAATATTACATCCTGTCGCTTAAAAATTATGGATATTCAGAGCTCCAAAATTTTAAACAAAGTGCGTGTCGTAGGTGCATCATTAAATTAAAAGGTTTATGAGAAGATGAAAAAATTTAAAAAAGTCAATGAAAAAAGGGTCTTATACAATAGAAAACATTCCACAATCAAATATTCAGCAACAGCAGCGGCGAGTTTATTTTCAAGGGATTATGCACATTTTTTAATCCCTAATTTCCAAGGCCACTTCATTTTCACTATTTTTATTAGATTATAACAAACAAAAAATTATGCAACAAATGAAAAAATAGTTTAAAAAATGTTGTAATTCCACATTGCGATGAGCTTTAAAATTACAAGTTATTGTATTATTTTTTTCTGATAAACTAGAAAAAAGATATTCAAATTTTTATCCTCTTTAAAAAAAGGAAGATTTTTTTAATTTTTTGCGATTATTCAATAAAATTAAAATAATTCCTTTTTTTGTTTGTTAGGAAAACAAACTTGAGTGCTGCGTGCCCTAAATTTGTGATATCTTTCGAATGAATGAAAAAAAAGAAGATTTTATTTGCGAAAAATAATTGATTTTTTTAAATTATTTTATATTTGGTTGAATTAATAATTTTCTAATCTCAAAATAGCTATGATTCATCAATCAAAAATAAAAATAATAATTTTAATAATAATTTTATGTTTGCTAATAAATATTTTAATTAAATATATTTTGTTTATGGATACAAATTTTATATTTTCTTATTTTTCAAAAAATGAATTATCCTTACCTAATTCCCTGCTTTTACAAATTTCGGTTTCTGAAAATACAACAACAATTTCGCCACCAATCGAAAACGTTACTTATCCAAATTTGCCTTTAATTTTGGGATACACTCAAGTTTGGAGAAAAAGTTTCTTTAGCGAAGTTGCAATTGAAGCTCTCAATAAATGCAAATATAAATGTCGATGGTCGGATGATAAAAGGCATTTTTAACGTTTTTAAATTTATATAAAATACATTTTTTAGCCTTTACTCAACAGCTAATGCAGCACTTTTTCATGGACCCAATTTTAAAATGGATGACCTTCTTTCCACGAATAAAAATCTGAATCGATTAAATATATTTTTTACTCGTGAATCTTCGGGCGGAAATCCGTTGCCTTCGAGAGACATTCCAAAAGATTTTTTTAATGCCACTTTAACTTTTCGAAGAGATAGCACAATTTTTAAACCATATTATCGATTTGAGGAAATTGAAGAACATGAAAAAAATGATACAAAGTTGGTGTGGACTGATAAGCAAGTAAGCATCGAGACCTAAAAAAAATTTTTGTTACCAATCTTGTCTCCAAGATCTAATAAATTAAAACAAAATTTATTTAGTTTTTTTCTTCTTAATCCTAAAATTTTTAGGTCGAAGATACTCTCAAACTTAAAACAAAATTAGTTATAATCGCAAATTCACATTGTGAAACAAATTCAAAAAGAGAACTTTACATTGAAGCTTTAAATAAAATTATGAATATTACTAAATTTGGAAAATGTTATAACTCTAAAAAAATTTTACCTGATGCATTTAAAACGGAAATGAGTAAGATATATTTATTATACATAAACCTTCACCTTTTTTTCGTGCATAGACAACTTAAAAAATTCTTTAATACTTTTTTTTAGAAAGCCATTACTTTTACTTATCCTTCGAAAACAATGTTTGTAAAGATTATATAACAGAAAAATTTTGGAGAATAAAGCAATTAATTGTCCCAGTGGTTTTGAAAGGATCTATTCTGAAAGGAATTGTCGAAGATAAATATTTTATTGCCGCAGATGATTTTGCTTCACCTAAGGAATTAGCTGAGAGATTAATTTATCTCTCCAAAAATCATACAGAATATCGAAAGTTTGTTTTTACTATAAAAATTTTTAAGGGTTCAAAAATATTGTTTCCAGATACTTTGAATGGACAAAAAAATACAAAAAAACTTCGGGTTTTGATGAAAGAGAAATGTGTCAACTTTGTGAAATGATAAACAAAAAAGAAAAACACACAGTTCCAAATATTTATAAATGGTGGGAAAATAAAGGAGAGTGCATACCAAATTTTGCCAAAACATTGTTGTAAAAAAATTGAAAATGTCCTTGCGGTTGTTTTGCTTTTTGTTAGACAGTTGATTATTAAATAAATTAATAAAAAAATAAATATTGTACAAATTTCATTAAATAGTTTTCTTAGAATATCAGCATAAAAATTATCCGCCATGGAATCGAATCAAAGAAGCAATTAAAGAATCCAAAAAAGAATAAAAATGCTAATTAATATTTTTTTCTTTTAAATATAAAGATGATTTTTTTAAATTTAGTCTTTTGAACTTAGAAAAAAAAAGTCTGTACTTTTTGTTGTTGAAATAATCCTATTTTTGTTGCTAAATTAAGCAGACCACGCTTTTTTTTCTGTGGTAATAGAGTCACAAAAATTATGAAATATTTTCATTAATTATTTTTTAAATCTGTAATGAAACTGTAATATTCTTTTTCTTATTTAAACTTAATGAACGAAATACTATTTATTCAACTTGATTAAACAATAATAATTATCAATGAATACTATTTTAAAAAAATAACACACTGCTCCAATGATTTTTGTTTAAAAAAAATAAAAAATATTATCATAGACTAGACTCGAACGTTTTCACGTTGGCGATAAATGTGAAGAAAAAATTTTAGTAATTTTTTAGCTAACTTCAAGGGACTCAAATACGTTTTTTTTCATTTTTTGCGTAACTCACTTTTAAAATCATTTTTTGTTTTTTGGTTGTTATTATTTTTACACTCAATCTAAAGGTTTGCATCTCAAAACGCCCACCATGACAATTATCTTGAAACTTTTGCGATACAATGATATATTGGCGCCATCCATTTCACTGCTAGGGAATTTTATGCTTCTTTATCTCATTATTACTGTAAATAAAGTAGCAACAAAACAAATCAAATTTGTTTTAATTCCTAATTGTGTCCTTGATATTTTCTTGGCTTTGACAACATTTACTCTAATGCCAGTGAGTTGAATAAATTCCCCAAACATTTGATAATGGAAAAATTATTTTCAGCAAGTTTTTAATATCAAATTAACTGCATATAGTGTTTGCGGAAGTCCCTTAACTTCTTATGAATTTTTTGCTTCAAGTTTTTCTATGTGGATTTATGGAGCTTTTTTGATTACAGCTATGAATGGAAGTTGCATAACTTTTTATATTCGTTATCGATATGTTTGTCAGTAAGTTATCCTTCTTAATTTATTTTTTTGTTTATCTCTGTCTGTCGCATTTTTTTTGTTTAATTTTTACGACCCTATTCTTTTTTTTCAGCAACAATCAATTAACAATAAAATCATTTTTTATTTTGTAATTTTCTCTTTTTTTACTTTTCCTTCTTTTCCTTCTTTTCTTTTTCTTATTTCGATGGTGTTTCCCAGTTATTTCCGATGATGACACTCAATATCGAGCTGACACCTTAACTGATTTTTGGTTAGAAGAATATCCAAATGGACCTAAATTTGTTGCCGCCCAAGTTGTAAGTTTTATCAAATTTATTAAATCTGAAAAAAGACAAAATTTTCATGATGAAATAAAGTTTATTATTCCTTATAGCCTAATTTTTATTACAGTAGGAATTAATTACAGTTTAGTCTTTTATTTTGGTATTAAAATTACTCGAACTCTTCGAATTCATGTAAATTCATTTTCTGCATCACAAATTAACACTTGATTAAATAAACAATTGCATATTAATTTAATTGTTCAGGTTAGTGTCAAGAAAAAAAGAAGAAGATAACATCACTCAAAAAGACTTTGTTTTAGACAATTATGCCATTTATTGTTCTTTGTCTTCCAGTCTTCATCCTTGTAGGAATGGTTTATAAAATATGAAAATTTAAACCTTTCTTTATTTTTATCGTTCTTTTATGGTTGGATGCCTGTCGTGAATCCACTCTCTGCAATATTTATTATTTCACCTTATCGAAAACGAATACTAAGCATTCTTGGAATTAAATAAAAACCACCAAGTGTAATTATTCCAACCGTATCAAAATTTTAACTAAATTTTTTTAAATTAATTAACTTGTTTTTTTCTTAGAATTTTTTTTATGAAACTACATGTCGTCTGTCTTCTTCAATTTTTGTAGCCTTTTTTTTTATTTTGTTTACTGAAAGCGAATTTATTTTGTAGCCTAATAAATCATTTATTCCCTTTTATAGTCCATGTTAATACAGCTACAACAAACGAAATGTTACAGTAAAATAAATAGATTTTAAAGGTATAATAAATACAGAAAACTATATTTTGACGTTAAATTTTTTTCCTCTTCTTTTGCCGCCGCTTAAAAATATTTTTTTCAAGTTTGGCAAATATTTAAAAGTGTACATTAGTTTTTTTTCCCTTTCATTTTCATGAATTTTTATCAAAATCTTAAAAACTAGAGTCAAGTCATTTTTAACTCTGAATGTCAAAAAGCAATCATAATCCATCAAATATAATAATTAAGTCTTAATAATTTCTTGATGTGACACTTCTTTTTGCTACTAAATAAACTGCCTATCTTTCATAATTTATTCATGTGTGTCCGGACTCTGGATGTGTTTCATAATTTAACTCATCAGATGCGACGACAATTTTTTTTCTCAAACAACATCAGAATGAAAAGATGATGCATGCGTGCAAGAGCGTTGCGACATTAACTTAAAAAAACTAATGTTGAAAAAAACGCCAAAAAATATTTACATTCAGAACAAATTTTTTTCTCTTGTGAATAAAAAACCAAGGATATGGAGAGGCAGCTATAAAAGTTTAATAGAGCCAAAATTTGTCTATAATTTTAAAATTAAAAAAAAATTTTTTTTTGCGATTTTTAAGTTTTTGAGAACAAAAAAAGTTTACGATGTCCATTCAAAAAAAAGTCGGGTCTTCATGTGGGTTTTTTTAATTTTCACGACATCGAAATTTCACGTCTCTCATTATGTCATTGTCGCCTAACCCTGATGTGTCAATGATTAAGAATGATGAGGTAACAATTATAATTACAATTAATTTTATTTAAAAATTAAAAGTTCACTTGCACAAAAATTTTATTAGAACAATTGAAAGGGCGTTATAATGAGGTATTTTTTTCTAAGAAAATGAAGATTAATAAATCGGAGGTTTGTTTAACAAAGTGAATAGGTTAATTGTTATATAAACTCCAGACAAAAGAGTTAAAAGAAATGAAAAGGTCTTTTTCTTAAGTTACTCTTGAGCCCCTTTATCCTTGAAGAAAGAAAAAAAACATCTAGAAGATTAATTATTATGATGTATGGTGCTGAATTGTTAAATTACTTTTTTAAATCCGTGTTTATTTTTGTTGAGAATTATTAGATAATGATGTTGGATGCTTCATGTACCATGCCTACAAATCTCCATTTTCTGCTTACTGCTTACAGTGTTCGTTTACATCGTGCCTCATAATCTCGCGTTTTTATATATATAGTTAAATAATAAACCCGAAAGTTTTCTTTTTAGAAAGTAAATAAATTTCAAACAAATTTTTAGTGGACCTTATTTTGTCTTTGAAGCGATGCCACTCGTATTACAACTTTTGCGATACAATGATTTTTTGGCTCCATCCATTTCATTGGCAGGCAATTTTATGCTCCTTTATCTCATTATTACTGTAAACAAAGTAGCAACAAAACAAATTAGATTTGTTTTAATTCCAAGTTGCATTATTGATATGCTTTTAGCTTTAGCAACATATGCTCAAATGCCGGTAAAATATAACATATAGCTTTAATATCTTTCCCATATATGTACGAATAATTTAAATTTTAGCAAATATTTAATATTGGTCTTAACGCGTATGCTGTTTGTGGAAGTCCTTTGAATGTTTTTGGAAACGCTGTAACGAGTTTTTCTTTATGGCTTTAAGCTTCATGCCTTTTAACAGCTATGAATGGAAGTTGCATAACTTTTTATATCAGATATCGATATGTTTGTCAGTAAGTAGTTATCCGTCTTAATCATATATATTTTGGGAATATGATATTTTTAGCAATCAAACAATGCCCAAAAAACTTTTTCTATTCTTATATTTATTATTATCATTAAGTGGAGTTATGTTTTTCTTTTTATTTCGGTGGACTTTTCCAATCATTGATAAAAATGATCCACGATATCAAAAAGATGTTTTAACTGATTTTTGGTTAGAAGAATATCCAGATGGACCCAAATTTACTGCAGCTCAAGTAGTAAGTCATTTTCGAACAAATTAAACATTATATCTCATCTTTTGTGTTTTCAGGACGATATTAGCTTTATTCTTCCTTACACCGTACTTTTTACATTCGCCGGAATTAATTATGGCTTAGTCACATATTTTGGCATAAAAATTACTCGAACCCTTCGAAAGCATGCTAATAGCTTTTCTAAATCACATTTGAATGCTGAATTAAATAGACAGTTGCATATTAATTTAATTGTTCAGGTTTGTTTAATTACGACACACAAATTTTTAAATATCAAACATTTTAGGCAATAGTTCCATTTTTGGTTTTATGTCTCCCATTAATTATTTTAGTGGGAATGATGTTTATGAAATATGAAAATCTGAACCTTTCTTTGTTTTTGTCATTTTTTTATGGTTGGATGCCTGTGGTTAATCCACTTTCAGCAATATTTATTATTTCACCATATCGAAAACGAATACTAAGCATTCTTGGAATTAAACAAAAAGTAACGACAGCAATCCCAACTGTAGTGAGCCAGATTTCCATAAAAATTTAGGGAAATATTTAAAATTTTTAATAACATAAATTTTCTGTTTTTTTATATGCTTTTTACTGACCAAGTAAAAATAAAGTTTATTTCATTAACTCTTTCTGCAGCACACGATAACTTAAATTTTTAAAATGCACATCAGAAGTATCAAAAAAAGTTATATTTTTTCATTCTTTGTTTAAGAAGTCGAAAACTCCATGTTTGTAAGTCCATTAACAAATCGAGAATTGATCTGATAATGTTTTTTTTACCTCCACATTCCTTCTACAAATCCACAGTTTTTTTTAAATATTACTTCCAAAATTCGTTGTGTTTTGAAACAAATAGTAGTTTATGCTAGAAAAAAATTTTTATTAAAAAATTACTATTGGCATAATTAGAAATGATTAAAAAGACGTTAGAGAAAGCAATTAACTCATTTAATTATTCACACCCAAATACAGTGCTTTTTTTAAATCTTAAGATAATTATTTATAAAACAATTAAAAAAGCGTCAAAAAGCCTCCTTTTTAATGTCTTAAAAAAAGATGTTTTTAATATTTTACCTTTTTGGCACTTCTTTAGTATCGACACTTTACTAACAAAGTCACTAAAAAAATTAGTTGGATAAAACACGAATATTAGTTTTATTTTAAATAAATTTAACATTTTGAAAACTTTTAAAAAAAAACTCTTCTTTTACGTCGAGAAAAAGTCATTTTAAGATTTCTCTATATTTTTTTGTGTTTGTGGGGAAAAAAAATAATGACATTACTAATACAACTTTTACGCTACAATGATTTTTTGGCTCCATCGATTTCTTTGGCAGGCAATTTTATGCTTCTTTATCTTATTATTACTGTAAACAAAACAACTCAATTACGAATTGTTTTAATTCCAAGTTGCATTATTGATATGCTTCTGGCTTTAGCAACATATGCTCAAATGCCGGTATGCATTTCCTTAACACTTTTTTGAGTAATATACAAAAAAATTTCAGCAAGTTTTTAATATTAAACTTAATGCATATGTTGTTTGTGGAAGTCCGTTGAGTGCGTTCGGAAATTATGTAACAAGTTTTTCTTTATGGATTTATGGGGCTTTTTTGATAACAGCTATGAATAGCACGTGTATTACTTTTTATATTCGATATCGATATGTTTGTCAGTAAGTCATCACCCAAATTTAAACACCTTCTTTTCAAAAATAATATTGTTCATATTTTTTAGCAACCAAAAACTAACCTTGAAGCAACTTTTCATGTTTTATTTTATTCTATCCATGACTGGGCTCTTTTTCTTTTTTATATGTCGTTGGGCTTTTCCCGCCATTACTGAAGATGATCCCAGATTTCCATTGTATCAAAATGATATTTTTACAGAATTTTGGTTAGAAGAATATCCAAATGGCCCAAAATTTACTACAACGAGAGTTGTAAGTTTTCTCATTTCGTTAAACAATTTTCATCTATGATTTTTTTTGCAGAATGAAACAAAATTTTTTATAACTTACATTGTGTTATTTACATCTGCTGGAATTAATTATAGTTTGGTTACATATTTTGGGATTAAAATTACTCGAACTCTTCGAACACATGTAAATAACTTTTCTCAATCTCAATTAAATCCAGAATTAAATAGACAATTACATATTAATTTAATTGTTCAGGTTAGTCGCATACTACAGCCAACACAATTTTTATCGAGCCGTGACTCTCAAAAATAAAGCAAATTTTTTTTAGATACAATTAATAAAAAAATATGCATATTTTAACGAATATAAACAAATATGAAATTAATTTTCATTATTATCTTATTTTTTAGGCTATAGCTCCATTTTTGGTTTTATGCCTTCCACTCATAATTCTCGTGATCATGATGTTTTTGAAATATGAAAATTTAAACCTTTCTTTATTTTTATCATTTTTCTATGGATGGATGCCTGTCGTGAATCCACTCTCTGCAATATTTATTATTTCACCGTATCGAAAACGAATACTAAGCATTCTTGGAATTAAACAAAAAATAATGGCGAGAGTAAAAATTACAATGGCAATATCCCAAACAGCAATGAGTCAAATTTCCATTAAATTTTGAAAAAATTTACAAGTAATGAAATAAATTTACGATTTTTTTACTGGTTTTATGTATATAACATTTGGGCTTTAAAAAACAACAAAAAAGTCTTTTGTAGCAAACAAAAAAATGTGAGACATTTTTATTTTTTTAGCAATGCAACGCTATTTTCTTTCCTTGAACATTCATTTATTTTTTTATGCAATTTTTTTCATTTTTTTATAAACTTTTATATAACGGATATTCAGTTAAAAAAACACACAACCAAAATTACTAGGAATGAATGATGATATAAGAGATTGCTATAGGTTTGAGATCACGAGAGTCATAAAAGATAAATCATAAATTTAAAATATAAATTAAATTTTACTATCAATTGAGATTATAGAAATATTGGAATGACTGGATGGTTTATTTTCGTAAGTATTAATATTAATTAAATCAATATTTTCATCAATTTTTTGAGCAGCTAATTTACTTGCATGAATTTCATTTGGATATTGAGCAATCGCTGCTACGCCACTCAAAGCATTATACACAGTTTGAACAATTCTGAAAGAATAAAAAGTTATAAAAATTTTTAAAGGTTTTTATTGAATCTTTTTGGACTTCGGATCTTGAACGAAAAAAAAACTTAATTAACTTACTTATAAACTGTTACAGGAGTTAATAATTTATTTACAACCAAATATGAACCCATTGCATACGAAATTGCTTGGGTTATTTGTGGAACGGCAATTAAAAATGAAAATCGAAGAGCTTGAAAAAATATTGTTGAATTATGTTTTCGATTTGAAAAAGTTAAATAAAAATTATGAATTTTTTCTATTTCTTGAATCGAAGCTTTTGATGTTGTTGTTTCATTATTCAAAGTTTTTTCAAGATTTTGAATTGTTTCCTAAAAAAGTTAATTGGTTTATTGAAACCAAAAAAACTATGAATAAACTTACTATTCCTTTTTGAGTGGAAATTTCATTTGCATCTTGAGTATAAATTTCAGCAAATTTAATGACAAAAAATTGTGCAACCAATTGAAGGGTAAATGAAACGGCAGTTAAAAAAGTAAAGGATAGGCTTTTATGAACATTGGATAATATTGCACAAATAATTGCCAAAATTCCAATTATAAATGCAGAAAGTCGATTATCGAAGGCCTGAAAATTTGTCAATAATTGAAATTTTGCAAGTAAAAAATATCTCCGGAACTTTTATATTGAAAATTTTCTTAGTGGGAATCCAAATAAAAAAACATTGATTAAAAAAACTTTTTGAAAAAAACTTACACCTCTGATGGGACCAGTATTCTTTGAAATTAAATTCATTAGACTGCTTTCTTTGATAGACTGACTTTCCAAGGATTTAAATAATAATTCTCGCAATTTTTTAATGGCCGATTCACTATTGTATCCAAAAAAACTACCCTAAAATAATAAATTTTGTTAATTCAAAAATTCCTAATGTCATGGAATCTTACTGCAACGATGCCACAAATAAAAGTAGTCACTCCAACAATTAAATATTCCATTGCAATTTTTGCACCTTTCGAAAAATATGTGCCTAAAATCGATGATTTTAAAAAACGGAGATATAAAAAAAAACTAACGAATATTGGGTTTATTATAAAATTCAAACATATTTCCATTCATTTTAGTTAATGCAGCTGAAGCGGCTCCAACCATTCCACAACAAATTAAAGCGATGGAATATAAAAACCAATGGGATAATGCATTCCGACGAGCTTGACAAAATGTTGGGGATTTATAGTGGTTTAGCTCCTAAAAATTTTATTTTGCAAAAAAATTTAGAAAACAGTAATGAAAAATCTTAAAAAATTCAGAAAAACTTTTTGATAAAAAAAAATGGATTTCCTTTTAGCACGTAAAAAATAAAGCAAGAAAATAGATAATAAAAAAAAATTAGCTTACTTGGGGCAAAGTTCCAATTTCCCATTCGAAAAAAGAAATTAAAAATTCTTTTTTGTTTTCATCAAAATTTTCATCGACATTTTTTAGCTGCGATGTTGTATTTTTTTCTTTTATTGATACATGTTTCATGGATCTCCCAATTTTTGGTAAAGTTTTTAAAGGAATTAATAAAAATGGTAATTGCGCCATTCTCACACAAGCTGGAATGAGAGTGGAAGCACAAACATAAATATTTGCGGGTAAATGCATTAAATTTTCATCAATCAGCCAATTTCCATAACTAAAAATTTTTCTATTGAAATTTAAAAAAAATTAAAATAGAAAAATAAAGAAGATAAGGGGGTAGGTTTTAATGATATACATTTTGTCACATCCACAAAATCATATCCATTTTATTATAAGCTTAAACTCTTGCGAGAAAAGCAAACATGAAAAGCAAACACAAAATTTTCGCGCATTCCTTCCCTTCTTTTTTTCTTCGCACAAATTCTTTCGCTCTGTTTTTTTTTTCGCGCGCGTTTATTCTTTTCCTTTGTTAAAAAATGTCAGCGAGCGTCTCTCTTTTTCTTTCAAAAAATACAACAGTCAAATAAAGTCAAATAAAAAAAGTTTGTTTCGAGGGGTTTGTAAAAAAATAATTTTATTGATTTTCATCAGTTTCATCATTATCAACAATAATTAAATTACAATGAAAGTTAGTATGTGGAGAATCAGTTTCTTCAACAGTTTCAACATTTTCGGAAGCAGAATTTAATTTATTTGGAGAGTTGCAATGAGGAGTTTCAAATTTATTTTCGTCGTCGCTTGCACCATTTTCTTTAGAATTTAATTCACTTTTGTAATTCGAATGGCGGTAACCATTTTGACATTCAAATTTATTTTCATCATCGGTGTTATAACATTTACCTTTATGTTGGAATTTTTTTAAATAATAAATATTGGTGAGCTTTATTGGTAATTTACAAATGGGACACTGTAGAGGATTATTTTCATCTGAAGCAGCAATAAGCTTTTCAACATGTGCAGGACACAATTCGTGGCGACATGAAATCCTTGCTGTTCCACAGCTAGTGAAAAATCGGCCGTTTCTCAGATGCATGGTTATACTCGAATGAATATATTTTTTTTGTAAATTATAAAGTTTCAGAACTCCGCCTCACTTTATTATTCACTCAAAAGAACTCTTCTTTGTGAGTCCAACTGGAGTAATTGGTCGAATTCCGCAAGAGCAACTAATTCTAAACTCGGTGTTGGTTCATTGAACACCATTTTTATTACAGTATTCCCGTTGCTCAAAAGTTCAAAACCTTCGTTTTCTTCTTGTGCTGAAGTGAGATCAAAGACAAATAATGTCCAACCATCTTTAAATTTGTCAAATGTAATACCACAATTTTCTGTGTAATGTTGATTTAGGTTTAATAAAAAATCTTGATAAACTCGAGCTGTACCAATTCCACTCACAAAATCGGTCGTGTAATGGGTTGCAGGAAACTGTTGGCCTAAAGCCGATACAGAAATTTCACGAATGTTAAATGGTTTAAAGTTAAAAGGATCTTTTTTGAAATTGCCTGAGAATGCACTTGAATCAACAAGCCCACAAATAATTTTTCTTGGAATTACAGACGAGAATAAAGTTGTTTCATATTCCAATTTTCCTGCATTCAAGAAAGAGCTACGAGTTTCAAGTCTTCGCAAAGGATATGTAGCAACATTACTTTCAAGTGTTTGAAAACATTTAACATTTAATGAAGGTTGAACTTCAATTGCTTTAACATAAAGTTTTATTCCCTTTACAGTAACTCGACATGTATTTGTCCCATAGTTATTTAGAACAAATCTATCGTCTGCACGATATAAACTAATAAGAACGTCAGTATTTGATAACAAGAGCAATGGAGTATTAGCGAGATCAAAATCAAGTCTTGAAAATAATTCAACGTTTTTTTTCCTTGTCATTATTGATCGAGAAAAAAATCCTCTATCAGTATACTCATCTTGTGTTTCCATCGGATGATAACCTCCAATTAATAATTCAGTTTCTTTAATGGAATTACTACAAGAAAGTTCAGTTGTTAAATATGCTCGATATGGATATGTTGTTCCACTATCAAAAATTTCTGTTGACCCTAATGCAACTTTTAATTGACGAAAAAAAGTTTGTCCACAATATTGAATCAATGAAACTTCCTCATCACTATCTTGTAAAGGAACCCATTTGCTGTCTTCAACATTAAGTTTTTCAACTGTTAAATTTAATTGAACAAAACAACGTGATAAATCCAACCATGAACTATCACTGTAAATTCTAAAAATGTATGGTTCATCTGTACATGGATTTAAAGGCAAGCATTCTTTAAAAGAAGATTTAGTATATGCTACAGATGTTGGAGGCAAACTCCATAAAGCTAAACTACTTGGATAAGCGTTTTCAGAATGTGAATCAATTTTCTTTAAGCATGACATATTTTTTATATGGTTGAAAATAAATATTTGAACCTTTATATGCATTAGTACGGACCTAGAGCATCAATTCTACGTCGCTTTGTCGGTGCCTTTTTTGTGTAAGCCAAAACTTTTTTCTTGCGACGTTTACCACTTCCTTTCTGAGGGTCTAAAGAAGCGCTTGCTTTTTCTAATAAATTTTTTATTCCTGCTCTAGCTTCTGTTTTTGCAGCAGTTTTTAAATTACTTTCTTTTCTACTTTTTATAATTCGAGACGCAGTATCAATTCCTTCTTCGAAAAGAGCTGTACCAGCTTTTTTTCCATAAGGTAATAAAAATTTTAATAAAGATTTAAAAATGGCACCAACACCAGCACCTCTTAAATTTGCACCACGTTGAAAACTACTTCCAACATAGTAAGGATAATTTATTCCAGCTCCACATTGTTTAATTACAAAATTCCAGTCTTCTTTTTGAGGATCAAATAATACACGCGGCATTTTTTATTATTATTATATTAATTTTTAAATGGTGGATGGTGCTTTATATGAATGCAAAGAAGTGGAGCGCTGTGGACGTTTTGGCATCATTTTTTGAAGCAAGTCACCATTTCCAGAAATATGGATTAGGAATAAACATGCGATGGATGCTAAGATCCATACAATATAAATAAATATTGGTGGAATTGTGGGAGAGTGAACTTCTGGTTCACGCGAGAGATGTTTGGTCATGTTTTCCCATAAACTTGAATTAATAAAAAATAAATGAAGCAAACGTGGTTTAATTTCTTCTTCTTGGGAGGTAAGACTCATGTTCTCCCATATTGTTGTATTTTCAATAGTTGAGTTCTCCATAATTATATTTTCCATACTGGCATGAAATTTAAAAAAACCTTTTCTTTTATATGCATAATAATTGTTTGACAAACTGAATCACAAACTTGTCCACATTTTTTCCCTTCTTTTTTAAAATATTTGTAATTTGCAAAAATGAAAAACCTTTGAAGCACATGAATAAGAAAAAAATAGTATAATGTCCACAATTAATTTCATTAATTCCTTGAAAACAAATTTCATTTATCTCACATTTTTTATATTTTTCAACAAAATTTAAAATCAGTGGTTCAAAAGGTGGTAAACCAAAAGAATCAAAGTACAGTAATATTCCAGCTCGATTTAGGTACATGGCGACCCAATGTGAACCAGGTTTATTACTTGTGTCTGTATTGCAAACTAATCCAAAAGTTGGTTGAAGGAATCCTTTTGGAAGTTCATCAGCAGCAAAACAACCAAGATATAAATTTTTTTTGAAAAATTTCGAAAGACAATAATTAATTTCATTAGTGGATAATGCTTTCAGAACTGTCTTTTGAAGGTCAACACAGCCATGCATACCCCGTGCTCGAATTCACAAAGATTCCCGTCTCCAGTTCTTACTTCAATTAATATTTCAGATATTTTTTTCGATACTAAATCTCTGTATTGAATATTTTGAAAATTTTCTTCCACATATTCGTTATGTTGGCCTTTTACAGTAAGTGTTCTTAAAAGTGGACATTTTACAGATCCACAAATTATAGGTTCAATTATTGGACAATAGAGAAATAAAGTGCTTGTACCACCGGCCAAATCTGGTATGAAAGATGCTTTGGAGTCATTAGGGGTTATGGTACTATTTTTCATACCACAGATATACTGTAATTGACTGCTGAAGACAAGAGAACTTATCATAACTGGGTCAAGCTTGAACTCAAATAAACCTTGTTGTTCATTATAAATTATTTTTACAAAATCTTTTGTTAAAGCACGAACACCATTCCAATAAGAAACACTATCAGCTTCATTATTTTTTTTCTCCATTTCAGAACTAAATTCTTGGATTTTGGTATTTATTATATTAACAAGATCTGATGGTTCATCAATATGTTGTTTATCTATTAAAAGTTGATCTTGCATGTCAGGTGCATTCCAATGAATGGTAATAGTATTTTTTTTCAAAGGTGCCCATGATCGAGGATAAGAAAAGGATGTTAAAGCAACTTGCCAACGAGAGTTAAATTGAAGCTCTTGTGGCAAGCGAGTAATGAATGAATTTGTTTTATTGCCTTCAACACTATTTGAAGGAAGGTAAACATCAAAAGATTGCATCATTTTTTAATTTGAAAATTTTTATCAATATTTTTGCTTTATATGTTTTTAAACTACTTCACTTTCTTTTATATAACTATCATATTCTGGACCATAGCCAAGCCAATGTACTTTATGTTCAAGTTCACCTTTTTTGTTTTTGCGGCTTTCTAAAATTTCAATACGATAAACAGTTTCAGCATTTTCTGTTACAGGAATTAATTCACTTTCATAATATTTTCCTTTTAGTGGTACATTTTTTGAATCTTTAAGTCTGTAAAAAACTACATTTTTTTCAGTTGATACACCACATATTTTCAAGATTTCGTCCGTCCATAATACGTTGAACCCTCGATCATATATCATTTTAACTTTGCTTATGCGAACAGGCTGGCCAATTTTTAGCTTTGGAACAAGTTTTTTTATTTGTCGAGGATATATTTTAGCTCTTAAAGTTTCAGCATTATCATATGTTACACTATCTGGTGTGACTCCAATGCGAGAAGATACGCTTTTATTCAACCCTTCAATAATTTGTGGTAAAACTTTTTTCCACGTGTAACAATTGTTAGCAGTAAAATAACGATAGATCTTGTTTTTTATCGTTTGAACCCCTTTTTCGATTGCGCCGCACTTAATTTTTGGGTTTGACCAAATATTTTTCTTAACAACATCTTGTTCAATAAAATATTTGTCCAAAACTCTAGAATTAAATCCTTCGTCTACGCAAATCATCCATGGTTTAGCCTGTTTAAAAATACGATCAAAAGCTAGCTTTAAATCTTCTGAACTTTTTGAAGGGGTATGCGTTGCAAACAGCTTCCTAGAGAGGATATCGATTCCCGCTAGTATGAATTTATTCTTATCATTATAATCAGAATATTTACTCATATCAATGACGTCATACTGGTGATGGGTATGTAAGCCTGCTGGCTCATATCGTAACCTTGGAAATTTTCTTTTAATTTGTCGATGTAGAGTATAACTTCTTTCATTTTTTAAAAATTCTTCAACCTGTTTGAAAGTAATGCTTTTATCAATTTTTTTAGCTTCTTGGTAAAGTTTCCTTTTTGAGCTTAACCCTCCAGGAGAAGAGACATCAGAATAAATTTTTTTAAGTAACTCAGTGTTTACCATTTTTCAATTTGAGACCGCCATTTTGTATCTTTTTTATGAAATAAACTGTCAAAATATGGATCACTTTTTAGTATTTCAATTAAAGCTCTTGTACCTGGTGGAGAGGTTTTAAAAGATGCAGGATGTACAATATATTCCAAGCTTTTTTGAAGGTTACTTCGAAGATATGGAGTATTTGTAGTTTCATTTATAATTTCAAAATTATCAGTGATACCAAAAAATGAACGATTACGTTTAATTCTGTTAAAATATTTCGAAACCACATCAGCATCACCACCACCACCAGCATCAGTTAATAATGGACTTGTGGAACTTGTAATAGCATCCTTTGCATGTGCTTCTAAAAGTCGCTCCTCTTCTGAATCAATTTGTGTGTTATCACTTAATGGAGAAGGTGAACGAGTTTTTGACTTTTGAGTGCTTGCAACAGAAGGAGAAGCTGAGATGGTTTTTTTCGACTTTTTTTTATTTTTAATTTTCTTTTTAGTGATAGTTTTGGTAGGAATAATGAGTGGCTTTGGAACATTATTTGCAACTTTTGCTTCAACAGGCATTTTTACAATTTCAACTTTTGAAGGACGATCTTCTTCCTCTTGAATCAATTTACGTTTTAATCGATTTTCATTTATTAAAATTCTATTTTTTGTGTAATCATCCACAGGTTCTGGAGAAGGTAAAGAATGTTCTTTTTTAGAGCCTCGAAGAAGCGATTCATAAAGATCCAATGGGATAGTTATTTTTTTAACTATTGATGAAGTCATTGTGATAAAGCAGTTCGAAGAACTTCAATTAAAATTGGTACAAGAACAGCAACAAAAGGTGCTCCCGCACCTTGTTGCAAAACCTTTCTTGCTGTACTTTCTTGACGTGCGTTAACAAATGAACGTAACACTCGAGCGTGCTTTGCCAACTTTTTTCTTTGACTATCAGTCAAAGGTAATCGATAAGTGAGAATATTATAGCAAGCTTCAACAAGTGTTAATATTTCAGCTGGTGATGCACGTCTTAATAATAAACTTCGCTTTGCAGGTTCTTTGCAAGAATCAAGTTGTTCAATAAATTTACGATTTTTAATCACTTTTCTTCCGATACGCATTTAATTGCGTGAGCTATAAGTTACTTCAAATTCTTGGGGCCATATATGTGTTTTTAAACGTTCATCTTCTGGAGTATCTGATCTCAAATCAATAATCAAATATCCCCAATTTTCTTTTGATGAAACAGCATCGCGATAGGCTTCCATGAAGTGCTTCGATTTTGGATACAATTGACTGCCTAAGGTTCTCAACGCTAATTCTTGAGAAGGGTTCTTTAACAAACAATAATATAACATATTATTTCGAACTGTTTTAGTTTCTTTTGTAAAAAGTTGTTGTTGAGTAATGGCCAATGAAATCTGTGCGTTGTGACAGTAAACAGTTACCAATTGATTAATAAAGAAAGGTTTGAGGTGTGCTTGCAAATCGTCAAAAACAACAAAAAGTCTAGCATTTTTTGCAAGCTCTAAAATCAAATCAAGAGAAGGTACTCCTTCATGGAGAACAATTGAATCATCGCCTTGATAAGAAAGAATTGTTTCATTAAGAACCGTGTATGCATACAAGATTTTTGTAATATTTGGCTTAATCAATTCATCCTTGTGAGTAATTAGTTTTTTAATAAAAACTGATTTTCCTCCTTGGCTTGCAGCCACAACGTTTAGAGTGAATGGGTGTTTAAAAATCATTTTTCTTTAGCTACATTTTTTTATTCTACTCCTTTTATGAAAATTTTACAATAAAAAACTATCCTTTAAATCCAAATGGTTTTATAAACATATCGCTGGTAGGAATTCCTTTGCGGTGGATCGCTTGCCACTGTTTGATAAAATTTACATTTACCAAATCGCTGTATTTTGTCCGCTTGATGGTTTGGTATGGGACGCCTATGCTTGAAGTTTCACCAGGCTCATAGCCACTAAAAACTTTTATTTATTTTTTAAGCTTCAAAACTTTTCAACTTACAATTTCCTGAGAATATGCTCTTTAACTTTATGGTAGTTTAAAAGCTGCTCGGCTTTGTAGGTGAGTGGAAAGCCTCTCACTTTGAGAATAGCAGTTTTCTCTCCTTTGCTATCTTCCATCAAATAACAATAATTTTTTGGACCTGAAAAACATTTTTTGATTTGCAAATTTCTAAAAGTTATTACCTGCACAGCAAAATTCAAGAATTTTTTTATCTCCATGCTCTCGCTGCAAATCACCAAGAAAATCTCCTTCGGGTAATGGCTTATCACCTTTACGCAAAACATAGAAAACGGAATCTGAAAAAATTAAATTAATAAATTGGTATGCTTCTTATCGGTTTCCCTGTATCGCAATAAAGACGTGGGCCTTGACAGAGAGACAACGCTTCAAATAATTCCATTCTTGCATAACTAGTAACATAACAAGCAACTGGCAAACATGTTGTTGGACAATCAGGCAAAAATTCTTTTTTTGGTTTAACAACCACTCGATCTGTATGTTCATTGAGATGGGCAATATCGAGAACTTCAAGAGTGTCATCGGTCATGACTTTGAAAAATTCAGCAGGTGTTTTTGTGATTCGAACCTGGAAATTAAAAAATTATTTTTGCAACAAAAAATGTATCGTACTTCAGATTTATTATTTGATTGGCAAAGTTTTCCCCATAATGAGTTGCTCATAATCTAAAACTTTTTTTAGAAATAAATAAAAGATATTTTTGGAGCTATACTTTTGCAACTGCTCTCCTTCCAGGATTAAATTCAACAGCATCTTTATTGATCACAATACCTTCTCTTGCTTCATATTCTTTAATATATTCTTCACGTTTTTCAGGGTCATCTGTAGGCCATCCGCTACTTTCAATTTTGCTGCGGAGCCACTTATCTACATAAACTCCAAAGATATCTGAATCTGGATCTCCTGGAGTTGTCCAATGATCATAATGCCACACCTAAAAAATAATATTTACTTTTTGCTCGAGCTCAAGTTTAAATTACTTCAAATACTTGCAATATGGAGTAGCCAATTTCTAAACTTTTGTTTATTTCCACATGGGTATATGCACCAATCCAACTTCGTTCAGATTGGTTGTGATCACAAGTTGGTGATAAGCTATCTCCACAAGACCTGCAGCAAGAAAAAATAAAATTTCCATTTTTATTTGTGTAGCCAAGAAGTGGAAGCTCCAAATTTGATGGTGGAAGAACTTCCACAAGCAAAATTCCTTTATAAATATTATGTTCTTTTTTGGTCCATGGTAAATTTTCAATGCTTTCAGCAGTAAGAATTTGAGGATTTTTGTATGGATATGATCGATATTTCTAAAAATATTTAATCAATGCTTGCAAAAAAGAAAATAAATTACTTTCACAAATGGATAAAGTGAACAAAAATCCACTAATCTAATTTCTTCATCTTTACCACATTCGTAATAAATACAAAATCCTTCAACTCTGCCTCCACGAAGAGCCATTTCACGAAGTTGTAAACGTGGAGCAATTTTAATTTCATCATAAATCACTTTTAATTTTTTATCGCTTTTTAACAACTTTTTAATTTCACATTCCCAAACTATTTCAACATTAAAAAGCTTTTTCAATTCTCGAATTCGTGCTTCAGTTTCTAACCAAATATCTCGAGCAGGCCGACCACCAACCAATAATTGTTTGGGATTTGGAAAGCATCTAAAAAGTACCGTACAACAATGTTAACCTCTACTACATATTTGTACATTTAAACTTTTACTTACTTGCTACATGCGTGAAAATAACATCCAAATACCTCCAAAACCTTATCAATGTTTCCATCTTTATCTCGAATCTAAAACTAATAATTTTTTACATATCCATGAGATTAAGATAAAACGGACCACACCATCAATTCTTTTTTTCGTGTCGGGAATTTTAAACTCTCCGCATTGCCATGTTGAATCTTGAATCTGTACGTTATGGATTTTTTCATATAATCGAAAATATTTAATTGCAATTTCACTTTGTCGCTCAAATTTTCTATAACCCTGCTCTGGAACATTCACTAGCATTCGAGGTCGAAGCATTGAAGATTGAAATACCACAAAAGCAAATTTTGCGCATGTTGTTGCAACAAAAAATGGATCAAGCCCTGTTTCTTTTAGCATTATGCTTCTAAAAGCCACACACGCTTTCTGAAGAACCAACACGTCAAGCTTACAGTAAATTATGACATCACGTTTCAAGCAAAATGGAGTTTGATAATGTTGGGTGTACCATTTCAAAAATTTCTCACGTTCTTTCACCCTCATTTCATCAGGAGCATAATATTCCATTGGTGGAAGGGTTGATAATTCCACATGTAAATTTGCCATTTTCAAATATTTAAATGGAAAATAACTTTTTGAAGCATCTTCAGAAAAATTAAAAGTTTCTGGAAGCTTTCTTAACGGTTGCAATAAAAAGTTTAAGCTATCTTTGAATATTATTGGAGCTTTTTGATTGACAATAATTTTTGCACTAAAAAAAGAATCTCTAGTTATTGTATTTTTTCCAACAACAATTACCTAAAAATTTTAAAACCTTGTGCCACAAGTTCAACTTTCACTCCTCTATTGTAAATTTCTTTAAGGCAAAGATGGAGATCAAACATTGAATTATTATGAGCGATAACCAAAACTGGTACTTTATCTTCTCCATTTTTTGAAGATCTTTTAAAAAGAAAATCAATAAATTTAGCAATTGCAGATTTTCCATCAAAAGAATTAAAAACTCGATGTCTGCTAGCATAAGTTCCACAACAACAATTTGGAGGAGCTTTTGATAAATGTTCATCAACAGGGATATCAAGATCAATGCATACTGTGCAATAATTCGTGGATGCTATGACAATTGGAATATGATGGTTATTCTCCGTGAAAGTTTCAATATCGAAGAAAATATATTTCAATCGAGATGGAACTAAAATAGAAAAAATTAAAAAACGAAATTAGTGTATCATCAATTACCTTCAGCTTTTTTAGGACTTATCCAGCAAAATGGAGTTTTTTCATCATGGATTACACCATTTCCACACCTCCTGCATTCCTGATTATCAAGAGTTTCGCAATAATGTCTTCCACTTCTTTTTTCAATAATTTTTTTGCACGATAAACAAAACTTTCTTTTCGAACACAAACTCTGTTTCTTTCTGCCATCTGTATTTTTATGTCTTTGAAAGCAAAATTGTGATGGAAACATGAAAAAAATAAAATTATTAAAGTTTTAAAGCTACTTGCAAACCATAAGCGACATTCATCACAGTAAATTGATGGCTTTCCTTTTTCTTCTTCACATGGCTTTTTCCCAACGTTTAAACAAAGTTTGCAAACTCTTGTACATTCGGGATGTCGATCAGGTCGATATTGCTTCAAACAATAAACGCAAAAATATGGAAGCTAAAGGTTAAAACGGTAAAAAATTAAAATTAAAATTTTTTTGTTACCTTCAAAAATGCATTAAGCTTTGGAATAAAATCATAATGATTGTTTTTTAGTAATAAAACAATGGTAAAATCTGCCAATGGAGTATTCAAAATAACATTTTTATAATTATCGTAAATCACAAGACGAAATTCACTTCCAAGTATCTCTAAAAGCTTTTCAGCATCTTCCAGATTATATGCTTGCTTTCTCAATGATAAACCAGATTTTTGCATAAGTTCATTTGTTTCATTTTCCAAGTCAAGCGCCACAAATCGATTAAATTGTAAAATATCCATTGTCAAATAAGCTTTACCATAAACAATGGCTCTACTCAAACAAAAGTTATTGGCTGCCCGATCACATGGAACAACATTTTTTTCATTCATGTGGCTACAACTGCCGCGGCTCTGATACCAGCATGAAATTTTCAATCCAAGTTTTTTGTTAAAGATGGATGACAAGGTATCACTGGTGCTGAGACGAAAAAATTCAGCCTGTAAAATTTATTATTTGTTACTTTTCCTTCATTTAAATAAAAAATGAAAGCTACCTTTATGGCTGACAAATTGTTTTGTTTACAATCTCTGCAAGCTTATTATTTTTTATTTTACAAAGAAAAATTAAAAACCTGAATGGGATGTAATAGGCTGAAGTCATTGTATCTCCATAAAACTGTAAATTGAATTTATCTGGCTCTCGATCACGGCTTGAAAATGCAATTTTTAACAGCTTTCGAAATATCGCATCTATTATTCCTTCAGGATCTTCAGAGTCTTGCAAATTTTGTATCATTGCACATGATTCAAAAATGACAGTATTTCGAGAAGATGATTCTTGTCTTACTGGATCAATAATTTTTAAATACTTTGAAAGTGGTTCACCATTCACTGTGTCAACAATTTCACCTTCATTTTCCTCTAATCGCTCAAAGTCTTGTAGCCACTGATGTGCAGCCACATTTCTAAGAGTCGTCAAATCAACGTCTCCATATCTTTTTCTTTGTGATGGACCTTCAACAGCGCCAGTTGGACGCTTACGTGCACCGCCAGTTTGTTCTTCTTTTTCAAGTTCTAAACAAAAAGTTTTGAAAAGCTAATAAAAAATATTCCAAACCTTTTTGCAAAAGCTTTTCAAGAGCGCCCAATCTTGCATTAGCTTCAAGCAATTCTTTTTGAATACTGTAATAATCAAAGACACTCGCATTTTCTTGAAGCTTTTTTAAAGCAGCAATACGTTGCTTTACTTCAACAATGTCTGTTTGAATTTTATCCATGTGAAAAAATGATTAAATTTTCTACGTTTTCAATGTTTTTATATCTTGTTTGTATGGGCGGTGACACAAATATATTAAAAAATTTTTATTTGACTAACTACTTTTTTTCAACATATGCAAAACGCACAAAGGTATCAAGAAATTAATCTTGTGAACCAGCTTCATCTCGTGAAGGAGCTTCAGCTTCGGCCACACAACATTCTGTATTTAACTGAAACAATGATTTAAGTGAAAGTTTCAATTTTTATAAAAAATATATATATTTACCCTAATACTGAAGGGAATGCCTTCTGAGAAAATGGAAACGGGAGGCGGTTTTGGACAAAATTCGATCATAAAACACTAAAAAAAGTTTATTTATTCATGTCGCAAAAGTTGATAAAATTCTTACCGATCCAAGATGAAGCGCATTCATGACAGTTTTAACATGGTCTCCCCAAATATCAGCACGAATGGGAGTAGCATCACTATCCTCTCCACAAAAATCCATAGCCACAAAATCTTTCCTGCCAAATTGGGTTGTTTTTTTTTCTACGTCGCTTATCTTGACTACTTGAAGATTTAACCTGGTCCTGGAAAAAAGCTTTAAAAAAACCTTTTCAAATTTTTTTACTTACTTTGCATCGCCAGGACGAATTGACATGATATGTTCTTGAGATGCGAGCTTCGGCTGATATGATAGCGGATTTCCATACAATCCAATAACACCAACAGCTTGAGCGGACATAACATAAACAAGGAGCTAGAATTGTAGCTTTAGTTAGCTTTACTTTAAGAAATTTTTTTGTTTAAATATTTTTTTTGATAGGCGGCGTTTGCTTTATTTACAAAAGCTTTATTTTTAAATTTAGATTCTTTTATTTGTCTTGATTTTTTAGTTTTGTTTGCATTTCTTTTTCCGCGAAAGTTTTATTTTTTTCATTTGTGTACAAAAAAATATTACTGTAGATAAAATGATATACAAAAGTTTATTGTACATTGACGAATTTATTCCTATTACCATCCGACCATCAATTATTGGATACACTTCTTATTATTTAACTCAATACAAAAATTCAAAAAAACATTTAAAAACCCATGTAAGAATTTTGTTTTCTTTATTTTCTCTTGCAAAATATCTATTTTTTAGGAAAATATTGTCAAAGAATATTATTATTTTCTTTATGAAATTGATGAAAAGGAAAAGAAAGAAGAATTAACTCTCAATTTCCTTTATGATATGATTGAAAAAAAGGTTTATAAGGGTCATCATGAAGGAATGGAAGTGTTTTGTCAACTAACAACCCTTGCATTAAAGCTGTTCAGTAACTACCGTAAATTATTCGATTTCTTCCTTTACGATGGCGAAGAATTTGTTGCTTTCACTGGAGGATTACTTGCGATCCCAAAAACTAATGTTGGTATTATTAAATTATCTAATGGTGAATATGCCGCTCACTTCGATGTCCCCATAAAAGATCAGCTACGGAAGGGAATCTTTTAGGTGTTTGATTACCTATATTTTTTATTTTTGTAAACTTTTTTCTTTCGTTGCAACATTTCAATAAATTTTAGAATAATAAAAAATTTGTTTAACAGAAAACAAAAAAATATAACAATTTGCACATCAAAACTCCATTTTATGTAAACTTTTTTTCAATAATTAAATTTGATGCAATACCTTTTTATAAAATTTAAAATAAAAATTTTTATTTGAGAGAAAACAAAAAATAATAAAACTTGAACGAGATTCAAAATTGGCGCAACACATTTTTTTTTATAAATGTCGGAATAAAAAATTTTTATTTGAGAGAAAATATAAAAAATAAAACTTGAACGAGTTTCAAAAAAAAAGAAATGAAAAACAATCAAAAAACAATTTAAAAAAACAATTAGCAAGTTTCCTTTGTCAACCAGAATATTAGAATATTGTAAAAATATTGTATAAAAAAACAAATAGCGAGAGAATTTAAAAAATGATTGGTAAAAACAATTACAATGGAAGGAAAAAACGAAGACATAAAAAATTTTTAGACGAAGAACTCTCAATAACTTTCATCATCCATGAAGATGTCCATTCTCGGTGGTTTTGGACTATATTGACCAAGAGGAGGACCACTTTTCTTTTTTACGAAGTAAACTTGTTTATGGGGATGTGGACGAGAAGAATAATAGTCGTATGGAATCTTCTGAAATTATATAAAATAGCGTTTATTTTTAAAATTCACATTAACCTACCAGGTCTCCGCACATTACAAAAGTTTTACACAATCCACCAGTTTTAAGAATAGAAGCGATGTTTCGAGACTAAAAATTAACAAAAATATTTTTTTTTTGTAAATTTAAAATTTTAAACTCACAGTTACTTGTTGAAAATGGTTTAGCGTTTGATATTCAATTAAAGAAGATACTGATGTACGGGTAATGAACGCATCTTGATGAAGTCTAACCTTTGCACCATTTTCTAGCGTGCATGTATACTCATGATCATCATGGTGGGAGTTAATTTCCCTAAGCCTGCTACAAGAGTGGAAGATACCAAACCTGTCAACAACTTTATATTTTGTAGGATGGTTTGGAGTTGAAACTCTCGGTACTTTATCGTACACCACATCGAATAGCATCGATTGAGTGAGAGTAGATAAGACAGCTATGATATCTGTAGGCTCAACTGGTGATTGGTTTGCTAAAAAAAAAAAGAAAGAATGTTAGATGGATTTTTTATATGTTCTTAAAAAACTTACAAATAACAAGAGTTTTTGAAGGCCATAATGCATATGGCCCTGGCAGCGCTTTCTGTTTTATACGATGAGCTTTCGTTCTTTTAACTAAATTTCAAATTTATTTGGAAAAACAAAAATAGAAAATAACTTCACATACCATGACCCGCTGCTTTTTCATTTCTCAATTTGAGTCGATGGTTTTTGGTCCACTGGGTCTGGGACTTCACAATCGGCCTTCTTACGGCTAAAAAATTTTTTAAAAAAAACCTGTAAAACTTTCGTTACCACTTGATGAAGGGCCAACAATTTCTCCATTACAAAAAAATGTAGAATTTGGTCCATGGGAATTAATGTTTGAAGCCACTGGCGAATGTAAATTTTGTTGTTGAGAAAAATTTGAGCTGCCAATGGAGTTTGAAGGAATCGACAAAGGTAAATATTGTTGTTGTGAAGAAATAAATCCGGTAGTGCTTGATGAGCAACCATTAGAATTAAAATTTGAAGTAGTCGGTAATGGCAAATTTGATTGTTGAGAAGAAATAAATTCGTTAGGGTTTGATAAATTTAAGCTACCATTGGAGTTAGAAGGAATCGACAAAGGATAACATTGTTGTTCAGAACAAATAAAATCACGAGTGTTTGACAAATATGACCCCGGGTCATAAAAATTTGATGGAATCGAAGGAGGAAAATTTTGCTGTTGAAAAGAGTTAAATTCAACAGAGTTTAATAAATTCGAGCTGCTGGAGTTTAAAGGAATTGATGAAGAGAAATTTTGTTGTTGAGCTGGTGGATAAAAAATTCTTGGAGTGTTTGACAAATATGATCCATCAATAGGATCATAAAAATTTGATGGAATTGATGAAGACATTAAAGAATTTTTTTGCTGTGAAAAGTTACCATCCATTTTGGAATGGCAAACTGATTATTGCACAACCAAAGGAATGGACCTTTACTTGCAAAAAATGCTTGTATCAAAAAAAAAGGGGGAAGGACAATGCTTTTACCTTCTTCCTTCGATACCAAGCGGCCAGTGGAGTATTTTTAAAGACGCCATTATAGAACAAAAAAATAGACAAGACACCGGAAAAAATTTTTGGTTTAAACCTTTGTTTAGTTTAACTGAACGTAAAAAATAAATTATTTTTATAATAACAAAAGAGAAGCTATCCATTTTACAACTTTTTTGTTTGTTATAACATAAGTAATTTGACAACAAGTTTTTTTTTTGAATAATACTTTCAATTATTCTAAATCCAACATCCATGATCAACAAAATTTAATTAAGTTCACAATAAAAATTAAAATGTGGAAAATTTTTATTAAGTTACCGAAATCCTTAAACATTGCTTCTTATTTGTTTTGCTTTTGTTTGTTTAATTTTTATTGTGTTACACATACAATTTAAACACTGTCGATTAATTTTTTAGCTTTATCTCGAATATATTTAAATGGAGAAAAGGTTACTGTAAAACTTGCAAAGAAAAAAAGAAGCTTTTTTTTTTGACGCAAATAAGCGGTTTTCTCTTGATTGACTTGAGACTCAATAAAAAACTTTTGCTTTTTTAAAAATCATCGTACTGTACGCTTGCAAGTGGAATCTCTTTTTGACACAAAAAAAAAAACGTCTTTTCTTTGACACAAAAAGAGACGAAATGTGAAAATAGTGGCCCAGTGAAAATTTTTAAGTAAACATTCGATTCGAGCATGCGAGAAAAAAGGAAGAACACCAAAGTTGTTGTGTTCTTTGTTTGCCCTCTCTAACAAAGAAAAATAAGGCATGGGAATTATGTAAATCGAGTTTAAAAGTAGTAAAAAAAAACTTTATTTTTGACCTGAATCAAGAACGTCGACAACAAATTTAAAAAAAACACAATCAATAAAAATGCACAATCAAAAAAATACATACACAAATAGATACAATGAAAAAATATGCAATCACAATTGAGAAAATTAATAAACTTAAAAAATTATGAAACACGAATAGTAACTAGTTCGAGAGGATAATATTCGATATTCCCATTCCCAGAAGTTGCCATTGTTGGCAAATACGGGTAACGAAGCCGAATACGATGTCGGACATAAAAGTATTGTTGAATATTTATATTTAGAAAGCCTCCAAGAGCGGGGGTCAAAGTTGAATTCGTAAGCGAAATATCTAAAAATGATAGCTCCTTCTTGAGTGAAGGTACGAGAGTCTCGTCAACAAAAAACGTGTAGCAGGGTTTTGAAAGCTCTTTGACCACTTCCAACAATTCTTTGACGTTTGAAAGCTTTGCTCGTAATTGTGCAGCATCAGATTGAGTGATTTCATCTTTTTGAAGCAAAAATGAAAGCAAAGGAATACGATTAGCAGCCATAATTTGAATAAAATATAAACTTTTAGATAAAGTTGTCACTATTTATACCCGAGATTATCGAAAAAAAGGCGGAGATTTATTTCATCTTTTATTGAAAAATCAATAAAAGTTAACCTAAAATATTCAAAAATTAAAAACCACGTCCATCTTTTTTACTCCTAAAAATGTTTTAATGCGCGAATATGAAAGAAAAATGTTCCACCAATAACCCTTTGATAAGCCGCCGCAACATCAAAGCAAAAAAAAAAATGTATAAAATGGACAAAAGAAATATATATATATTTTTTGTAAAAATTCAGATGCATTTAAAAGTAGTTAATGTTGTTGCAACTTTTAGCACTTGTTGTAAACTTAATCTTACTCAAATTTCAAGATGTTTATGGAATATAGAATATAATCCTTTAAAGTTCACCGCCGCGATTATTCGCCATAAAAAATATGGTTGCACCTTTTTAATTTTTTGTAGCGGTTGTGTGGTAAATATTGGTTGTAAAACCATTGTTGACAGTTTTTTAGCATGCAAAAAGTTTTCTAAAAAACTTTGCAAACTTAGTTGTAATAAGCAAAAGTTTGAAAATTGGAAAGTACAAAATGTGGTTGCTACCTTTTCTGTTAACAAACGTTTAAATTTATCAACTCTTCGAAAACTGCAATATTGATAAAATCTTAAAACCTTCATAAATTATGATTTTTATAAATAGCATATAAACTAACCTTTATGGTAATTTGCAAAAAGTAATATGATAATTAAAATTCCAACTATCACCAAAAATAAAGTATTCCTAAAAAATATAATGTTTATAGTTGTGACGACTTTGTATATTTAAAAGTTCACGGTGACTTTTCTTTCATAAGATCGATGCATTTTTTTCTTAATTTTTTTTCAAACGATGATATTAGCAATCGTTTGTCAAAGAAAAAGATACTTTCAAAATTTTTTCTAAACTAGAAAAATTTTTAAAAATGCGTCGAAAAAGTCGCTTGAGTCGGCGAGAGTTTTCTCTTTCCGTTGAAGGAAAATTAATCTCTCATTCAACTATAAAACTTTGCAAAAAGCTTTTTTAATAAAAACAAAAAAAAGAATTTTTCTTCTTCAAAAATCGATTTTTACTCTTTAAAGTATAAAACACTTACGTTTTTGGCATTTATTTTGAAAATTTACGGTTGAAATAAATAACTTTTGCTTAGCTCAAAATTTTAGTTTGTAAAAATACAAGTTGTTAACATCACGAGTACAGGGATTATTTATTCAGCATTCAAGGAATCAAAAATATTTTTTGCTTCTGCTTATCTATCGCAAATAAAAAGAAAGAAAGCAGTCGTCTCGCATTGAAAAGAAATGCGTCTTCCTTTTCTTTAATTGAAATTTTTTTCCCTGTTGACTTTTTTTCGACAAAGAAGCTTATAAGGGAGTGGAATGGTTTGATAAAAAAGAAAAATTTGGGTTGAAAGAAAAAAGGCGCTTTTAGTTGTATCATTGAAATCAAAATTCTTTAATAGAAAGTATTAGTGATTTTGTGATGTGTGAACTTAAAACTCAAAAACGTAATAATGTAATTTACTTTTGTTTTTAAGGTTGCATTTTTATCTTTTAAAATTGGAAACCTTTGATACTTGGCCAATTTTGAATATGATGATTTGACCATCTTTCTTGATGACCTTGGTTTTTTTTTTCGTTGAATCCCAAATTATTTATTTTACAAACACAAAAAAATACAAACTTAATCATTCTCAATTCTTGCGGTATTATTATTCTTCACTGATATCCTCTTCCAATACCCTGGATACATTTCATCATAATCTAATTGGGTGTAATTTCCGTTTTTTAAAACCTTGTGATTATAAAAAACTGGAACATTTGGTGGCAATAAATACGCTATCCACCAAGCAAAAGTTGAACCAGAAGAGGAAATTAAAAATGAATCACAAAAATGATGGGCCAAAGCCATATCATGATCACGGGAGGGCAACTTTGGATGATAAATTGAAGCGAACGTTGAATTATTGAAATTTAATGTCTTCACAAAAGCATCATCTGTTCCAAACAAAATTATTGATACTTTGGTTAAATGGGTTTCTTGATTTTGTGAAAAAATAAAATCGGCAGCTGGGAGAATAAAATCTCTTTGAGATTCAAGAAGTCGATGTTTTACAAAATCTCCTCGTCGGAAATGAATGCATAATTTGTGAGATGAATCATCACTAAAAAATTAAATTCAAAAAAAAATATAAGCTTTTCAATCAAAAATGCAAAAATATCTCATTTGAATTTTTTGACTTTCACATCTCTTCTGGAAACTATAAAAACAACAAACTCAAATAATTCATTTCCAATATCAACTACTTTTTCCATAAAGTTTTGATGAAATTGTAACAAATATCTTAATTCATTTTTATATTTATCAAAGCATTTATATGGAAAGGGATAATGGTGTTTAAAAATTAAATATTTTTTATCGATTGCCTTTATTCTAAAAAAATTTAATCAAATTTTTTTACAATAACCAGCTAGCTAATTCTGTTTACCTTTCATTTTCACTACAATTTGAAATCATTTCAGTTTTAAAAGTATTAGCAGAATCAGGGCTAACAATTTTAATAAAATTAAACCAATTTGGAAAAACGGTTTGCATTTCATCCAATAATTCCATTTCACACGATGTTTTGGTGTTGAAAAATGGTGTCCGCCCTATATCTCTTCCAACGCCATAAATGATTGCAAAACGATAAAACTTAAAAGTGAAAATTTTATTTCATGCGAAATTAAAAAACTTTTCCACTTCAACAGCAGATTATTTATAACTCATATTAACTTATGGGCTCGGATTTCATAGTTTTTAAAATAAAAGTTTCACACATACTTGGTTTCCAATGCCTCCACACGAAGTTTCAGTTGCAACATATTTATCATATTTGGGTATGTTTTGGGAATAAATATAATTTTTGTAGTTTGCAACATTAAAATTATGTAATCCGCTACAGTATAATTGTAAAAAATAAAAAATAACAAAAATTATGCAAAAAGCAAAGAAATACTTTAATAAAATTTTAAAATTTATGACCATTTTTTTTTTCAATTATGTTCTTGATTTATCATTGGAAACTATAAAAATCCTAAAAATATATTTTATTTACAGTCGCTTCTAAACGTTGAATCCTTATCAATTTTTCAATTGGAAAAAATAAGAGAAAATCAAGTAGAAAAAATTAAGCACCGTTCTTCAATATATAAGACGCCAAAATAAATAAAGTTTTGCAACTTTGTCTGACTCGGTTTTCTTTGTAAGAATTTCCCGAGCTTGAGGAAAATCTCGAAAAAACAACAAAATTTGACGCGAAACCGCTCACTTCCAAAAACCATACATTTTGCCAAAAAAGTGCAAAATGAGGCAAAAGTTGCTGCAACTTTTACCTCAATGAAGGCAAAATGCTGTTGTTGAGGTAAAAGTTGCAGCAACTTTTGCCTCATTTTGCACTTTTTTGGCAAAATGTATGGTTTTTGGAAGTGAGCGGTTTCGCGTCAAATTTTGGTGTTTTTTCGAGATTTTCCTCAAGCTCGGGAAATTCTTACAAAGAAAACCGAGTCAGACAAAGTTGCAAAACTTTATTTATTTTGGCGTCTTATATGTAAAAAATGGATTTTCTTCTCTTTATCGGGGAAATTTTTTTTCGCAAAATTATGTTTTACCAAACAAAGAATATTGAAGAAAAGATTGTTTTTTTTTTTGAAAATAAAATTCAAATGTTTTTTCACATTTTCAAATTTGAAACCCCCAAAATATAAGCAACAAAAAAACGCCCATCCACTAAGTGAAAAAAAAAGAAGAAGAGAGAAAGTGTACCCGTACCCGCTTTTATTTTATTACGATTTTGTACCTTTGAGAATCTTCGCATATAATTTCAATGCAAATTAGCGAATCATATTTTTACCAGCCATAGTTAAAAGCGCAAATAATCGACAGCCAGTTAGTTATATTCGCGAAAACAAAAATTTCAAGATTTGCATATTCAAACACTAAAGCTATAAAAGCGAAAAACGAGAAAAAGTCTGCCCTACGCGATTGAAAAAGTCCACCCGGAATGAACTATCTTAAACTTTGAGGATAAAACTCATTTGTCTTTCCCACTTTGATACTTTAAATATTTATTGAATAATTTTTTGTTTTATTCATGGTCATTTTTGTAATATCAATAGAACATTCAAAAAACACAGCAATAAATTAGTAAAACAAAACAAAAAATTATTTATGACAATTTCAACACAAATCAATATAAAAAAAACTCCTGTGAAAAAAAAGCAATGCCATTTTATTTAAACTCTCGATGACTTCTTCACCTTGACTACGGCCATGGTTTTTATAGAATGAAATATTTATTACTTTGAATAAAATTTATCCCAACTATAACAATGCCAGAAACAACTACATCAATGCTTGAAAATGAAACTTGTAAAAATTTTCAACCTTTATTTATTCAACTAATTTTGTTGGTCCCTTTTTTAGTGAGCTTTGAAAAAAAAGACGTTGACTTTATTTCTTTCGTTTGTGCTGCTTTTTTTTATCATGTATTTATCTTTCTTACGCAACAAAAAAAACGTGGCAATGCGTGAACATTTAGGGAGAACGCTACCAGCAAATCCTCCAAGCAAAAACCTTGAGAAGCATGGCTATTTTAACAAATTTCGTTTTGAAGCTAAAATCTTGATGTAGAAATCGATAAAAAATAATGATCTTATTATAAAAACAATTTAATTTCTTTTATTTTTAATTAATTATTGTTTCATCAAAGCATACTTTTGAAATTTTATTTATTCGTTTCAAGTAAAACCTTGTAAATTCGACGATAATTTTCATAGCTCTTTAAATTAATTTTCATTTAAAATTAGCTAATATATTTTTTACGTAGCAACGCATATTTAAGCTTATCAGTGATTTAAGGAAAACGAAGCAAGCTTGCGTCCACCACTCATTGCTATGCAACGGAAATTTTAGAAAAAATTGTCTCTCAATATTCCTTTTTGGAGGGATTTTTCCACGTATAACTTAATTTTATCAGAAGTTAATACATTTAAAGTAAAAAAATTTGTATTTTATATCTTAAGCCACCACCACCATGATTCTTTCTTTTTTGTTTAATATGCCTGTAATAACATTTTTTACAAAAATTTTAATTTTATACATCCAAAACTTTAATACAAATTTTTTAAATTTTTTACTAAGCTTTATTTTTAAATCAAAAAAAGTGATGCAAGTATTTTTCTAATTTGCATATGCATACACACTTAATCAAAGGTTTTTTGTTTGCGCTTTTTTTTATTTAAGGAGTGATGTCAAAAATAAAAAGCGAAAGTGAGACTGACCTGACCGACCGTTAACTATAAAAAAATTCATGACAATTCGGCGACAAAGATTTTGGGTTTTCTTTTTTCTTTTTAACGCTGTTTTTATATTTCAAAACTTTGTTTACATAATAAAAAAATAACACTTTCTTTTAAGGTTTATCATTTTGTTTGATAAAATTATGTGGTTGCGCTTAAAACCTTTGTTATTTGCTTTTGGATTTGGTTTACTTTATTATTTTTTTTATTACCGAGAAAAGGCTGCTTACTATAAACGATTTAGCCAAAAAAATTCAACTTTGGAGACTATTAAAACCAATTTCAATAAATGTGTAAATGAATCAGCAAAAAATCAATATGATCATCCAACAGAATTTTTTAAAGAATTTGCAAAATGTATTGAAATCCACATTGCAATCAAAGAAGAAGAGATGGATAATTTTTCAAATAATGTTTTTGGAGAAAAGAAAATGTTTTTACCTTTAATGGAAGATTACCGCCAAAATAATTGTCGATGGCTGACTATAGGCATTGGAGGTGTAGCAGATGCAGAAAAAATATTTCATGAAAAATATCCAGATTGCTCGATTTTTGGTGTTGAACCTGCTGATACTGGAGATTTTGCATCCATTGGAAAAGTTGCTCCTTATGGTGTGGGTAAGTTATAGTATCTGCAAAATTTTACTTAAAATCCATCCTTATTTTAGGTCTCGAAGACACAACTATTGAAATGGTAGTTTTGAATAAGAAAAAATATGGGAAGAAAAATGTCACTGTATTATCGTTAACTTCACTCATGGACACCGTTGTGAATGCTAGATTAGTTCATTATTTAACCATCGATATTGAAGGATTTGAATATAACATTTTGAAAGAATTAGTTGGTGATGGAAAATTTGCGAAAGATGAAATTGTTTTTTGTCAAATCGATGCGGAATTACACAATCCTAAATTTCCAAGTGCTCATGAATCTGTGAAGAAACTAAACCCCGTTGATTTTATCCTAAATTTTTTAAAACAGCCATCGCCATATATTCCGATTTTTAATGTTCCTTATTTGAGACATCCTCATCAAAAGGTTACATTTATAAATGTTGTCAATGAAGAATGCGAAAAAGCATTTAAATTTTCTCAATTCTTTAACTCTCGAAGGCTTGTTAATTAAATTATTTTTATTCCTGTTTTTTTTATTTATTTATTTTAAATATAAGTTTTCTTCAATAAACTTTATTAAAAGTCAACGTTAATTAAAAACTTTGTAATTTTTGCCAAAATTCGGATAAATGGTTTCGATTTAAAAAAATTTGCTTAATGGTTTTTTTCTCTTTTTGCTATGCTAAATTGAAAAGCAATCCATCCACATGCGAAAAGGTTCGAATCGTCGAAAGAAATATGCTTCATTCGGTCCTTTTTTTGCTTTTCCTCACAAATGAAAGTTTATGTTTGCTTATCAAAAATTTTAAAGGGCGAAGGAAAGTCATCATTACTTTCTTTCTCTCAATTGTTAGGGAATGCAATGACGTTTCGATCCTCACCAAAAATTAAAGTTGTCTTTTTACTATTTCTTTGTTTTCTAATTTATTATATAATTATTTATTATTCATCATACAAAAACGTGGTACCACTTTTTTTACGAAATTCTTTTGCAAATATGGGAAATCAAACAACCAACGAGTCAAACAGTGTCGAAAGTTTCGTTGAAAACGAAGATACAATTATACCAAAATTTAATAAATATATTTCATGTACTTTTCGGGCTTGCAGTGGAATGGGAAACCAAGTAGGTTGGAATTTTTATGTAACTGCGAGATGCCCAATATAAATTTAAATTGGGATTCTTCTGAGGCTTTACATTCCGTAGTTTAGCAAACCTTTTTTTATAATACCTTGTATTTTTGCTTTTAAAGTTGGTAATGCCTCGAGATCAGAGCTGTCGGTGCACCGAAATTTCTTCGATTCGATTTTCGATTCATTTTGGTGCACCGAAAATCGAAAATCGAATCGAATCGAAATCGAATCGAAAATCGAAAAATCGACAGCTCTGCTCGAGATGGAAAAAAGTAAGTCATCCATGATTAAGCTAAGTCAAATTTACAGATGTTTCGTTTTGCTTCACTTTATTCCATTGGTCGTTATTTTAATCGAAGTGCATTTTTTGATGCTAATAATCAATGTCAACAAAAATCGATGGAAGAAATAAAAAACACTTTCCCCAATTTTTATGCTAATGTACAGTTATTAACCACAAAGTTGAATGATTCGGTTCGAAGTGATTTTGCGTTGGATTGTTGTAACTATCAAAATCCAAATACGTCTGTGTTTTTTGCATAAAAATATATTACAAAATTTATTTATTTTTAGAATGCATGATGTCCCCCAAAAATACCTTATTTTAAAGGGAAATTATTTGCAATCCTATAAATATTTTAATCATCGAAAAAATGAAATTCACTCTTTGTTTACTTTTAGCAGAAAAATTATAGACTCTGTTGAAAAGGCGGGAGAAGAATTATTTGGGTGAGTGGAGTTAGACCGAGGATATATGTATAATATATATCTGAGCAGTGTTGGCGGTTCACTGAAAGTCTTTAGTTTTCCGATTTGAAGCGAAAATGCCCAACATTGTACCTGACGAACAAGATTTTTATATCATAAACTTTGAGCAAAAAAAAATTAAACCATTGTTTGATAAATCGGAGTTTAATGAAATAAAAACTTTGCAAAGTCAATTTGTGTCAGAAAAATCAGCCTTTCTCATGAGTCATGAATGTCAAGCTAATAATCATTCTTGCATATAAAAATTTATAAACTTATTTTAAGGAAGGATAGATCACATAAAGTTTGCATTCATATTCGACGCGGAGATTTTATCCAAAATCCACAATTGGAATCTCGAGCAGAATTTATTGAACCTGCTATTTTATTTCTTCACTCTAACTTAACCCAAAAAGGAATAACGAGTATTTCATTGGTTTTTCTTGGAAATGATCATCCTTTTGTTAACAAACTTCAATTTAATCGAAGCCTTTTTAATGCGATTTATACACCGGAATTAAAAACTCGTGGCGAAGATATGCACTTTGGTATTCGATTCTGTAATACATTATTAATAAGTGCATCGGGTTCAACATTTGCATGGTGGATTGGATATTTGCTTCCAGAAAAATTTCAAGTTTTTTATAATGCTCAAATTAGTAAGAAGCGAAATTATGCGAGAGATTATTATGATTTTGATTTCTATCCTCCAGAATGGAATATGCTTGAATTAAATAATTTTACTAAAACTGTTGAATTAGATAATCGATGGTTTTATGAAAGGCTATCATGGCCTAGAGAAGGTATACCGCCTTTGTTTTAATGTTTAAGCTTAGGAATAAATAAACAGATTACACAGTTAACAAGTTCTAATTTATTGCACAAGAGGAAATTTAGTTTCTATCAATAAAAACAACAGCTTATTAACAAAATTTTAACTTGAAATTTTTATCAGCTAATTAAAAAATAAAAAATTATCTGTAAACTTTTATAACATACTTTTTTATGAACCGTGAGCCCCAGTGACATGAAATTTTAACTTTGCATTTTAAATTCTTTGATTAGTTCCTTTATTTTGAGCTCCTTTGTCAAAACATCGAAGTTTTCATTTGTTATATAAAAACTTTTGAATGTCTTTATCCAAACTTGGATCATTATTAATTCCGAGGGAATATATTGTGCATTTTGGTAAATTTAGCATATTTGTTGGATTACAAATCCATTTTCCTCCGTCGATTACCCTTCCAACTCGAACTAAAAATTCGAGATTAACACATGTTATAAAAATACTGTTTGAATTACAAAAAAAAACGTTTTTATAATTTTTTTGCTAAGTTATAACCCTTTTTACAGAAACACACATACTCTACCCATTTATTTTGAAAAGTACAGCAGCAAAAAAAAATGAACGTCCTAATACAAATGAAAGCGTTACTTTCTTTAGAAAAGGAAAAAAATGCTTCGCCTTTACTGCTTATCAAAATTTTAAGAAAATAAAAATCGTCAATCTTTTATTAGAGCCACACCCTTCGTTGAAAAAAAAAGAATATTCTTTTACTTGAAGAAAAAAGCTTAGAAAGCTATTAGTAGTCAAAAATCGTGGAAAAAAAGAGAATCGTTTTGAAAAAAGGTATAGCATGGTTTTAAGAGAGACTCTGCGAGTAGATTTAAAGATTTCAGAGTAAAACGGACCATTTTTTTTCAGTTTTTTTATTTTTTGTTATGAATCGGTTCAAAATAATATTTAAAAATTATTGGCGTCAAGCTTTTTCTCAAAAAGTGAGCAGGAAATGCTAATTTTTTATATTGAAGTTGAAAGCATGCATTAACTGACAATGCGAGCTTTCACACTACCCCTTTCATTTTGGGCCCTTTTATTTTGTAGCTTTTCTTTTTGAGCTGAATAAAAATGATTTTTTTAATATTTACATTTAATTTTTATTGTTTCAATTTGTTACCTTTCATTTTGGAACATTCATTTTACGTGTTTAATTTTTTTCGTTTCATTTTTTGGCATTTCGTTTTGAACGATTCATTTTGGTACATTTCAATATATAGCGGCAATTCAAATTACCGTGTAGCTTTTTGAATGACACGGTAATTTGAATTGCCGCTATATATTGAAATGTACAATCCGACGCATCGGCTTCAATACAACCGACCTCCAAAAACCGGCAAAAACCGGCCGACTTCGACCAATTACTTTCATTTAGTTTTACATTTTCGAAATCTTTCGAAATCTTTCAAAATTCTTAAATTTTTCGAAACCTTTCGAAATTTTTTTTTACAAAATGTTTCGAAAGATTTCGAAAATGTAAAACTAAATGAAAGTAATTGGTCGAAGTCGGCCGGTTTTTGCCGGTTTTTGGAGGTCGGTTGTATTGAAGCCGATGCGTCGGATTGTACATTTCAATATATAGCGGCAATTCAAATTACCGTGTCATTCAAAAAGCTACACGGTAATTTGAATTGCCGCTATATATTGAAATGTACCAAAATGAATCGTTCAAAACGAAATGCCAAAAAATGAAACGAAAAAAATTAAACACGTAAAATGAATGTTCCAAAATGAAAGGTAACAAATTGAAACAATAAAAATTAAATGTAAATATTAAAAAAATCATTTTTATTCAGCTCAAAAAGAAAAGCTACAAAATAAAAGGGCCCAAAATGAAAGGGGTAGTGTGAAAGCTCGCATTGTCAGTTAATGCATGCTTTCAACTTCAATATAAAAAATTAGCATTTCCTGCTCACTTTTTGAGAAAAAGCTTGACGCCAATAATTTTTAAATATTATTTTGAACCGATTCATAACAAAAAATAAAAAAACTGAAAAAAAATGGTCCGCCCGATTTGAATCAGCTCGTAGAAGCTCTCTTAAATACCTGAATAAAATATAAAAATACTTTTATTTTTAGACTTTTATATGTTAGGCGTTAATTGAAAAATAAATTATAGAAAATGGAGTTAACTTAATTTTTTTTCTTGCAAAATTGTTTCTTTTGTTTTATAAAATCTGCTGCCCCTTTGTTCATCAAAAAAAAGAAAAGAAAATTTAAATTTTTTATAAAATTGTATTATGAATGACGCAAGAGAAATCGGGGAATGAGAAGAACCCATTGTTGGTTCAGTTGCTATAAAAACTATTATGACTTAGTGTCACTAGTACATGGCTAAAGAATTTTGCATGTATCTAAGATTTTATCTATCCTTTTTATTTCGTTTTCGAGTCCTTCACAATTTATTTGAAAAAGAAAAGATTTTTTGTTTTTTTATTTCCCAAAAAAGTTAAAAATAGATACAGTTTTTTTTATGAAAGTGCAGCCTCCCTTTTAAAAATATTCAGAACGAACACTAACATCAAATTTTTTGCATGAAAATTTTTTAATTCTCGTTTTAAATTTTTTCTTTTATATTACAAATATTATTTTAAGGGGTTAGCTACAATAGCATTATTTACTCAGTTAAATTAAGTTATGCAAGCGCAAAGATGGTCGCAACTACAACGCCTTTTTGTCATATTTATTATACTCTTATTAGTTTATACATTCATGAAAAAGGATTTAAATGTTACAGTTATAAATAATGCTTTGGATACTAAAGAAGAACTAATAAGTTCCTCAACTGTTGATCCAAATTCAACAATAAAGTTTGTTTTCTAATTTTCTTTGCCAGAAAAAAAATATTATTACTTTTAGCTATTTTGCAACCGCGAAAGGAAAAATACAAATTGATGAAATAATTGAAAATGTTTTCAATAAAAATGGATATATATTTATTAAAAATGATTTAATTCCTATTTTAAAAAAAGAAATCCCAATGTCTTGTGACCAAGTATGTATACAAATAAGAGGCATCTCGTACTTGTAATAAACTTTAATTTCTCTTTAGATATTTTCAGAATGGCAAAAAATTGCTGATAATGGATTAACTTTGGATCCACCTAAAGTTTTACCTAATTCTGAAGCTTTTCTTCTTAATAATTATTCAAGATTAATTAGTTATTACCTCAATAACATTCCACATAACGAAGATACATCAATACCAGTATGGAATGAAACATATATTGATAATTCGATTAACATTGTTAAACAAGATGTATATAAATTGTCTCGTCCATACCAAAAGCAATCACGTTAGTTAATATATACATAATTTGAAAAATCTCAAATAAATTATTTTAGTGGCTGTATACAGGGCAACAAAATATTTTAATATAACTGGCCAAACCGGCGCCGTGATTGGATCTCTTACGCCATGGGTAGAAACATATTTATTAGCGAACGGAGCTAAAAATGTTACAACGGTTGATTATCAAAAAGTGAAAGCTACCCATCCACAAATGAATTTTCTTTATGCCCCCGATTTGCCTTCCATACACAAAAGGTTAGTAACTTTAAACGTTTATAAATGCTTTTAATATAAAATAATTTTCAGCATTAACAATCATTTTGATTTTATTGTAAGTTATTCAAGTATCGAACATAGTGGCCTCGGTCGATATGGAGACCCGATGGATCCAATTGGAGATATTAGAGAAATGAATAAAATTCGATGTTTATTAAAAAATGACGGTTTATTTTTTGTCGGGTTTCCAGTTGGTATGGATACTATTTATTACAATGCTCATCGAATGTATGGTAGAATGAGATTGGCCATGATGTTTGAAGGTAAGCTAGAAAGAGATTAAAAGCTTTCCTACATTTTCATATAAGGCATCTTTTAAATTTCAGGCTTTCAATTATTAGAAGTATTTTACAGTGATTCAAATAACCCGATAAAGCTTACGCAAGAAATCCTTGAGATTGGTGGAGGAACCTATCAATATTTGTTTGTCTTAAAAAAGATTGGATGATCTCTAAAAATAAAACAAACCCTTAAAAGTATTTGATAATTTTATGCCTTGAATTTTTATTTGTTAGTTATTGGAATAAAAAATTTAAATGTCGTTCAATAACTTCTTAACATTGGATATAAAAAAATTTACAATGTATTATTTCTCATACATCTTTGTTATCAAAAAATTATTTACTACGTGAAAATCAGAAAACAAAATGCTATTTTTCATACATTCCGATCATATTCAAATTTGGATTAATTTTTGTACAACATTTCGAGATTGTGTTTTATTGAAAGCTTTCGATTTGCTTACATATGAATTTGATTTAAATTATTTTTTGGGAGAAAGCTGAAAGTTATATATATAAAAAACTCTTGAAATTTTTATCTCCATGTTTCTTTTTAAAGAAAATGCAGGATGAAAAAAATAAATAATTAATAATAAATGTAAACAAAGGATATGAGTAGTGAAATATATTTCTCGTGGCATAACCTGGTAACCTTTGATGTTATTAAAGGATGCATAGAGGCAAGAAAGTGACTTCACAAAACTATGAAAAAATATGCTAATTTCTAAAATTAAAGAAAAAATGAAGGGGGTTTAAACGGCAGAAGTTCCATATTTATTTTTATTAACAATTTATCATTGAAGAAGAAAAATTATAGTTGTAAAAAAATTCCTTGAATATCTTGTATTTGCGTCATGTTTCTTATCGTTCTAAATTCATTCATCTTTATTTTGAACGTCATAAAAGCATAAATATTGCATTGTTTTAGTTTAGCACAATATTCCCATATTTTTCTTTAAAATAAATAGTGAGCATGAAATAACGGCTTTGTTTAAAGCTGCGATTTTTCCTTGACATTTTGTGCAGCGTATGCTCCACACACTTTTTTTCTTCAAATAGGCAAATGATTCAAAGTAAAATTTTTTTAAAAAGAAGCTCGGATTTGCTGAAGGTAGTCGATTGACTTGTAAATAGCAGTTTTTTTTGGAACAATTCCACAAGAAACAAAAACTATTTTGAAAACATTTACAATTACACCATTAATAATGTAAAACCCAAGAAATTTGCTCGAAGACAAAGTTAAAGTCATTGTAATAAATTGTTGTAGAAAATTTCTTGAAAGTAAAGACAACATGTAAAAGTTATGTGTTGTCGTGGACATAAAAAAGCTAATAAAATATTAATGCGTGCTCTCTCGTTACTTCCTCTGCTGATCATCTAATTGACACTTGCTTTAAAGATTGATACTTATTGAAATATTTATTTATATTAAAAAATGATGAATTGTTTGTCCGATACGCAATTGTGCGCTCGAAAAGATCAATTCGATCACTTTTCACCTTTTCTATTCGTTGTTGATTATGCATTAGCCGCTTATAAATAAACGCTCCTTTGCTTATATTATGGAAGCTGACTCTTTGACGACTAATAATTTTTGAATAGTATTTTCTGATTTATGGACAATAGGCTCATAAAAAATAGGGCGTTTTTTTTTGTTGTATGTTAAAGAAAGTATAAAATTTTTCGTTAAAAACCCAAAAGCTAAAAAAAAATACAATAAAGGATATCAACAAAAAAGGTGCAATAATAAATAACTACTTGTTCAGATATGAATAAACGAAACGATATTCAATGGCTTCGAACTTTAGCAATTGTGGCAGTTCTAGGATTTCATATTTGGCCTGTAAGATGTTGGGTTGTTGCTCCTCGATCTTACACAATGTGATTGAGACAATAGATTAAGGACTTCCGGTTTATTATCACGTTACAAGTACACAACAAACAGTACAATCAATAGGGTCAATGGGGACAAATGCGCGCTTGGCCGGCCAATAATATCTTCTTTAAGTTAACTGGATCGTCTCCAGGGTGCACGAGGAAAGTGACAAAAGCGATGTGCTTTTATAGTTGCTGGCTGCTTGTCTTGATTGTCGATCGTCTCTCTTGTGAGCGTAGTGTCTTAGGATGGTTTATGATTCATGACATTCGGGATCATTCGATGTTTCCACAGATGTTTATGTTCGGTCATGAAAGCTCTTATGAAATGGCTCTCGATTGTTCCATGTTACGAAAGCGTGACCGTTCGATGAGCTATGAAATCATTTGGTGTCATTTATAGTGGATGAGTCATAGTTATCACTTGTGGCTATTGGAACGTCATTGGGCCGCCCACAAGCACGACCCAGCCACTGCCTTTCACATCCGTTCTTGTACGCGTCACCTGGCTTGCTGCGGCTTATTGATGGCTTGCACTTGGGATATGCATGTGCGTTGGAGATCAATGTTCAGATTTTATCCGTGTTTATAGGCTAGGAATCGCCAACTTCCTTACAGGCCTAAAATATTTCCATATGGATATTTGGGAGTTGATATGTAAGTTTTTATGATTATGAATATTTTTTTTTAATTTGTTCGTCATAATGTTTTGAAGCTTTTCCTAATCCTAAAGTATTATGTTAAATTCTGTAGCATAAATCATTTTAGATATAAAACCAATTTCAGTTTTTTAAAATTAGTATAATAACTAAAATAAAGCGATCAATTATTATTATGTTTAGCGGGGGCAAAACGAATTTTTTTACATTGCATAATTTTGGGGCGATTAACTTCTTTTATCTACAAACATATTAAATATATATAAAAAAAGAAAAAATAAATAATCTTGTCAAAAAACGGTTAATACTATTAAAATGTAAGCTTATTTAAAAATGCAAAAATGCAAATAATTGACAAACAAAACTTTTTTTGTTTGTTTGTGACTAGGGTTGTCGATTTCCCGGGAATTTCCCGGGAAATGCCTCAGGGCATTTGGACATAATCCAAATTAATTTTGAGTTTTTTATAAATTTGTAAAGAAAATATTAATTCACCATGCTTTTTCTATGTAATGCGAAAAAAAATACATAAAAATAAGTCATCAATAAAAAGTTATGCTGAAATTTCCCGCATTTCCCGGGAAATTTCCCGGGAAATTTTGCACGCAAGCGGGAAATTTCCCGGGAAATTCGACAACCCTATTTGTGACACGAAAAGGTTTTTGTCATGAGAAAGCGAAATGATATTCAATGGCTTCGAGCTTTAGCTATTTTAGCTGTTTTGGGATTTCATATTTGGCCTAAAATATTTCCATATGGATATTTGGGGGTTGATATGTCAGTGTTTTTAATTTATTGAAGTTTTATTTTACAAAGGTTTTTAGATTTTTTGTAATTTCGGGTTATTTAATGTCTTTAATTTTGTCAAAAGCAACTAATCGAAGTTTAATCCAATTTTATTCAAGGAGAATTAAACGAATTTTTCCAACATGTTTATTTATGATTACACTTTTTCTTTTGATTGGTTTCTTTGTTCTTTTGCCATCCCACTTTGATTATCTTAAAATAGAAGCGCTTTGGTCAGCGTTTTTCGTCAATAATTTTTCCTGGATGTTTAGTGAAGGACAATATTTTGAACTCGTTAGTTTTAAACTAAACTTGTAACATTTACAAAAAAATTTAGGTATCGGGATTTAAATTTTTTCTCCATACTTGGTCGCTTGGAGTTGAAATACAATTTTATTTAATAGCTCCATTTTTGCTTAATTTTATTTTGTCTCGTGCCAATTCGTTTCATTGGATTGGATTATTTTCGAGTGTATCAGCTTTATTGCAACTTTTAATTCCATATGAATCGGTCTCATTTGGTTTAATGTTTTGTCGAATTTGGCAATTTTTATGTGGAACTGCTGCTTTTTGTTTCTGTCAAAAGCAAAATAATGCTTTGTCAACAACTGAATTGAGAAGTGAACTTTTGGAAGAAAAAAATCAAAGTAACGAAACATTTTATGAAAATTTTATCATTAAATTTGTATCAATCTTGTTAATATCCATTTGTTTATTACCTATTTCGTTTGCTGATTTAAATTTTATTCCACCTCTTTTTCGCTTAATCTCCACATCTTTGGCGGGTATATTTCTAACTTTAAATGGAATCAAACCTTTATCCATTCCAAACTTTCTTGATTATTTGTTAGTTTATGTTGGTGATGCTTCGTATGCCATTTATTTAATACATTGGCCAATAATTATTTACTTTAAATATTTCAATATTTTTGGCAAATATGGTAAGAAAAAATGGTTAAAAGTAATAAAACAAATATTTTTAGGAAATTTTGTAACTTTGCTTTGCATAATGATTGTTAGCATAATTGTTCATGAAATTTTTGAAAAACCACTGCAAAAGAAATCTGGATATTTTAATGGTTTATTTGTTTTCGCCACTTACTGCATTATTTTTTATATAATTATTTTTAATCCACAACCATGGAATAATTCTAGCGTAAATTTTTTCATTAAAAGATTAGTAATAATGCATTTTATTTTCAGACCTCTTTAACGTATAGCAATGAAGAAGAAGCCAAAGCTTGTAAAACTTTTTATTACCCTGATTGCAACACTGACTTATTGATTGAAAAATATCTTACAAATCGACCTAAAAAGCACGGTTTAGATAAATATTGTTCTTATCAAGTAAGCATCTTTTTTATCTTAGAATTAAAAATATTTAATTTTTAGCTAAATCCTTCTGCCAGTAAGACAGCATTAATTACGGGAAATAGCTTCGTATACTTTCAAATTCGAGGAATTTTGGATGCAATAAAACAATCTAAAGAAAAGTTTAACAAAGTGTATGTTGTTGCGCATCCAGGATGCAGTTTATTAGCAGGAAGCTTAAATAAAAAAGTTACAAGGTGGAGTTGCCAAAACTTTTATGGATCTCACGATGAATTTTTAAATGTTTTAAAACCCGATCTTCACATTCATACAGCTCGGTGAGCTTCTTATTACTATCTTAAATTTTGTTACTTGTCGCATATTTTTAGATTAGATCACATTTTTGATCTCAATATGATTTCCCCTCAAAACATGTTCAAAGATTCAGCTTACATAGAAATCGAAAAAAGTATTTCATTTTTATCAAATTTTTCAAAGCGTTTTATTATTATTGAACCATCGCCAATTCTTATAGGGTAATTTAATGGTTTTGTATTTACATTTTGAAAAAAGATAATTTTAGATCTAAATATGTAAATCCTTTAGAAGTCGCGCATACTGTTTTAACCAATGGCTCTTTCTCCAAATATATTATAACTATGGATGTTAGTTAATCCTTTTTAAGAAAATAATACACACACTATGTTTTAGAAATATCGTAAAACTCAATATCCGTCATGGAATCGAGTTAAAGAAGCAGTAAAAAATTGTGACAATTGCGCTCTCGTTCCAACTGAAAAGATTTTTTGCAATAATAAATATTGTCCTCTCGTGGATATGAAAACCAAGTTAGGAAGATACTGTGATATTGGACATATAACTCCCAGAGAATCACTTTTATTAATTCCAGGTTTAATTGAAGCTATTGATAAAGAATTTTAGTATAAAACTTTTTTGTCGTGTTTTAATAACATTTTTACATTATGTTTTATTAGATATTTATTATTTGATTACCCCTGACTTTACTCTGAAGTAATGAGATTACACCATAAATTTGAAAAAATTTGTCATTTATTTTCAACGAAAAAATTTATCCTTTCGCAAGAGAATAATTAAACAATCTTAACTCAAATATTTCCCATATATTGTATTAACGCTATAATCAGATAAACAACTTTCATGAATGAAACTATATTCACTCAAATGATGATATTTTCCGTTGATTTCATAACTAAAAAGATAATATCCGTTTTTGGATAATTTCTGTAGTAGCTTTAGGGTATTTACAGCACTTTTTCCATGAATTTCAATAAGGATTTGACAAATAGGCACGGACACAAGTTCGTCAGAAATTGTATACTCAGCTCCTTCAATATCAATTTTAAGAATGTCCACTCTTTGATCTCCAAATTCGTTTAAAATATCCTTGAAAGTGAATTGATCATTGCTTTTATTTGTAGTTCCAGCGATAAGAGCTTTCATGAAGACACCATTTGCATTTTCGATTCTTTTAAGAGTTTCAGGTTTTTGGGTACCTTTGTCAAATGACCTTAACTTGCATTTATTGTTTAGAAATTTTTGTATATCTTCATCAAAACTTGGATCATTATTAATTCCGAGGGAATATATTGTGCATTTTGGTAAATTTAGCATATTTGTTGGATTACAAATCCATTTACCTCCATCAATGACCCTTCCAACTCGAACTAAATTTCGACAAAACACTTCGGGAACTAATACATTGTAAAGAGTTAGGAAATCAGCTTCTTTTGAAATTTTAGCTAACTCATTTTTTCTTTGTTGCATCTGCGCGCGATAAAGTTGGAGTACAATCGGATCCACATCTTCGAAAACTGCATTATTGATAAAATCTTAAAAACTTCATTCATAAATTATTATTTTTATAAATGGAATATAAACAAACCTTTATGATAATTCGCAATGATAATAATTGTAGCAATTAATGTTAAAACAACCAAAAACAAAGCATTTCTAAAAAAAAATTTTTTTGTCAATATTTGATAACAAGTTTAAAGCAAACTCACGTTTGTTTAGGCATTTATTTTTTGAAGAAAGTTCAAAGTTTGAAATAAAAAATCAAAACATATGTTGAAAAGTTACATTGATACAAAAAAAGAATCCAAATAGATACAGAAAATCAGTTTTCGTCGGAAGTTTTTTAAACCCACGGGGTTGGCCTTAACTCAGAAAACTTTATTTTAGAAACTGAAAAAAAAACTTAAAATAAAATTAGCAGCAAATTTTTTTTAAATAAAGTGCGTTACTTTTTGTTTGTTGAAAAGATGCAAAGTGTGTTTTTTAGGGAATAAAAATGCAAACATTTTTCTTGTTTAAAACATTTTTTGTTAGAAATTCAGGTGGGTGTAGGTTGAAAAATGTAAATTAGAGGATCAATCAAAAAATCAAAACTTTTTTTTTCTTGTGACAGATCGAGAGAAAAAAAAGAAACAAATAAATAAACCAGTAGCTTGCTTTTTTGTTTGTAAAAAATAGAAAATGAATAATTTATAAATCGTATTAATGTAACAGAAATCAGTGGTTGAGATTAACACATATTTTCCCATCTGCTATAGTAAAGATTTTTATGTCTCATTATCTTTTTTTGTACCTTTTGTAAAATGTAGGAAAATTAAGTCCTTTGGTTTCAATATTTATTAAGCCCAGATCGGCCGATCGGCTGGTTACATTTCGATGGATAGTTCACAAGTGAAGAAAATGCTTGCTTCAACGCTCTTTTAAACGGAGAGCGATGAAACAGCAATAAAAAGGATGTTTTGGAATGGGATCGCTGACGCGATCGCACACCTTTGGAAAAAAAACTTCCATGCTTTATCATCTAAAAAAATTTCGTGTTGTCGAAAGTCTTCTTTTTTTACATTTGCTTCAATAAAATAAAATTTTTGTTTCTATCGTTTTTTATTTCAGTTGAAAAAATATTCTACTTTCGGAAAAAACCCTTTTTTTAATTTTTCTGAAACCATTGAAGTTGCTAAACATAATTTTTTAGATCCTTACTCACAGGACTTTCGAACTTAATAAAATTATGCATGCACAAAGATGGTCACAACTACAGCGCGTTTTTGTCGTATTTATTATACTCTTATTAATTTATACATTCATGAAAAAGGATTCAAATACTAAAGTTATAAATAAAAATTCAAATAAAATATTAAATTCTCCAGGCGTTGAATCAAACTTAAAGTTAGTTTTTGAAGTTTTGATTTGTGTTGAAAAAAAAAGTTTTAATTTTAGTTACTTTGCTACAGCGAAAGGAAAAATCCATATTGATGAAATAATCGAAAACGTGTTCGATAAAAATGGATATATATTTATTAAAAATGATTTAATTCCGATTTTAGAAAAAGAGACTTCTATGACTTGTGACGAAGTAAGTATTAGAGTTTTGGAAAAAAAGAATATTTATTTTTTATTTATTTAGGTATTTAGGGAATGGCAAAAAATTGCTGATAATGGATTAACTTTGGATCCACCTAAAGTTTTACCTAATTCAGAAACTTTTCTTCTTAATAATTATTCTAAACTTAAAAGCTGGTATGTTAATAGCGTCCCACATAATGAAGATTCATCAATACCAGTTTGGGATGAAAAATTCATTGAAAATTGGATTAACATTGTTAAAAAAGATCCATTTAAATTAAAGCGGCCATACAAAAACCAATCACGTTAGTTAAAACTTTGTATATTTTAGTTAGCTTGAAATAGAAAAATTTAGTCGCTGTATACATGGCAACTAAATATTTTGACGTAAGTGGCAAGATCGGCGCCGTAATTGGATCCCTAACGCCATGGGTAGAAACTTATTTATTAGTAAATGGAGCAAAAAACGTCACAACTGTTGATTATCAAAAATATAAAATTACTCATCCACAAATGAATTTTATTTATGCTCCAGATTTGCCTTCTTTACAAAAGGAGTTTGTTATAAATATTTTAAAATCTGTTTTTTGCTTCCAATTTTCAGCATTAACAATCATTTTGATTTTATTGTGAGTTATTCAAGTATCGAACATAGTGGCTTAGGTCGATATGGAGACCCGATGGATCCAATTGGAGACATTCGAGAAATGAATAAAATTCGATGTTTATTAAAAAAAGATGGTTTATTTTTTGTTGGATTTCCCGTAGGCGAAGACTCCATATTTTACAATGCTCATCGAATATATGGTCGAATGCGATTAGCGATGATGTTTGAAGGTAAATAAAAGCCCAAAATTAAAAAACTTGCATATTTTCCTTAAATTTTAGGTTTTCAATTATTGGAAGTTTTCTTCCTTGATTCAAGTTTACCAATAAAACTTACACAAGAAATACTCGAAAAGGATGGAGGAATAAATCAATATTTGTTTGTTTTGAAAAAGATTGGTTGATCTCTTATGCAACCCTTAAAAGCAGTATCGTTTTTTCTCGTTTTTTTATTGGTTGTTTTGAATATAAAATAAATTAATTTTTGCATAATAATTTTTTCTGAAACAACTTTGCTTCTAAAAAGCATTAACAAAGCGTGAAAGCAGAAGACAAAAAAATGCTCATTGTTTCAAAGATCGAGAAAAAAAGTTAATCACTATTTAGCTTTACCCATTTTTCCTAACTTCCTGAAAAAAGTGGGATTAGGTTTTCAGTAAATTCAGCATTTTTGGATTTTGTTTTTTTTGTTTGAAACGGAATTACAGAAAGAAATTATGCTTTTCTGGAGGCAGTTCCACTCATCCTAGCCAAGTGCCCCTTTTTTAGAATAATTTAAAACATTTTTTAACTTCTGTTTCATTTCTTTTCTTTTATTTCAGAAAATAGAGAAATAAAAAAGGCTTTTTTACATGTTATTTCCTTGGAAACTGTTATTTATGTTCATGAAAAACGCTCTACATTCTTAGCGACCATCTTTTTATAAATTTTAAAATAAAAGCATTTCTTTTCTTATTCTTTTTTTAACATATTGATGATGCTTTTAAATTTTAGGCGAATGTTTGTTTTGGTTTTTTTATTCTCCAGAAAGAGTTTATGGCTCATCTTAAAAAGCTTTGAATTTTTTTAAGTGAATTTGAAATTATCAAATCGTTGTTGAAAAAAAAATTTTGCTCCAAAAAATTAGAAGAAAAAAATGTATTAAATTTTAACGTAAATCTTGGATTTGAGTTTTATGCATTTTTAAATATTTTCTAGAAATTATTTTATTTGTTGTTTATTGGCGGCGCTCCTTTTACAATTCCGAATTTTTTTCTCGGGGTTTCTTAGTCAACTTTTTTGTTTTTCTTCTCGTTTTGTTGATTTATTATTCATTTTTTTGAAGAGCGTAAAAAGTCATTTTCGTAATCATTTTTTGTTGTTGTTTAGAAAACGCATATGTCTATTGCGAGTCATGGTAAACGAGATGATCTTCAATGTTGGCGAGCTATCTCTATTTTATCTGTTTTATTTTTTCATATTTGGCCTGGAAACTTTCCTAATGGATTTCTTGGAGTTGATACGTTTGTTTTTTTAAAACAATTAAAATACCTTTAGTTTTTTTCATTTTTGCAGTTTCTTTTTATTATCAGGATATTTAATGGCTTCTTTGTATTCATTTGAAAAGAATATTTTAAAATCAACCATTAATTTTTATTATCGAAGAATAAAAAGAATTTTGCCTATTTATATTTTTGTAATATTTTTTACTTTGATTTTATTAGCAAAAAATGTTTTTCCCGAAGAATATAAATTAATTTTGGAAGATTCAAAATGGGCTATTTTTTTGGCAACTAATTACGAAGATTTATTAAAACAAAGGGGATATTTTGAAACTGTAAGTTTTTTCATAGTTTTTAGGAAAAAAATAAAATAACAAATTTTAGGAATCCAATTATCGATTTTTTCGCCATTGTTGGTCTTTGGCAGTGGAAATGCAATTTTATTTAATTTTTCCTTTTCTTGCCATAATTCGGAGCAAAATTTCGCCAATCAAATATAAATTTTTGTTAGTATCGATCCTGGCATCTTCTTTGAGTTATCAAATAATAACCCCAAATAAAATAATGCAATATGAATCTTTGTTTTGTCGAATTTGGCAATTTGCTTTAGGAATGTTGGCTCAAACCTTTCCAATTTTACCATTAAAATGGCTAAATTCTTTATTATTATTAACTACAATGTTTTTTCTTTTTTGTCCTTTTATTTTGCCAACAATATTTATTAGTTTTTTGGTACTTACTTTGACAGCTATAATAATTTCATCTTCAACATCAGAAACTGACCCATTTAAAACTTTAATTTTTGTTCCTGAAATCATTTTGAATTTGGTTAAATTGGGAGATATTTCATATATTTTATATTTAATTCATTGGCCAATTATTACTTATTCCCATTCTATTAGTGCTTCAAGCAACTTTACTTATTATGGCAAGTAAAGAAATTTTGATATAATTTTTTTTTAATTTTATTATAGACGGATTTTTGTTGTTTATGACTTCAATATTTTTGTCAAAAATTGCTCATAACCTTATTGAAAAACCATTAATAAAAATTTGCAACAGCTATCGAAATTTATTTTTTATTTTGGTTGTGCTATATGCAAATATTATATTCTTACCCAACCAATTTGTTTCCTTTTCGGCGCAAGTAAGCTTTAGTTTTCAACTACTTAAAATTTTATTTGTTACCTTAGAAATTTTAGAATTCACCTCCAAAATCTACTTACAAATTGATTCAAAATTTAAATATTTCCAACGTTCAAAAAATAACGGTATTTTTAATTTTAAAAGTTACAAAAAAGAAGAATGAAGTAAGAAAATTTCTAGGCTCAAGCTCCAGCGGATTTAACTCTGAAATTTTGGGAAAATTGTCTATACTTTGACAATCCTTTGTTTTTGCCACCAGACTGGTCAACAAAAAATGACATAGAATTTGCAACAAAAATTCGAGGAGAAATTATGGGTGACGCTTTTAAATGCATAGAAAAACAAAGCATTCGTTTAAAAAATGGAAAATTTTTGCAACATTGTGTCGTAAAAGGCAAAAATCCATATGCCAATCTTACTGCTTTGTTAATTGGAAATAGTTTTGCTATGAATATTGTTGCCGCTGTGGCTGCAAATCCATTATTTAAAAAAGCTACCTATGTTTTCGGAAATGGTGCAATGTTTCCTATTCACGATGTAATGGAAGAATATATGCTTGAAAAATTAATTAAACCCATGAAACCAGATGTCACATTTGTGGTTCAAAGATATTTTCAAAAGGAGTTATATAAAACCAAAAAGGAAAAAATAAGAGAAAATAAAGAATTTCAACATTGGAATGAAGTTTTTAAAATAATTCAAAATTACACAAAGGCTATAATTTTAAACAAAGAACAAATTATTTTTCCATACGATATTTCTCAAGAATATATTCGTCGGAAATTTCATAATTTGCCCATAGATATAAAATTGAAAAATCCAGTAAGTGTAAAAAATCTGTAAAATGAATTCAAATCCCTGAAAGAAAAATTTGAAAATCAAGAAGCAGTTTAAATTTTTAAATTATGTAATTTTCATTTTTTTTTTTATTTTTTAGCCAAAATCCGAAATTATGGAAGAATGGTTTAAAACATTGGAATGTCCAAAATGTGAATGGTTTGATTATCGAGAAGCATTTTGTGATAATGAATTTTGCCATGTCATCGATAATGCCACGGGTCTTCCAATATTTCGAGACACCGAACATATTTCCATTATTGGTTTACGAAAGTTGAAACCTTTCATCGATGCTGCCATTGATAAAGCTTTAAACTCTAACTCTAATTTTACAAATACTTTTTTACAATAAATAAATACTCTTTATAATTAAAAGTCTTTACTTGATTTTGTTTCGAAATTATGATAACAATAATAAAATTTTATAAACATTCTAATACCCTTAGTTTTCTCTGTATTTTTTCTACATAGAAGTAAGATGAAATTTTAAACTTTATATTAATTTAAATATTCCCCTAATATAATATTTATACCATATTCTTCAAAGCAACTTTTATGCAATAAAGTAAATTCAGCAGCATTAAAACTTTTTTCATTTAATTCATAATGAATTAAATAATAGCCAGCTAAAGACATGGCATGAAGCCAATCATACATTCTTTCATGATCGTTTAGCATTGTTTTACGAGGTAAACCTAATTTTGTATCGTGTAATTCAATCAAAATTTGACATATTGGAACGCTAAGGATTTGATCAATAATTAAATGTTCGTAGCCTAAAAACATTTTTTAATAATAAAAAAATGTTCGTGAAAAGTAAAGAAATTAAAAAACCTTCAATATCCATTTTCAAAACATCGATGTAAATAGTTTTGAATTTATTTAAAATATCTTTGAAACTGTATTCTTTTTTCCTAAGATTCGTAACATTTGATATTTTTGCTTGAAACATTTGCGCATGATTCAAAAGTTTTAATGTAGTCGAATTTTGAATATCCTAAAAAATGCTAATTTTTTAAACTAAAATTATTTTAAGAATTTTATGAAAATTTTTATATGATTTTTAAAAATGCAATTCTTGCAACAAAAAAGTTTTTTGAGGTAAAATTTGACTGCTGCTTTATAAAAGTTAATCTTCCAGCCTTAATAAAATGAGTTCAATGGAAACTCCAAATTTTAAAAAACCTTTTATAAATTAAATTACTTTATCAACTGCAACATGCTTGCATGTATTTTGAGTTAAATTCATAAATTCCACATCGAATGAAACTTCATTGTTTAAACCAAGGGAATAAAAAATACAAGGACGTGTGGATTCCAATATCGCAAAGGGATTGCAAACCCATTTACCCCCATCTCCAATTCTTCCCAATCTAACTATATTTGGGCAAATAGCCTAAAATCTTATTTTTAATTCCCGATGGCAGAAGAATAAGAAAAAAGCAAACTTCGGGTGCTAAAATATTAAATAATTCAATAAACCAAAATTCTTTTAACATCGCTTTTCGTTCTATGGCTTTTTGCCTTCGTAATTCTAAAATTCTTTTATCCATTTTTAAAATTACATAATCGCCCTTGATAGAAGAATCCAGCGCTTTTGTGGTCCAACCATCTTCCGGCATGAGTAATTTATTGATTAATAAAATTGTAAAACTAAATATACATAACGTGGCAAGCATAAGTTTGTGAATTCGGTTCATTAAAACAAAACTCCCTAAATAAAACTTGTGTGTTAAAAAAAGTTATAAAACAGAAAGCCTTTTCCAAATAAAAAATAAATTTAAAAAAATTTGTGATGATAAATTATCGAATAAACATATTTTTATTATTATTTTAGAATTTTCTTTTTAATTGCAGAAATCAAAATGGCTAATATCAATTAGCTATGTGTTTCATTAAGCCCATTAAAATAAAAATGCAAATTTTTTTGTGCTCCTCTAAAAGCGAAAAAAAATCTGTGTAAATAAAGCATAATTTTCAATTTCTGTTCTATCATCAACTTCAAAACGTTTATTTATTCAGCGTGTAACCTTTTTTTCTTTCTTCATTTTTGAAACTAAAAAAGCAAAAAAGCCATGTATGTATCTTTCCTTTTTCCTTTTCATTTCAAAGGTTTATTATTTTAATCCATAAAAAAAATTACAAAATTTTGATTTTTTTCTCTCCAAAAATCAAACGTTTTTAATAAATAATTTTTAAAGATTTTTGATTGCGTTAGTAACAATTTCTTTAATTCTTGGAACCAATTTGGTGACACCTGCTGGTGAGAGATGGTTATTATCGCAAAGTAAAGAAACATTGGTTTTCTTGTCATAATAAGCCCATTCATCATCAATCGTGAAAATATCTCGTGTTTCTATTGGAACACATTTGGGACAACTTTTCAGTGCGGCTTTAACTCGCATCCATCCAGGATCAATTTGTTGTTGAACGGTCTAAAAAAATGCAAATTAAAAAAAATTGATATAGTTTTTGAGATTTAAAAAAAGTTTCTTTTCACTTTTCTAATGCTAAAAAACTCCGAGTCTCGCGGCTCAAAAACTATTATATTTTTTCTTTACCTCACACGGAATAAATCTTTTGGTAAGAGGTTTTCCTTCAGAAACTTCTTTTGCAATTGTTACAGCTGGATTAATTGAAACAGTTGGATGGGGTTCAATGTGGAAAATTTTTTTGGTGTATGCGCTCCACATTTGAAAATATTGAGCTACTTTGTTCGTAGCGCCATGGCTTACTGCAGCACCTACGGAAGCAACAGGAATTTGAAAGGCTTCATTATTTTTGAGACTGGAATTTTACTTTTTTATTATTTACGACTGAAAATTAATTTTTTTTACAACAAACAACTTACATTTGACTAATAATCATAACATCTGGTTTGAGAACAGCTAAAAATTCTGCTGTTTTATTATAAACTTCTTTGCATCCCCAAAATGCTGCATAATCTTTGGTGAAATCTTCAAAAACTAAGCACACAGGTCTTGCAGCAAAATAAAGTTTTTTATAAACCGTGCTAAGAGCTTTTTTAATTCCAGCAAGTTGAGTTAAAGCGAAATCATTTCCCGTAAAAAACATGGTGAGATTTCCCGTGCCTTCATATGAACAGAAGAAAGCTGTGTCTTTGGTTGGTTTAGGTGCAATTTTAAGAAAGATTGGATCCCAATTGCAATCGTGAGTCATTGGAAAAATAGTACATTGTTTAGCTATTTTTTCATTGGCTGCAACCGCTGGAGGATCAGAAGCCTGAAGATTAATTAAATTAGAATTTAAAAGGCTTATTTATTGATTTGAAGAATTTTTATGGTTTCGTTTACAGTAATTAAGGGTATTTGCGGATAATTTGTGACTTTTAGAAGAAAATGAAGCTAAAAATATGTAAGATTCGTGGCCAAAAATTATGGACAGGTTTAAGCCAGAAACTAGTACTCAAAGGAGAAAATTATGGTTGGGCCCTGGAGCGGAAAGTTAATTTTCGCTAACCAAAAACTCGGAAACAAACATATAAAATTTCTAAAATTTAGACTTACCACAGTTGCTTTGGCTTGAATTAATAAAACCAAAAATAAAATATACAACATTTTCGAATTAACCCAAACACAAAATCCTCGATAGACACAGCTTAATTTTTTTTATAAAAAAACTAAAAGCCTATGCAATTTTACAAAGATAAAGACAGAGCTTAAATAATGAAATAGTTATTAGTTTTTTTTTCAAACAAACACACATTTTCATTTTGATTACTTGAATGATCTCTTTTCCATTTAAAAAAAATAAAACAATAGTTTTATTTTCTATGATTTTATTTTCATTGTTTGGATAAAAAAATTTAAAAGCCATGTAAAAAAATTATATAAAGAAAAAGGTTAAATTATAAAGCATCTATGTTTATTGAATAAATGTTCAACAATGTGTTTTAAAACAACGACCGCCGGCTAAATAAACATTTAACAAAAAAAGAGAAATAATTTGTATTATTATTTTAACCTTTGTTTTATAAAACATTTTATTGGTGTCTTTTTTTTTTTGCTTTAAAAAAATAAAACCATATGCTTTTTGATAAAGTTTAAGTGTTCAATTTTTTGTTCTTCAATAATTTCATAATATCATATTTTTAATTTATATTTTTTAAATATTGCTTTAAATTTAAAGAAAAAACACAAAAGAAAAGAAGCATTAAAAAAATAATAGCAAGAAAGTATTTAAAAATTTATGCTGGGATAAATTATATCAAAACCTACTACTTACTTCACCATGAAAAACTTTTCGCATGAGAACAAAAAAATCGTGGCTGACTGCAAAAATTAATTATTTATCGTCGTTATGCTTCATTCATATGATAGTGACTAAATATGAACATAGTTTGTGACTGTTTAAAATTTGAGTTTGTTAGAATTTTGTTGATTATCTTTTTCACAACAAAAAAGTAAAAGCTTTTTTAAAAACAATAAAGTTTGATGGAAAAAAGACAACAAAAAAAGAATTCTCTTGTTTCCCTCATTTTTTTAGTTAGACATCTTTTGTATATTTTCTTTAGCAAAGAATTATCTATTCCACAAAAAAAAGAAAGCATTTTGTGTAACTTTGTTTAAATTTAAGTTAGATACGAACGAATTTTTTTTTCTGCTTCCATTGTTTTGCAAGAAAATATAGCTTAGGAAAAAAGCTAACTTTATAATTACCAAATTTTAATTACCAATTTTTTCCTTTTTTATGTTGTATGAAACCCATTTATATTATCAAATTATGATGATAAATGCCAAAATTAACAAAAATAAAAATTGTGATATTCAAATTCTTCGAGCTGTTGCAATTATTGCAGTTTTGGGATTTCATTTACGTCCAAATTATGTTCCACAAGGTTATCTTGGAGTTGATATGTGAGTTTTTTTAACCCTAAACTTTAGTGAAAAATATTTTGTGCTTTAGTTTCTTTGTTATATCCGGATATTTGATGACTTCGATATTGAATGGAAAAGTTTTAGTTTTTAAAACAATTCTTCAATTTTATGAACGTCGATTAAAAAGATTATTACCTGTATATCTTTTGGATATTTTATTAACTTTATTTATTACTTCATTTTTTCTTATTTCCACAGATTATGATTTCCTTAAAATGGATGCAATTTGGGCGATGAGTTTCGCGACAAATTTTCAAAGCATTTTTGAAAAAGAAACATATTTCAAACTTGTGAGTGAATATAAATTTTTGTTGCATACTTGGTCGCTGTCTTTGGAAATACAATATTACTTTTTGGCTCCATTTTTACTTATTCCAATTTCTTCAAATAAAAATCCTTTAATTACAACAATAATTATTTTTATTTCAAGTTTTTTATTTCAAACTTTTATTCCTTTTCCAACTTTGAGTTTTGGATTAATTTTTTCGAGAATTTGGCAATTTTTTATGGGAACCATTGTTTTTTATTATCAAAAAAATCAAAACTCAAAAGTTTATTCTCCAATTCCTGAAGAAGCAAGTCTAACTTCTGAATTTGATGAAGATTTGGAAGCAGTAAAAATAACAAAAACCGTTCGAGAAAATGCTTCATTTAATCCAAATTTATTTATTTTCATTGCACTCTTGGGTATTTGTTTTATGCCTCAACTTTCTGAAAATTATTTTTATGTTGCGTTTATTAGACTTTTTCTATTATTCTTAGTGGTTTAGCAATATTTTATGGTTATGGCTCAACTCCAGGTGGCAAATTTGCTATCTTCAAAAAAATCGGAATTTATATTGGCGATATTTCATATTCTCTTTATTTACTTCATTGGCCCATAATTATTTTATTCAAATATCAAAAATGGTTTAATAACATAGGTAAATAATAACAATTTAATTTTTGCAAATCCCTCATGTTTTTTTTCTCTTTAGAATTATGGCAGCTGTTATTTATAATAATTTTGGTTTCTATGTTTCAATATCATTTCGTTGAGAAAGTTTTCTTTCAACAAACAGCTAAAGTTGTTTTCTTATTAGTTGCAATATTTTCTATTTTAATTATTTTTTTAATTACTCAACCACAATGCTTTGGATTTATTGTAGGTTTAATTCAAAAATGAGTAAAAGTGAAAGAAAAAAGATACACCTTTTTTTTCCAGCAATTTGAGCATCCAGCAATTATAGCAAATGAAAAAATAGCACGAGAATGTAATAAGTTATCGATGGAAAACGACTGCAATTGGGATCCAATTTTAATCGAAGTTTCTCCAAAACCAACTAAAACAGGGGCATATTTTTGTTCTTATGAAGGAAATGGAAATGCAACAATATTTTTTACTGGAAATAGTTTTGCTTTGAGGCAACTCCTTGGAGTTAAAAAAGCTTTAAACAAAATATATAAAAAACTATATTTTGTTGCCAGACCGGCTTGTTTGACTTTTGAAGTCCTAAATAAAGGTTTGTCACCATATTGGCAATGTGAAGAAATTATGAATAAAACTGTTAAATTTCTGGAAAAATTAAGACCTGATATCATGATTATTACAGAGAAGTATATTATTATATTTTTCTGGAACTTTTTTGTTAATGAGAAATTTTTAGGGTTTCAGATATTGGCTACTTCAAAACACCAGTATCTTCAGTGAATGGTGTTTTAAATGGAACTGCGACTAAAATAATGGCTGAATATTTTAATTTATGGTCTCCATATGTCAATAAAAAAATATTCCACATTGAGCCCCATCCAACTCTAAAAATAAATCTTGCATTAACTTTAGCGAAAGAAATTGCCCAAGGCAAAAATATTAGCAACCATTATCTTTCATCGAATGTAAATTTCTAAAACATTATTAAAAGTTGATTCATTCCTAATTATTTTATAGGCAGTTTCAAAACAAATAGATCCAGGATGGTTTCGAATTAAAGCAGCAATGTTGGATTGTCCAAAATGTGAACCTATAGAAATGAGAGAAGCGTTTATGGAAGATGGAAAATTTTATATTTTTGATAAAAAAACAAAACTTTCAATATTTTGTGACAACAGTCATTTTTCTTTTATTGGAGCAGAAAAAATGGTTCCAAATTTGAAAAAAATTGTTTCTAAAGCGTTGAAAGAATTTTAAATAGAATTGTAAAAAACTGTGTTAATTTTGTTTTCAAACAATGTAATTTCTGTGTCCTTTTTATTTTAACGTCCTTGTCAGAGGTCGTCTATCAAAAAAGCATGAATTTAAGGCAAATGGTTTTAGGTATAATTATTCCAAAGTTTAAAAGGTAGGTGTATCGATCTTTCTATTGTAATTATGATGGATGTAAAAGAGCTTTAACATAATGAACAACTGCGTCCACAATATTGTCGTTTTTGGTCTTGAGTGTAGAATGAGTTATTACAGAATCCACTTCGAACCCAAGTTGGGCAATTTGAGTTTGAATCAGAACAGCTGGTGTTTCCTCCGATTCCCGATGAGGTACAACGATTGCAAGTTTTGCCGCATTTTTGTGTCATTAGATCGTAATAAACGCTATTATTGCAAAGGGATACACTTGCAGCGCAATTTGTTGCTTGATCATCGCAATTTCCAAATGTTCCATTGAGAGAATTACAAAGTCCACAACTACGTTTGCAATTAGTTTGCATGTATGTGTAGAAATTGATGTTTTCACAAAGTCCTACCATGCTTGCGCAACCAGTGATTTGATCTCTGCATCCGGTGCCAGCGTTGCAAAGACCGCATGTTTGTGGGCAATATTGACTCATGACTGTTGTCCATTGAGCTTGAGTACAGTATCGCTTATTTTGGGTGCAATTGAATGGAGCAGCTAAAAACAAAATTTATATTCAAATCTTGCTTGTAAATTTATTGAAACCTACATTTGCTATCCTCGCAATCATATTCGGGTTTTTCACAACAAATACCACAAGTTCTAGCGCATTGAAGAGCTTTATCTTGGAGATCATCATTGTCACAATTCACATCTCGATGGGTAGATGTTTTATTAACTTCAGGTCCAAAAATTGCCATACAAGTAGCTGTTGACAATTCATCATCACAAATAGTAGCAGTTGGAAGCATTGTGCCATTATCTTGTTGACATCTTAAATCACCTGGTGCAGCTGTAGTTGGCGCTGGAGCAGCGACAACCCCAAGTGAAATGTCAAAGCATATGCCAGCAAGAATAGCAAAAGTTAAAGCGTATTGACCCATCATATTTTTACCTATAATTGTAATGTCAAGTTTTGGTTAAAGTGACACGGAAAAATATATAGCAGTTAAAACAAATTATTCTCGTAAAGATACTGTTTTTTTTAGAAGAACTCTTAAGTGAATTGGAATTTATAATAATTTCGTATTGCTTTTATATGGAAATTTTTTAGTTTTTATACAAATATTTACTGTTAATCTAAGTAACCGAATTTCTTCAAAGATGCAGGTGGTCCATCATAACAAAATCTTCATGCCTTTGTTTAAAATTATAAAATAATATTATGATTGTGGCCAAATATTTTATGGAAATTACAGATGATGGAGTGAACTTTTTTTTGGAAAGCTTCCATATATTTGAAATAGAAGCAGATGTTTCTCGCCTTAGGTGTTGTGTTATATTTTTTTTTGCGAGTTTTTTTTATAAAACAAAGAGGTCTTTGTTTAAAACCATATAATATAATAATATGTGTATGGCTTGATTATTCATTAATTTTGATTCGATCGTAAGAAAATTGCAATTTGGAAATCAGCCAGCATATTTTTGATAAAAGCAGATGAGTGCTGCCAAAATATAAAACAAAGGAGCAGCTGATTCACGCAAGTATTAAGTGTTTCATTTCGCACTTTTATAAAACAAAACAAAGCAAAAAAGTGTAAATAAAATAAATTGATATTTACTTTGGATATTTTTTTTTCAAGTATCAGAAATTATTAAATTACTGTATACAAAAAAAAAGAAGAAGAAATTTTGCACTTTTATTTTGAAATATTTTATGCTATTTTTCAATGAAAGTTTTATCGATGTCGAAGTTTTATTTTTTTCTTCCAAAACACTTTTTTCGATAGCAAATGTAAATCAATGTTAAAAGTATAATATTAATAAAATAAAATCTTAATTTTTTATTCCCTTTATGTTTTGTAAGTGTTTTTTAAAAATATTTATTTATTTCTGAAAATGTAAATCAAAAAATGATGCTGGTGGCTCAATTGGGTTCAATATGAAAAATTGTGGTAAAAAAAATTTCATTCAAAGTTTTATGCAAAAAATAATAATAAAATTATATCATCTTTTAAAGCAAGTTGATTTACAAATCTTACTACAACCATATCTTTTAGAAAAAAAAACAAAATTATATTTTAAATTATTTTTTTTAATTTTCTTTCAGCATAACTAATGAATCACTTTATTGTTAGCGACTTGCTCAATCATCATTATTTCCAAAGGAGCATGGAAGATCCATATGTTCCCAGCTTTTTTTATTCTTCTTTCAAAGCTTTTGAAACAGATTTTTCTAAAATTGGAACCATTTTTTCTGCACCAACAAAAGAAAAATGGCTGTTGTCACAAAAAAGTGAAAGTTTAGTTTTTTTATCAAAAATATAAAATTTTCCATTTTCCATAAACACTTCTCTCATTTCAATTGGTTCACATTTTGGACAATCCAACATCGCTGCTTTAATTCGAAACCATCCTGGATCTATTTGTTTTGAAACTGCCTATAAAATAATTAGGAATGAATCAACTTTTAATAATGTTTTAGAAATTTACATTCGATGAAAGATAATGGTTGCTAATATTTTTGCCTTGGGCAATTTCTTTCGCTAAAGTTAATGCAAGATTTATTTTTAGAGTTGGATGGGGCTCAATGTGGAATATTTTTTTATTGACATATGGAGACCATAAATTAAAATATTCAGCCATTATTTTTGTTTTTGCGTCGTTCCTTGCTGCTTCTACTGATTGGAGAAATGTTCCTGAATTGATCCTAAAAAAGAAACCTTTTTGCACGAAAGTTTCTTTACAATAGCAAAATACTAACTTTTGTGTAATAATCATAATATCCGGTCTTAATTTTTCCAAGAATTTAACTGTTTTATTCATAATTTCTTCACATTGCCAATAAGGTAACTGATTTTTATTTAAGACTTCAAACGTCATACAAGCGGGTCTTGAAACAAAATAAAGTTTTTTATAAATTTTATTTAAGGCTTTTTTAACTCCATGGAGTTGCCGCAGGGCAAAACTATTTCCAGTAAAAAATATTGTCGCATTTCCATTTCCTTCAAAAGAACAGAAATATGCTCCGGATTTAGTTGGGCGTGGAGCCACTTCAAGTAATAAGGGATCCCAATTGCAATCTTTTTCCATCGATAATTCATTACATTCTTGTGCTATTCTCTCGTTTCCTAATACTGCTGGATCCTCAAAAAGCTAAAAAAAAACTTTTAAGCTTAGCAAGTTCGACAAATTTAACTTGCAACAGGACCAAGTCCTTGGACTTGAAAAAGCAAGATAATAAGTAACATGTAAAATAATATTACAACCGGGAACACCACCATGGATGTTTGTCGAAGTAAAACTTTCTCAAAGAAATGATATTGAATCATTGATAGAAAAACAATACATGTCAACATTTGCCATAATTCTGTAAAGTAAATTTTATTAAGTCTCAGTGATTGTTTTCTTAATTTTTAAATGAGCTTTTAACGATTTTCACTAACCAATTGTGTCAAACCATCCTTGATACTTGAATAAAATAATGATTGGCCAATGAAGCAAATAAAGAGAATATGAAATATCGCCTATGTAAATTCCAATTTTTTTGAAGATAGCAAATTTGCCTCCTGGGCTTGAGCCATAACCATAAAATATTGTTAATCCACTAAGAATAATAGAAAAAAGTCTAATAAACGCAACATAAAAATAATGCTCGGAAATTTGAGGCATAAAACAAATACCCAAGAGTGCAATAAAAATAAATAAATTTGGGTTAAATGAAGCATTTTCTCGAAATGTTTTTGTTATTTGTTCATTATTTTCAATTTCGTTGGCCTCTAAAACGAGGCTTGCTTCTTCAGGAAGTTGAGAATAAACTTTAGTGTTTTTATTTTTTTGATAATAAAAAACAATGGTTCCCATAAAAAATTGCCAAATTCTCGAAAAAATTAATCCAAAACTCAAAGCTGGAAATGGAATAAAAGTTTGAAATAAAAAACTTGAAATAAAAATAATTATTGTTGTAATTAAAGGATTTTTATTTGAAGAAATTGGAATAAGTAAAAATGGAGCCAAAAAATAATATTGTATTTCCAAAGACAACGACCAAGTATGCAACAAAAATTTGTATTCACTCACAAGTTTGAAATATGTTTCTTTTTCAAAAATGCTTTGAAAATTTGTCGCGAAACTCATCGCCCAAATTGCATCAATTTTAAGGAAATCATAATCTGTTGAAATTAAATATGCTGAAGTTATTGCCAAAGTTAATAAAATATCCAAAAGATATACAGGTAATAATCTTTTTAATCGACGTTCATAAAAGTGAAGAATTGTTTTAAAAACTAAAACTTTTCCATCCAATATCGAAGTCATTAAATATCCGGATATAACAAAGAAACTAAAGCACAAAATATTTTTCACTAAAGTTTAGGGTTAAAAAAACTCACATATCAACTCCAAGATAACCTTGTGGAACATAATTTGGACGTAAATGAAAGCCCAAAACTGCCACAATGGCTACAGCTCGAATAATTTGAATATCACAAATTTTATTTTTATTAAGCATGGATGTTATCATTTTGACTTTATCCTTTAATAGTTACATAATAAACTAATAGCCGATAAAAATTTAGGTCATTATTTAAATTTGAATCACATAGCTTATTGTGAAAAAGTAGGAAACGTCTTTAACAGTAGGTGCCTTTTTTTTAATGTTTTACCAATTAATTTTTTATTTTATTGGATTCGAGTGTAAATTATTAAAAAATCAATGTTGAAACAGATTTCCCCTCAGTGTTGGTACCTGATTAAATATGGATTTTTTTGTACGAAACGGAAAAAAAATTTTGTTTGCTTATCTAAAAACTGAAAAATTATTTTTCTATATATCTTCAAAAACTAATTAATTACACTAAAATGGAATGTTAAATTCAATGCGCCTAAGAAATTTTGGTCGATGTAAAAATTTTTTCCTTTAGAAAAGCAACAACGAAAAAACTTGTGTGGTTTAAAAGCCGGAAAAAGTATAATTAAAAGACATTGTTAAAATTTTACAAAAAAAGAATGTAACTTGCATATTTTTTATTTTAAAGAGAAGTAAAATTAAAAATTCAGTTTTATGCTTGCTAAATAATCAAAAAACTGTTGCATAAAAATTTTAAAAAATGGACAATGGACTTAACAACAATAAAGCTTTATCTAAAATGATACAAGGAAAGGTAAACAACGTTAAAGTCTTTGTTTCGCTAAAAACATTGTTTACATGTTTCAAAAGAAAAATGCTGTTTCAATAAAACTAGCAAATTTCTTTTGCCTTAGGACATGGAAAAGAAGCAAAATTTGCTTTTAATTTATTTACACAACTGACAATGCATGCATTAATTCCAGAATATATAAGTCGAATTAACAAGTGAAAAAATATATTCACGTTTTTTCCTACCAATCAAATATTTAGAAAAAATGAAAAGCTTCATTGTCGCCTTTTTTACTATCTTCATTTTGGGTTGTAATGCTCAATGCCCAGCAGGTCAAATTGAAGTAGCACAAGTTATTTGTATTATCTCAGATCCGACATGTACAACAGCTGGAGGCAGTTGTACTCCTGATGGTTTATGTTGTGGAGCAGCTCCAGTAGTGGCTACAACTACATCGACTACAACTGCAAGTTCAATAATTACTTCATCAACTACAGCAGGTTCGGGAATAAGTGTTACTACTTCAACTGGATGCATTGGACCATGCTTTGATAATTCCTGCCCAACAAGTTACACATGTAACTTAGTCACCCAAGAATGTTGCTCCTCCACTGCAACAACCTCTTCAACAACCACTTGCCGTGATTTACTTAATCCTCTCACGGGTGTAAGTGATTGTCCTTCACGCGCATTCCTTTGTAATAATGCAACTTATTTGACTCTTATGACTCAACAATGTCCAAGAACTTGCAATCGTTGTAGCAATTCAACTTCATCATCAACCGTTTCATCATCATGTAAGTTTTTCTTTCTTTGGAATTCTTCATCAACACTTTTTTAGGCGTTGATTTGGTTAATCCTACCACGGGTGTAAGTGATTGCCCCACATTGTCATATCTTTGCAATAACACTATTTACACCACTCTCATGACTCAACAATGTCCAAGAACTTGTGGGCGTTGCAGTAGCGGCTAAAAAGTTCTTTTTTTCCAATCGATTTATAATTTCTAAAATTTAACATTAATTAGCTTCTTTTTTCATTTAACTGGGTTTTTTCGTATTTTTTTTAATAAAGTTATTATTAGTTTTTATTTTTATGTTATTCTTTTTCTTTTATTTGTTTTTGAAGAAACTATTATAGACTTGACTGAGCACTTAAAGCTAAATAAGTGAAAATGTATTAAATTGAAATTATAGCAAAGTACATATTTATTTCACCCAATTACGATATTCTGTATTGCGCATACTTGGTTTAATATTTCAACGAGTACCATGCCACTAAAATATTTGAGCTTAAAAATAAAATGGAATCTTTCTTTCTATTGGAAAATGAAACTGTAACAATTTTTTTGTTGCCAAAAACTTTAAAAAGTGGCTTTTCCTTACAAAAATTTGTATTACCAGATAAGTGAATTTTTTAAAGAATTTACAATATGGATGTATTGAAACTCATATTTCAATAAAAGAGTAATGTTGTTGAAGAGAAATTTTTTGCCGACGATGGAAGGCTATTTATGGAAAAAAGGTAAATCGTCGACAATAAGCATTATAATGGCATTGATGCACAAAGAAATATTACAATAAATTAAAAATTTAAAAAATATCATCCCTTTTCATTTTTACTCTTTTTTTATTATTTGGATGTATGTATTTGCTTTGCGCTTAAAAAATCGTCAAAAATTATTTATTCGTCCACAGGCAAAAGGTTTAGGTATAATTATTCCAAAGTTTGAGTTAGGTTGCGGTCGATCTTCTCTTTAAATGATGGGTTTTTTGTTGCTATTTTGTACTTTTAACACAAGGAACAACTGCGTCCACAGTATTGTTGTTTTTGGGCTGAGGTGTAGAAAGAATTGCTGCAGAAACCATTAGCAACCCATGTTGCGCAATTTGCATTTGTATCAGTACATGTGCTACCGCCAGAAGAGCTTCCACAACGTCCACAAGTGCTAGGACATTTTTGGGTCATGAGATCTCGATAAGTAGCATTGTTGCAGAGAGCTGCATTGGTGGCACAATTAGTAGCTACATCACTGCAAGTGCTTCCTCCTGGTGAAGAAGTGGTGCTGGTACAAGTTCCGCATGTTCTGGCGCAATTATCCAACATGTATTGATAGAAGTTGACGTTTTCACAAAGTCCAGCCATATCACGGCAACCACTGATCTTATCAGAGCATGCACCGCCAGCATTACAAAGACCACAAGTGGAAGGACAATATTGCGTCATTACAGCAGTCCAATTAGCATCGGTACATTTGCGTTTATTAACTGTGCAATTGATGGGTGCGGCTAAAGGTTATTTTTAGAAATTAGATATCCTTTAATTAAAATAAAACAAACTTTTGCTATCATCACAGTCATATTCGGGTTTTTCACAACAAATACCACAGGTTTTAGCACATTGAAGAGCTTTATCTTGAAGATCATCAAGATCACAGTTGGGGCTACGGGATGTGGCAGTAGGTGTTACAGCTGGCCCAAAAACTGCTGTACATGTGGTTGAATCCAAATCATCGTCACAGACGGTGGCAGATGGAAGCATAGTTCCATCATCCTCTTGACATCTCAATTCTCCAGGAGCTCCAGTTGTTGCCGAGCTTGCAACGTTAAAGCAGATGCCAGCGAGAATAACGATAGTTAAAGCGCTTTGACCCATCATATTTTTACCTAAAATTTTTAGCATTTTATTTTAAAAGATAAAAATTTTGTGCAAATCGAGTCAAGAAAAATTCTAAGAGCAATTAAAAACGCAGTCGAAATATATTGAAAGTTAATATACTTTCGAATTTAAAATTAATGAAGCTTATATATGGAATTTTTCAACCAGATTTTTAATATTATTGTTCGTGATCTCATTGTATCTAACAAACGAGACAATAATAAAGCAGATGTTTAAGCATTTCCATTGAAGCGAAATGGATTAAACAGTGCAGATATTTGTGCTGCAAAATATTTTTTGCAACAATTCCTATCCATTTCAAACGTTCAAATGATTAATCAAATAAAGCAAAGGTTATTATTCTATTTTCTAATATAATGGAGACACCTGTGTCGCGGTTTTATTGTATTTATTTTTCTTCTTAATTTTTGACATATTTTGCAACGAATAAAGTCGAACTGCTCGAAAATTCTGCAATAAAAAGCAGGTTAACAAATAATGTTTTGCAAAAAAGGATTCCTCTTGTTTTACAAAAATTTCAAGCAACATAATAATTCTAATTTAATTTTTAATAATGAAAAACCAAGAGAAAAATTTAATATGAAAGAACGATATCACCAAGCATTTTTTACAACTTTGCTCAAAAACTACTGCGACAGGCGAAGGTAAAAACACAGTCTGTTGTCAAAAATCTTTCTTGTTTTTATTTTTATATTTTTACATAATATAAGTTTATTTATTTATATAATTATTGTTTGATCTTAAAGCTCTATCAATTGCGGCATCAATGAAAGGTTTTAATTTTCGTAAACCAATAATGGAAATATGTTCGGTATCTCGAAATATTGGTAATCCCGTGGCATTATCGATGACATTGCAAAATTCATTATCACAAAAAGCTTCTCTATAATCAAACCATTCACATTTTGGACATTCCAATGTTTTGAACCATTCTTCCATAATTTCGGATTTGGGCTTAAAATAGATTAAATACATATAAAATTTGGTATCTTATAAATTGCCATTAAACTTACTGGATTTTTCAATTTTATATCTATGGGCAAATTATGTAATTTTCTTCGTAGATATTCTTGAGAAATATCAAAGGGAAAATTTATTTGTTCTTTGTTTAAAATTATAGCCTTTGTGTAATTTTGAATTATTTTAAAAACTTCATTCCAATGTTGAAATTTTTCATTATTTTTTATTTTATCAATTGGCGTATTCCATAATTCTTTTTCATAATATCTTTGTATCACAAAAGTAACATCAGGTTTCATTGGTTTAATTAATTTTTCAAGCATGTAATTTTCAAATTCATTATGAAGAGGAAATAGAGCACTATTGCCAAAAACATAAGTTGCTTTTTTAAATAATGGATTTGCAGCCACAGCGGCAACAATATTCATAGCAAAACTATTTCCAATTAACAAAGCAGTAAGGTTTCCTTTTGGGTTTTTACCATTTACAGTGCAGAAATACAAAGTTTTACGATCTTTCTTAAGGAAAACTGTATGTTGTTTAATGCATTTAAAAGTGCCACCCATAATTTCTCCTCGAATTTTTGTTGCAAATTCAATGTCATTTTGTATCGACCATTGTGGAGGTAATATCAAAGGTGCTTCAAAGTTGAGACAATTTTCCCAAATTTGTAAAGTTAGATTTACAGGTGTTTGAGTCTAAAAGTATTTTTTTTAGTAATCTTTAGAATGCTTGACACAAAAATTATGCCGATAATTTTGTCATATTTAAAATATTAGTTTTTTTAAGTCTTTCATTATTAGTTTGTGGAAGCGAATTCTAAAGAAATATGTATAGTAAAAATGGAAATAGTTTAAATTTAAACTTACGCCCACAGAACATGTGAGCATTTTATTTGATAAGTATATAACATTTGCATAAAGCAGAAATAATACTATAAATAAATTTTTATAGTTGTTACAAACTCTCAATAATGGTTTCTCAACATATTTATGAGCCAAGATCGAAACTGATAGAGACGTCATAAATAAAAGGAAGCCCTCTAAAATGCGTTTATGTTAGCTTCTTAAAAAAATATGTAAGTCTACCATAATAAGTAAAGTTGTTTGAAGCACTAATAGAATGGGAATAAGTGATTAAAGGCCAATGAATTAAATATAAAATATATGAAATATCTCCCAATTTAACCAAATTCAAAATGATTTCAGGAACAAAAATTAAAGTTTTAAATGGGTCAGTTTCTGATGTTGAAGATGAAATTATTATTGCCGTCAAAGTAAGTACCAAAAAACTAATAAATATTGTTGGCAAAATAAAAGGAGAAAAAAGAAAAAACATTGTAGTTAATAATAATAAAGGATTTAACCATTTTAATGGTAAAATTGGAAAGGTTTGAGCCAACATTCCTAAAGCAAATTGCCAAATTCTACAAAACAAAGATTCATATTGCATTATTTTATTTGGGGTTATTATTTGATAACTCAAAGAAGATGCCAGGATCGATACTAACAAAAATTTATATTTGATTGGCGAAATTTTGCTTCGAATTATGGCAATAAAAGGAAAAATTAAATAGAATTGCATTTCCACTGCCAAAGACCAACAATGGCGAAAAAATCGATAATTGGATTCCTAAAATTTGTTATTTTATTTTTTCCAAAAAACATTGAAAAAAGCTTACAGTTTCAAAATATCCCCTTTGTTTTAATAAATCTTCATAATTAGTTGCCAAAAAAATAGCCCATTTTGAATCTTCCAAAATTAGTTTATATTCTTCGGGGAAAACATTTTTTGATAATAAAATCAAAGTAATGAAAATAACAAAAATGTAAATCGGTAAAATCCGTTTTATTCTTCGATAATAAAAATTTAGTGTTGACTTTAAAACATTATTTTCAAATGAATACAACGAAGTCATTAAATATCCGGATAAAAGAAAAAAGCTGAAAAATTGGATGAATCCTATTTGAACGGAGGCTATAAATTTTTTAAAGCGCTTACATATCAACTCCAAGAAAACCATTAGGAAATTTTTTAGGCCAAATATGAAACAATAAAACAGCTAAAATGGAAATAGCTCTCCAACATTGCAAATCATTCCTTTTTTCGTTGCTTTTAGTAGACATGGGAGACTTCAAAAAAATTTAAATTTGTAAGATAACGATTTTTTACGCTATTTTAATAAAAGGATGAGTAAGCGATAATCAGATAAAACGAAGAAAAAAAAGCTTGATTGAAAGGACACTAAACTAAAAAAATAGGAATCGTAAAAGAAACGCCCAGTCAATAAACATCAAATAAAAATATATTTATAAAAATCATAAAAAATAGTTGAAGCTAAGATCCATTTAATTTAGTAAAAAAATATTTTTTCTTTTGTTAAATTTTCGAAGAAATCTTTTTCAAAAATTAGTAAGCGGAAATGTTTTTTAACGACAATTCTTTGATTAAGCTCAAATTATCTCAAAAGCTGAGGAGTTTTAATGATCAATCACACACTTGTCTAAATACATCAAAAAAGATTTCAAGTTTCGTAAGCAAATAATGGAAATATGCTCGTTGTCACGAAATATTGGTAATCCAGTGGAATTATTGAAGAATATCGATTATCTCAACACTAAATTCAATTAAAAGTTAAAGGGCGATAGAATCAAAATATTTTTAATTTTTAACATTGCTTTAAGTTATATGGTCCCTTAATAACACAATAATTTTACTTTTTCTAAAAAAAATTTTATTTGATTTTTTTCTCACTATTTCCTTTGAAATATAATTCTCTTTAAAATTTTAATAAATCGTACTTTTTGTTTATAAAGCTGTTTAAAAATGATGAGAAAAAAAAGATACCATATGGATTTCTTGGCTTATAGTATTTAGCTTTTTTTACTACTGTAGCACAAACGTTAAATAAACAAAACAAATTTCTCTCGTTTTAAAAGATCCTAATTTTTTAAATGTTGTTGATGATGGTTAGATTGTAAAAACTATGTAGGTTCTTTGTCGTTTTTCCACCCATATATCAGAAATGAGGGAAACAACATCAAGGAGTCTCAAATTAATTGCAGCTTATATTCCCAAAAAGCGAGCTTCACATCCATCAACATTTTTGTCAATTATTGGAATATTGATTTTTGTTTTGTTTGTTTTGTATATAATCACTGAAAAATATTTTCTTTTAACCTTAAAAGTTGACTCAAATATTGTTGTTGTAAGAAATTGTTTATGGGATAAATTATGGTTGAACTTAACAACATCTAATAATGTCATAGAATATGAGTATAATAAATCTCAGAGCATTGGGATGCTAGTGGCGAATAATGAAGAAGAAGAAGGCAAAAATTTCAACAATAAAATAGAGCCCATCCCAAAATTTGATAAATTTATTTCTTGCACATATCAATTTTGCAGTGGAATTGGAAATCAGGTTGGTAATCTTTTCAAGTGCCTTATAAAAATTTTAAAAATGTTGAGTTGTCTTTGATTTTTTTGAATATAATAATAGAATAATTTTTTTTATGAAATAACAATTTTTAAATTTGAATTTTTTGTTGATTTAAAAAATTTTAGTTTTTAGATGTTTCGTTTTGCTTCACTTTATTCCATTGGTCGATATTTAAATCGAAGCGCCTTTTTCAATGCTGAAAATCAATGTCAGCAACGAACAATGCCGGAAATAAAAGAAACATTTCCTAATTTTTTTAATAATATCCTACTTTTGACTCAAAATGTGAACGAAACATTAAAAAGCGATTTCGCTTTAGATTGTTGCAAATATCAAAACCCTGATACGTTTGTAAAATTAATTTTATTCTTTTTTTTAATTAACAACTTCCTTTCAGATTGCATAACGTGGAAGAAAAGTATTTGATTTTGAATGGAAATTATTTACAATCCTATAAATACTTCAATCAACGAAAAAATGAAATTCGTTATTTATTTGATTTTAGCTTGAAAGTTAAAGATTCTGTAGAGAAAATATCGAATGAAATATTTGGGTAAATCTAACTTTTATAATAATTAAACTAAACGAAATTTTTTTAAAATTAGTTCTGATTCTTCACACAAACTTTGCATTCATATTCGACGTGGAGATTTTATTAAACATGAACAATTGGAATCGAGATCTGAATTTATTGAACCAGCGATATCCTTTCTTCACTCAAATTTAACCCAAAAAGGAATCTCAAACATTTCTCTTATTTTTCTTGGAAATGATCCAACTTTTGCAAATAAATTAAATTTTAATCGTAACCTTTTTGATAGAGTTTATATGCCTGAATTAAATTCACGGGGTGAAAATATGCACTTTGGTATTCGATTCTGTAATACATTATTAATAAGTGCATCGGGTTCTACTTTTGCATGGTGGATTGGATATTTGCTTCCAGAAGGATCACAAGTTTTTTATAATGCTCAAATTAGCAAAAAACGAAATTATGCGAGAGATTATTATGATTTTGATTTTTTCCCTCCTGAATGGAATATGCTTGAATTAAACAATTTTACTAAAACTGTTGAATTAGATAATCGATGGTTTTATGAAAGATTTTCATGGCCAAGAAGCGGCGTTCCACCAATATTTTAGTTAATCTACTTTCTTACCGTATTTTTTTGGAACTAACTTTAGAAAGGCAGCTTTAAATAGAAAAATAATTATCAATGAAAGTTTTAATTTTTTGAAGCATTTTTTTAAATTATAGTAATAATGAATAAAATAGCTTTATTTATGATAACTCAATTAATCTAAAGCATCCTAAACATGAAGCAACAGTTCTGCTAAGATTACACAGCTTTTAGATGAGTTTGGATCTTCAAAGACTAAAACAGAGAAATATGTCGTGCTTGTTTCAAAAAATTCTGCATTTTTTGAGAAGGAGAAAAGTTTTAAAAAATTTATTTTCATATTTTTAAATTTTCTAATCAACAAAATGTACAACTTTAAACATGTAAAAAATTAATTATTATTGTTACCTAATAATTCGCTCAGTATTAAAAAATTTAGAAAATTTAAACGCTTTTTCACATTCTTCATTGACAATATTGATGAAAGTAACTTTTTGATGAGGATGTCTCAAATATGGCACATTAAAAATTGGAATATATGGCGACGGCTTTTTTAAAAAATTTGAGATAAAATCAACGGGATTTAAATTTTTAATTGATTCATGAGCGCTAGGAAATTTTGGATTATGTAATTCTGCATCGATTTGACAAAATACAATGTCATCTTTTGCAAATTTTCCATTCCCAACTAATTCCTTAAGAATGTTATATTCAAATCCTTCAATATCGATGGTTAAATAATGAACTAATCTAGCATTCACAACGGTGTCCATGAGTGATGTCAGAGATAAAACAGTGACATTTTTTCTTCCATATTTTTTCTTGTCCAAAACTACCATTTCAATAGTTGTATCTTCGAGACCTAAAATAAGGATGGATATTAAGTAAAATTTTGCAGATACTATAACATACCCACACCATAAGGAGCAACTTTTCCAATGGATGCAAAATCTCCAGTGTCTGCAGGTTCGACACCAAAAATAAAACACTCTGGATACTTCTCGTGGAATATTTTCTCTGCATCGGCAACACCTCCAATGCCTATTGTCAACCATCGACAATTATTTTGGGGGTAATCTTCCATTAAAGGGAGAAACATTTTCTTTTCTCCAAAAACATTATTTGAAAAATTATCCATCGCGTCTTCTTTGATTCGAATGTGAACTTTGATGCAATTGGAAAATTCTTTAAAAAATTCTGTTGATTGATTATATTGATTTTTAGCCGCTTCATTTATACAATCATTGAAATTGCTTTTTACTTCATCTAAATATGAATATTCCTTAAAAGTATCATCTTTTCTTCTGTAATACCCAAAATAATATATAAATCCAAAAGTGATAATAAGAAGAAACTTTTTTAATCGTAATATCATTATTAAAGTAGTAAACTGGGATGGAATCTAAAAACTGGAAGAACATAGTACATTTAAACTATCTTTAAAAAACTAAGCTCAAAAGCACCCATTAGAATTTCAATTTAAAATAAAACAAGCTGCTAAAAAGTACGTTTTTCAAAATCCATTCTTTAAAAAATTAAAAACTTACATTACGCATAAATTTTTTTTTAAAAGAGAGAGTTTTTGCATTTTCAAACATTTAAAAAAATTCTTTAATTTCTTATATTATTTATCAAAAAATTTAAATAATATAATAAAGTTTTTTTTCGTCGATAATTTGTAAATAAAAAAAACCAACAAAAAAAAACCAGGGCTATCAACAATTATTTTTCATACTTCTTTTCATAAAAAATTTAAAAGGTTTCATTCTTTGTTTACATTTTAAACAGCTGCGTCTAGCGTTTTTATGTTTCTTTCTTTTTCTTTCGTTTTTTTTTTTGCTGATTGAATAAATATACTGTTTGACTTGAAATTTATTTTTTAATACAAATAAAAAGTAGGAATGTATCATCCATCATTAATTGAACTAAACAAATAAACGATTTTTTTAGTGTAGAGAAAATATAATAAATTATTTTTATTATGTAAATACTTTGAGGTTGTGAATAAATGGATACTTTAAATCCAATTATGGTTTTAAAAAAAGTACCAACTATTATTTGCTCTTATCAATTTAATTAAGGATGTGGCGTTAAGTTTGATTTCACATGCATACAAACTGTGACATTGTTTTAAACGATTTCTGAACATGATGTTCCGACATTGATCTAATTCTTTACCAAAACTTAAACCAAAATTCTTCCAAATTTCGCGAAATGCTGAAGAAAAAATATTGGATTATTAATTGTGAATGCTTTAAATTTACTAACACAAGCTTTCGATTTGCAATCTTTTATTAAAATTATTTTTCCAAATTTCTGCAGTTTTTGAAAATACCGTAATATCTTCAATCCCTTCAATTCCATATTGATCTTTCAATCTTCGAAAATGAAATACGTTAGCCTCTTCAGGAGACGCATAATTTGGCTTGAAATATTTCAAACTTCCTCGGAATATTTCTTCAAGCTTGTTTGATCTGTGAATATCAAATCGAAAATTCTAAAAAAGATTTTTTCGGTATTCTTCATTTTTGGATTTTTGATAAAAACATTTACCCTTTCCGGTCGATAAATAATTTTTATATAATATGGTGGAGTGAAAGATTGTTTATCAGCTTTAAATTCTTTGAATGCTTTAAATGGATATTCAATCGGGTTGGATATATCCGTTATGTTTGTCTAAAAATATAAAAAATCAAGTGAAATTTTGTTTTAAAAGCGTACACTTAAATAAGCTCGCTTGCTACGAAAAAGAATTTGACCCATTCTAATGCTTCTATCATTCATTTCTTCCAAATATTCAAATAAGGTTTTATTATTTTTTACATAAAACATTTCATCGAGATCACTTTGAGCTAGGTATTTTACTTTATATCTACAAATATTATATCTTTAAAAATATTTTTTTGTACACTTGCCTCGCTCGATGCATGCAATCAAAAAGACTTAAATAAACTTCAAGGCGAAACCAAAATGCATTTGGATTAAAATTTAAGTCATTTTCAGTTCCAATCGCGCTAGGCAATCGTGACCAAGAAACCAATTCAATGCTAACATTGGAAGTTTTCATATAAAATTTTATCATATCTTTCACTTCAGGACTAAACGATTCCCAATAAATGTAAAATTTTGTTGCTCCTTCGTTTAGCCAATATTCAAAAAATTGGATAATAAGTGTGTAATCCGTAAATAAGTAAATAGGTTGTAAGCATACTCCAAGTTTATGTGGATAATCAGACGTTTCATATGGCTGTTCTTGAGTTTTATATCTTACATCTGTGATTTGTATTTTGCAAGAATCTTTTATGGAAGTAGAATAAAGGTTTATAGAATCTTCGATATCATTGAATGATAAATCACGAATTAATCCTACATAACCATTAATTTCACATGGAGGTGAAAATTTATCTGGACATTTTCGTAAATGACACATTAGCACTACTTCACCTTGCTTTCTTCCATAAGAGTAAAATAACGTCAAACTAAAAATTGGGGTTATCCAAAAAAATGGAAAAGAAAAGTCAAAAATTTCAAACATACTTATTAAAACTTGATTTCACAAGCGATATTCGAATTTCATTATCGGTTACTCTAAAAATACTTCGAACATAAAAATATTCACGAAAGTTTGATGATTTGGGTAAATTTGGTATCATCATATTGGAATAAGAAATATTTACTACTTCTTCTCTTATTGGAGGGATCTTAATTGAATTTAGTTAAAAATTAAGTGTTTTCTAACAAATTCTTACAAGCCACATATTCGTTGTTAGCAGCAACTTAATAAACAAATAAAAACCCAATAATAAACATCCTCCAAAAATTAAATAACGACGTATAAGAAAATTTGTTATTGGATAGCTTTGCAAAAAAATAAATACCTTGTTCATTTAATTAGAAATTTTAGTATTTAATCAGCAGTTTTGTTATAGTTTATAAAAGAACGATAAATATTTTACAAATTTCAAGTCAACCAATTAAAAACAAAATTGATCTATACAAACATCTCGAGTAAAGGGACCATTAAAAATTTTAGGAGATTTAAAAAAAAGTACAAATTTTATTTCTGAAAGAGGAAAGCTGAACAAATTTTATGCTTTTTGCTTCTTGGATGTATTTTTCTTTTTTTTTATAGTTTTCTCTTTATGATGAAACAATTTTTTTGTTTAAGCAAGTGCGTTTCAATAATTTTTTAAGTTTTAAAAATCGAAATAAGTAAAGCAAAAGGTCTAAATTTTTTAAAAAAATATTTCGTTATAAAATTTGCAAAACTGAATATCGAACAAATAAAGGGGAATCCATTTGCTTCATAACGTTCTAAAAGCAAGAAAAAATGGAGTTCAAGCGAGATAACATAATCTTTTCTTTGTGTTGTAGGATAAGACGAATAAAATTTATTTTTATTTTTTATTTTGTAAAATAATTACTAAATTTAAAAGCCTTTTCACATTCTGGATCAACAATGTTTATAAAAGTAACTTTTTGATGAGGGAAATGAAGATAAGGCATATTAAAAATTGGGATATATGGAGACGATTCACCAATGAAATTATTTATAAACTCCACAGCATTTATATTTTTTGCTTCTGGATGAATCCCGGGAAATTTAATAAAATGAAGTTCGGCATCTATTTGACAAAAAGTTATTTCATCTTTAGCAAATTTTCCATTATTTACAAGTTGTTCGAGAATTAGATACTCATAACTTTCAATATCAATGGTTAAATAATGAACAAAACGGCTTCCCACAAATTTATCCAATAAATGTGTCAATGATAAAATTTCCATATTTTTTTGAATTGTTTTACCATTTTCGATTACTTCAATCGAGACTTCTGTATCTTCAAGTCCTGAAGTAAGAATATTAAAAAAATCGGGTCTATTATAGTTTAATAAGTATTTGGTTGTGAAATTCGGTGGGAAACTTACCAACTCCATGGGGAATAAGTGTTCCAACCGAAGAAAAATTTCCATAAAATTTTGGAAGTAATTCCGCTCCAAAAATTTCACATTCTGGATATTTTTCTTTTAAAAGCTTTTCCGCTGCATTTACACCACCGATGCCGATGGTCAACCATTTGCATTTAGATTGTTGATAATCGCTTGAAAAAGGTAAAAACATTTTCTTTTCTCCCATCATATCGTTTGCAAAATTATCCATTTGGGATTTATCTATCCCAATTTGAGTTTTAATACAATATTTAAAATCTTCGAAAAATTTTGTTGGTTCATTATAAAATTTGTTTGCAGCTATATCGGAGCAAGCTTGAAAGTTTCTTTTGACAATTTTTACATAATTATTTGAATGAGATTTATCGGGAAAATCTATTTGATTTGATTTTTGATATAAAATTAATAAATAAATTATAACAATCAAAATAATTAAATAAAAAAACTTTGTGTTTGAAGTTTTCCAATAAGGTTTTAGAAGCATATGTAACTAAAAGCCGAAGAAAAAAAAAAGCAAAATTTTTTTGTTAAAATTTATCATTGAAACTTTCTTTTTCTCCCACAAAAAAAGTCATAAAATGGGCGTTAATTTTAAAATAATAAAACATAGATAAATATTTGCTTAATTCACGTCAACGTCACTCAAAAAAAAGAAGATTACATTGGTCTTTTTTTTTATTTCTAAAAGACACTTCTTTTCGCAGTTTATTTAAAAAAACATTTTTTATCGTTAATATGATATTTTAGGAATTTGTTGATGCCTTCAAAAAAAAATGATAAGCTTTTTCTTTTATATTTGCATTAAATAATTTTGAAGCCAGCAAATGATTATTTATCCATGATGCAAAAAAAAAAAAAGAAGAGAGAAATACGATAGCAAAGACAGCTGGTTAAAACCCGCAAAAAGGATGAATAAAAAAAACAGTAAACCTTTTTCAATAGAACGGTATGAAGAAAAAAAAAATCCACAGTATTATTCCTGAAACACCTCTCTGTTTGATTTCTTTATTTTTTGTTTCTGAAATTTAATAATTTACGACAAAAAATTTAGGTAAAAATGTATATTAGGCGTCCGGATTATAGTCATCCGAAAAAATACAGGTGTCCGAAAATATTCGAGGCGTCCGTCCCACCGTTTTCGCGATACACTTTTATGCTTAAGCATATGCTTAGTCTCCGGTTTAGACTCACGCTCAGCCTCAGTCAAATACTTCAGACGACTATAATCCAGCTTCAGGCGCTTAATATGTTATAGCGCAAAAATTTGATTTTTATATATTCAAATTCTTATTTTTAAATTCCTTTAAACTTGAATTCTCTTTTAATATGCTAATGATAAATGGTTTTCACAAGTAAGCTTTTTTAAATCATAAATAATTTTTTTTAGTAATAAAAATAAAAAGAGAAAGATTTGAAAATAAAATTCGTCAAATAAATTTTTTCAACACAATTTTTCAAGTACTCGACTAGTTACTTGTAGTGTTCCAAAAATTGCATGATTAATGGGATTTAAAAACTCTGGGAATTTTTTTTATTAACACTCGTTTAATTTAATTTATAGTTTTTTAAAAGTATGTGTGCGACAACTTTACGTTAGTTAGCTGGTAACGAAAATTAATTTTTGTATTTGTTTTTGTTTTATGAAATGCAGTAATTGTGGTTGCTGAATGCTTTAAAAAAATTAAAAACTCAGAAGAATTTACAATTATCAAATCTTGAAATATTTATGGGGCTTAAATTAATTATACCTAAATCATTGGCTTGAATTATAAAAATTTTTAACTGCGGTAAAAAATGTGTTTGTTCGATATTTCGGGCTTTCTTTATTTTTGCAAAATAAAATGGAGAAACTTCAAAAACAGAAGAAAAAAAACTTTTAATAAATGATTTAATTATTTAGTTTTCCATATCGTATTTGCAATATTCGGAATGGTATATTTCTTCTTCTTTTAATTAATATATTCATTTATAAATGCCATGTGCGTAAAATTATTTTGCTTATTTCAAAAAGTGTAATAAATAAATTAAATGAAAAAGAATTTGAAATATATTTGAATAAAAGTTTAAACCCAAAATGTCCCGCATTGAATAAAACTGAATGGATAATTTACAAAGAGTTAACAACTCCAAATGTTTTTGTACAGCCAAACGAAAGATTAAAACTAACAATAAAAGATGTTGGATTTGTAACATTTGCTTCAAAAAATCATATGAAAGAAGCTTTGTAAGTTTTATTTTATTGTCAAAAAAATATATATTTTTTATTTTTAGTGAAAATTGCAATTCAATTTTACTTCATCCTGAACTTAAAAAAGTTCCATTTACAGTATTTTTGTCCGATGATATAAATGAAAATATTACTAACCATTATCAGGAAGTTTGTCCACATGCAAAACTTCTTAGATTCCCATTTGATGAGTTTCCAAAAAGTGTGAGAATTATGGAACATTACCGATTTAAAGCTATTCATCAAGCTATGGCTTTTAAAAATCACAAAGTTTTATTAAGTTTTGATACTTCTATTATTTTTAAGAAAGAACTCAATTTTACGGTGAGTCGATTTGATATTATATATATTTATAAGCAATCAAGAGTATTTTAGGCTTTGATTGAATCAAGCATAAAAAATAATCCCACAGATGTCACCCTTTTAACCACAGCACTTCACAACATGTTTTCAGTAACTTTTCCCAAAACTTATAATTGCTTTCCTAAAATCTTCCCAAAAAATAATACTGAAATAGTAAGGTATACTTTTCTAATCAATTCATAACTCGGTGGTTTAGATGATTGATGTACCACAATTCCAAAGTGGCTTAATTTTATGGATTGGAACTGAAAATGGTTGGAAAGCAATGCGGCGTTTTGTTGAATGTAGTTTACAACAATCATGCATCGCACCTCCTGGAGCAACTAAAAAATGCGACATGATTAAAATATCGAGAACCCCAAAGAAGTTTTCCGGTTGTCATAGATTCGATCAAACTGTAATAAATTTAATTTTATATGAAAATTCAAATTTTAATTACGCTTGGTATCAGCGACAATCATCTGGATTCAAAGTTTTGAGGATTATAAGCTGAAAAATCGATGGGTAAAAATTGTTTTATTTTGTTTACAAATTATATTAATTTAATTTATTTGAATTAGAATTGTTACAAAGAAAAAGATGAAAAATTCGATTTTATGAAGTTTTTTTTTGTTATTTCACAGAAGAAACAAATAAAGAAATTTTTTTTCTTTAAAAAGACATAGGAAATAAATTCATTTCTATACATTTCAAACTCTCTCAATAGTTTTGAATCATCTCGAAATGCAAAAATCAAAAAAAGGAATAAATTTACTCCATTCCGCAGTTTCAAAAGCTGCAGTTGGTTGATGGCAATCATCCTAATCTTTTATTTGTATGACTGACTTATTGTATTTTTAAATGATGTTTAATAAAATTTATTTCAAATTATCTTAGTCTTCAAACTGCCACCTATTATCTATAGTTACGGTTTTTGTTATTTCATTTAAGCGCAGCATGTTCCATTCAAATGGAAAGAAATCATAATCATAAAACCCGTTGGCATAATCATTAATTTCACTTAGTTGTCCATTATAATAAACAGGAGTTCCTTGAGGAAGCAAATAAGCCATCCACCAAGAAAATGATGATATAGAAGCCGTTATTAAAAAGCTATCACAAAATCGAGTGGCAAAATACATATCTTGTCCTCTCGTTTTCATCATGGGATGATAAACATTATTAAATTTTGTGCGATTGTAATTAAGATTTTGAATAAATTTCGCATCTGTACCAAGAAAAACAAGAGAAATTTGAGTTATATTCTTTTTAAAAAAATTTGTTTGCAGGAAATAAAGAGCTGGTACAATAAAATCTTCTCGTGATTCTATAAATGATATGTTAAGAAAGTCATCCCGTCGAATATGAATACAAAGCTTATGAGCGGAGTCATTTCTAAAAATCCTTTAACCATTAACCGTTGTAATTATAAAACTTGCTTAATAATTTTATTTCCTTCCTCTTCCACGATATCTTTAATAGTTTGGCTAAAATCATACAGGTATCGTATTTCATTTTGGCGATGCATAAAAAATTTATATGATTGGAAGTATTTCCCTGTTAATATAAGATATTTTTCAGGAAAATCATGCATTCTAAAATTATAAGAGCTTGTAAAAATTTTAATTATATCTCCTATGAATTTGTCATTTGTTTCAATTATATAATCATAAATGGTTTAAAAAAGCCACAAGAAAAGGTGCTATTTCAAAACAAAGTCAAATGTTACCAACGTAGTAAAATCATAGTAACGAGAAGTATCATCGCCAAAGAATACTTGCTTAACATTTTCTGGATCTGGTGTTAAAAATGGAATATTATTATATAAATTTGGAAACGTTTCTTTTATTTCTATTTTCATTGCTTTATTGTGTTTGGATTCAGCTTGAAAAAATGCAGTGCGATTTAAATGTTGTCCAATTGCATAAAGAGACGCAAAACGAAACATCTGAAAAACTTATTATTTCAAGGTTATTAAATACCAGCTAGGGGTCTCCTAAAAAGCATCGGCGGATAAACTTACTTGATTTCCCAAACGACCTCTGGCATAAGCTGGACAAGAAATATATCTATCAAAAGATTTAATGATTGGAGTTTTATTATTTGAAGCATATTTATAATTTGATATTTTAATGATTCTTTCATCAAAGTAACGAAGCCAAAAAAAAGTTATTACTATAATCAGAAATATTTTCTTTTTATGATCAAATAATTTTACCATGTCAATTCTAACAAAGGAAGCTATTTAAATTATAATGTTATTGCTTGAGGAGGGTGAGAAAGAAAAGAAAAAGCCCTTTGATTTTCATTGAATTGTTTACATAGATAATTTTTTTTTGTTGAATTATTTCTGAAGAAATTTTATTTGTTTGAACAACTTGGGCCTTATTTAATAATTTATTTTTCAAATGGATCGAAATTTTTATTTTTTTTTTACAGTTGATGGGGGCAGCATTTTTGCATTTTCGATAATGATTATAAGATGCTGCCTCTTTCTACCTACTCCGCTTTAGAAGTGTAATTTATATTGCATAGCCCTTCTTTTATTTATTTTTTTAAAACATTAAATTAACTCAAAAATGACACATGCAAATAAGCGAAAAGATATACAATGGCTGAGAGCATTGGCAATTATAGCAGTTCTTTGCTTTCATTTATGGCCGGAATATTTTCCACATGGATATCTTGGAGTTGATATGTAAAAAATTCAAAATAATGTTTAAAAAAATAATTTTTCTTTATTTTACAGATTTTTTGTCATTTCTGGATATTTAATGACTATGATTTTGGAAAATTCATCCGAGTTGCTCAAATTTTATTTAAGACGAGTAAAACGTATATTTCCTACTTATTTTTTAGTTATTACTGTATTTCTTGTTATTGGAAATTTTATACTTTTGTCATCCCATTTTGAATTTCTTAAACAAGAAGCTCTTTGGTCAATTTTTTTCGTAAATAATTTTTATCCGATGTTTCATGAAAAGGAATACTTCGAATTGGTTGGAAATTTTTTTTATTAAATACAATTTGGAGTAATTTTTTAGGTGTCTGAGTTTAATTTTTTTGTTCATACTTGGTCACTTGGCGTAGAAATTCAATTTTATCTCATTGCACCATTTTTGATTACATTTATTTTATCGAGAGAAAAACCAGTACATTGGACTTTATTTTTTGGCATTGTATCTTGGTCGTTACAATATTTTATTCCAAACGAAGCCATCTCTTTCGGTTTAGTATTTTGTCGAATTTGGCAATTTTTAGTTGGAACTCTTGCTTATTGCATTTCAAAATATCAGAATACGGAGTATTCACTCTTACCCTTAAACGATGAAGAAAAGGATAATCAAGTTGAAGCTTCACCAATAATACATCAAAATTATGTATCATTAACTTATACTTTTTTTCTTGGTGTTATCACTTTTTCACCAATTTCATTTTTACATCATCATTGTTTAATGCCATTTTTAATTCGTCTTCTTTGCACAGTTCTTACTGGGGTTTTTATCGTTTCAAACACTTTACAACCAATATTCTTGCCAACCATATTAGATTTTTTAATTGTTTATGTAGGAAATGCATCTTATGCCATTTATTTGGTACATTGGCCGATAATTATTTACTTCCGATATTTTGAAATTAATAATGGTAAGCTTTCATTTTTTAATTTTAATTTACTAATTAGTGGAAAAACGTAAAAGTTAAATAAATTGTACATACATATGCTGATTTTTTAGTCAAATTTTACATATTAATCTTAATTTTCGTGGCAGCCTTCATTATTCATGAATGCTTTGAAAAACCCGTTGGGAATAGTACAAAAATTAGTTTGGCTGTTATTTTTATATGTTGCATAATAATCTCAGCTTTATACTCTGGATTTTTCGTTCAAAATAACGATGTAAGTTATAGCATGATATGATTTCAAAAATCGAATAAAACAAATTCAAAGTATAAAGAAAACTAAAACACGGAACTTAGCAAATGAAAGCTAAAAAAATATTTTTTAGAAAGGATATGTAAATAATCCTATTAAAGCTAATGAAGAAGAAGTTAAATCTTGTCAAACTTTTGATTATCCGGAATGTGTAACTGACACAGCGCAATCATTTTCAATCAAAGGCGGAGTAGAAACCGACAAGCTCAATCGCGTTAAGAGACCAAAGGAAAGCAAAGAGAAAGGGGAAATCGAAAGAAATCATGCATTTTTTGGATTTTTTTGTAGTTTTTTAAAGTTAACGACTAATTAAAAAATCCAGAATCCCTTTAAAAAAAATTGATTCCAGACGTTCTTCAAGTTAAGGCATTAGCTACATCTTCGTACAAGCAGTTTTTAATTCTATCAACAAAGAAAAAAATGGCTCCAGCCTAACTTTTTTCAATCTTGGCTAAAAAACGCGTTTTTATGTCATCTCATTCATTTCGACTAGGAGTAAAAAAACATGAATATGGTTTTAAAAAATTCTATTCCAGACGTTTTTCAAGTTAGATAAACATCTATCTTTCCATGCAGGCCAGTTTCAATTTGATTGGAAAATAAAAAAATGGCTCCAGCGTAACTTTTTGCAACTTTCGATGCATCAAAACTTCACCTCCAGATGCCTTAAAAAAGTGATTGTTTTACTTAAACATATCTCCTTAATACTCTTTAGTCCTTTGTCAATCTTATTAAAACGTGAGAAAAAATGTTTGCACCTTTAATTTAGTAATTCTATCACCGATATAAAACCTGTAGCTTTGCTTTCTAAAAAAAATCATTGCTTTTGCCTTTGTTTGACATTTTGGCAACATGCAAAAGGGATCGTCTGCTTGGCCGTTTCAAATCCGCCCTGATTACGCTGTGCTGATCCAATAATTGAAAAATATTTTATAGTGCCAAAGCCAACAAAACTACCTAATCCTCTTTTCAGATATTGCTCCATCAAAGTATTTTTAGGATTTAAATTTTAGAAGAATTAATTGTGTTATTTAGCTAAATAATCATTCAAATAATACGATTATGATCACTGGTAATAGTTATATATATTTTGCAATTCGAGGATTCATGGAAGCAATAAAACAGTCAAAAACAAAATTTTCAAAAGTTTATTTTATTTGTCGACCTACATGCGTGCTAATTGCTGGAGCATTAAACCAAAAAATTAAATCCAGGTTGGAAACGTTTCCATCCAAGATGAATTAATATTTTATAAAAATCTTGTCGATGATCTTTGAAGATAATTTTTTAAGAAAAAGATAAACTATTAATTTAATATTTTCGACTAAATTTAAAATCTTTACTTTTATACTTTGTTTTTTAGTCCCACATGTAGCAATTTTGATAAAGCCCATGATGCTTTATTTAGTATTGTCAAGCCAAATATCATCATTCATTTTAGCAGGTTTTTTCACATATTTATTCGAGGATCTAACTAATACTTTTTAGGATGGAATTTATTCCGACAATGGGACACTTTCCAATGAAAACTCCTGCTCTAGATCCAGCTATGAAAGAAATTAAAAAAACTTTATTACATATAACTAATTTTACTCAACGTTTAATTATTATTGAACCTAATCCTTATTTTAAAGAGTAAGCAAATGATTAAATATTTTTGAATTATTATAAGTTTCAGCGTTGGATATGCAAGCCCATTGAGTGTCGCACAAGCAATATTAACAAACTCTTCACTTTCAAAATTCAATGTTTCTATTGAGGTTAATTAAGCTTTACTTATTATTTTTTTTCAAGCGATTATTTTTTTAGCAACATCACAAACTTAATGATCCAAGTTGGAATAGGGTATTAGAAGCGGTAAAAAGCTGCCCAAAATGTGTTACCATTCCAACAGAAAAAATATTTTGCTCCAAAACTATTTGCCCCGCTGTGGATTTACAAACTAAATTAGCGATATTTTGCGATGTAATTCATATGACACCAAGAACTTCAATGAAACTAACTTCAAGTTTACTGAAAGCTATTGACACTTAAATCCTTTTATCATTTTTTTTAAATGTTACCATTTATGATTATTGTGTATTTCTCGCACATATGTAAATAATGAAAAAAAATTTAATCGTACATTTTTAAAGAGTAAACTTGGTCCAAGCTGGGCCGAAGTTCAAAGGACCGCGAGCTGGACCGAATACATTACGGGCATGTCCGTCAAAAGTCTGTCCGTGGAAGAGGCCTGGATTTGGTCCTCATTCTCTTCTTCTTAGCTGAACAAATTTTACTTTGTTTATTTTGATACATATATCTTTCCTTTATCCTTTTTTTTATGCTTAAACATTTTTGTTTGTTTAAACAAGCGCGTTTTAATAATTTTTTGATTTTTTTAAAAATTGAGACAAGCTAAACAAATGGGTTAAAAGAAATTTTGTTTAAGTATCTACGTGTGCTGAATATGTTAAGGCTTTTTATTTACGAGCATTTGAAATAAATTCATTTCTATACATTTCAAACTCTCTCAAAAGTTTTGAATCATCTCGAAATGCAAAAACCAAAAAAGGAATAAATTTACTCCATTCCGCAGTTTCAAAAGCTGCCGTTGGTTGATGGCAATCATCCCAATCCTTAATTTGCATATCTTTGAAATTAGATAATTTGGGCCACTTTATCCTGTCGATGCGTCGTGGAGCTGTAATGTGCTCAGAGAAGGAAAGATTATTGAAAGGGCTGAAATCAAACGAAGATATAATCCAATCATACTTTCTATTTTTGCATCATACTTTTTTAACCAAATATCAAGTTTATAGCTAACTAATGATTGATCCGCATACCATATGGAGGAACCAATTAAGCGAGGATTATTGCTATCATTAAAATGAAAAAAATTAGGTCCAAATTGAGATATTACATAATTTTCGATATCTGAAGCAGTAAAGGGAAAACGATTAAAATCTAAAAAATAATTTTTTTTTTCATAATTAAGTTTACTAAATATTATTTATCATGTTTTCAAACTTTGCATAAGCTTACGCATAATGTTTCGCCATGTTTCAATTGTTGCACCAATTGTTCCAATTGGATACATTCTCACTTTTGCATTTCCTCTTTTTGGTGGAATATTAACCGGATTACAGCATCGTGAATTATAAATATGTAAGGTTTTGTTATTTGAAAGCATCGGAATATGATTATCTAAATGAAAAACTAAGAGATCTGCGTCTGATGTAATAAAAATAGTTTCGTTAGGTGAATATAAATTAGAAATCGGAAGAGCTGCAGCAAAAATTCTGACTAACTATAAAAATGTGTACAATAAAATTTAAAAACGTTGCAAAAATGGTAATAATAATAGAGGTGCATGCTTACTTGGCTTAAAGATACGGGAGAGATCTTTTCAGACTTTAAATAAATAATTTGTGTTTGCATCGTTTCTAATAATTTGATAGTCACTTGAGCTTGTTTATTATTTTCAAACTCTATTTTTTCACCAATCAAAAATATAATTGCCGAAACATTTAATCGATTCCACGATGCAACGGTAAATGGAAGTAAAAATAAATATCTAGGTTTCAAGGATGATGTTAATATCACTACATTACCGCCTTTTAATTTATTTTCATATATTCTATTTATAGCATCGTTAATGATAATTTTAGAAGAATCTCTAAAAAAATTTACGATATTTTAATAAAAGTTCTTTCGTTAAAAGCAAGAAAGCTAAGAATGAATAACTTTCAGATTTTATAAAAAAAATTAATTTTGACATAATTTCGACACCTCCTTGTTAGAAATAGTAACAATATTTTAGTAAATTTAAAACTTACGAATCTAAGCAAGATAAATGAAAAATAATAAATACAAGTAATAATAAAAAATAAAATTTCTGAGCGAACTTAGATGCTATTAAATTTTTTGCATTTTCATACATATCATCCCTATAATCAATTAACATTATATCGTTATCAATTTTCTTAGAATTTTTTATGAAAGTTTGAATTTTTGACATTATTTTTTGAGGCGGTACACGAAGGTGCACCACGAAATTTAGCCGCAAAGCTATTTGATATTAAATTTCTGTCAGAAAGAAAAAAAAAAACTCCCTTTATTCGTTCTTCTCATTTAAGCATCGAAACAGCCTGCATCTTTTTTCTCTCTTTTTTTAAAAATATCCATGCACATTCATTTTAATTATTTGATCAACCGTAAAATATAAAAATGGTTTATCTTTCATCGTCAAGCAAAACATTTATTATGTTCACAAAATTTGATATGGTGTTGTTGATTTCTAGGTACTTTTATTTCACATATGTAGTTTTTGTATAATTATTTTTTTATTCAACAATGAGGAATATAATTATATGGTATAAATATTTAGGATTTCTTTTATATTTATTTTTTATTACTAATCTATATTTTATTATTAATGATAAAAGATTGTCAACAATTAAAATCATTGATAACAATGAAAATTGGTATCATTTAGAAAATTTAACAATAATTAGAGAATGGAAAGTTGATTATATTAAAACCAAATTTTGTGTATGGTTTAATTTTACTAATAATGACATAATTCCTTCAAAAGATTCTATCACATTATGCACTCATGGATCAGTTTCATATTCAAAATTTGTTTTTGAATATGTAAGCGAAAATTTTCTCTTTTAAATCCATTCTTATTTTAAAATTTTAGGTAAAAAATTGGAAAAGTTGTATTTCGGTTTCACTTTTAGTTGATGAAAATGGCATATTAGCCTTACTTGCTTATAGAAAACTTTATTATTGTTTTCCTGAAATGAGTCGCCTAGTTGCTACCCATGTTGTATGGAAGCAAACTGCTACATCACCTTGCAATCCTATGTTTATTCAAGAAAAATTTTTATCAACTAACTCTAATTCATTTCCTAGTAATTGTGATATTATGGAATATGAGAAATTTTTTAATCATACTCTTAAACATCCCTATCCACCAAATACTCTAAGAAATATTGCACGAAAAGGAGCATTAACCAAATATCATCTTATTGCTGACATTGAGAATAAATTTTCTGAAAATGCTGCTGAAATTTTAAATCATATAATTCCGGGTAAGATAGCTCAAAAATACTTTATATTTGCATTGTCGAACGTGTACCCTAACTAAAATAATTTTCTTTTGTTTTTTTTCGAAAAATTTATTTGATTTAAAGTTAGAACGAAGTCACAAAAACAGTAGAAATAGATTATTTGTAAAATTTTAGAATATGTTACAAATAATTCAGTTGTAGTAATAAGAAGGTTTGAATATGATGAAAATGAAATTGTTCCAAAAAATCCAAACATATTACAAAATTTATTGAATAAAGAGAAGTAAGTTGATTATTTAATTTCCTTCGAGTATTATTAACATAATTTAGAGCTTTTCCATTTCATATTCATTTTGCAAAAAAATATCATCACATCCCCGGTTTATCAAAATGGCTTAATTATTCAGCATTTTCGAATACCTCTGTTCTTTTAAATAAAATTAATTATCCGTAAGTTTACTTTTTTTAGCCTTGTATTATTGACGTGATCGAATGTCCACAACCAAGTGTCAATTTTCATTCTCCTCGATGCCTGCAATGTTAAATTCAACAAAAAAAAATTATATATTTTTTTTAGAGGGTATTTTTGGGAGCCACAATTAATTGTTCTTAATTCCCATCCTTTTCATTTCGAAGGATTTCCAATACGATACATCGATCAACAAGCACTTCCATATGAATTATGCCGGGCTAATATTACATTTTACGTTGTTTCACATGTTTTTAGTTTTCATAAAGGTATTTCATCTAAACTACCTATATCCAAGTTCTCGCAGGATCCATATCGAGTAGCTAAGGGTAAAGCTATTTCCAAAAAGTTTATTAAATATATTAATGATTTTTATCCTGATACCGAAAAAGTTTGTGGCATATGGTATAAGAGATGACTTTTTTTTCATTGTTTTATTTATTATTTGTAAGTAATATGTTACAATAAAAATATATAAACAAAGTTGTTGTATGTGGTTTTAAACTTTTTTAAATGCTTGTAACTTTTCATAAAATCAAATTAAAAATAATACAAATAATGACACGCGAAAAAGTAAAGAAGAATGCAATATTTTTTAAACTTAAATTTATTTCGCATCAGGGATGCTCGATCGTTCGTGGTTCGGAGTTCGAAGTTCGGAATTTAAGGCAATTTTGTCCGAACATTGTTCGAAGTTCGGATGTTCGGACTTTAAAAATCAAATTTTTACGTCTCCGAACATGGTTCGATGTTCGGATGTTCGTGATGTTCGGCCTTTTTTTCCCAAAAAATGTTCGAAGTTCGATGTTCGGATTTTCCAAAAGCCAAGATCGAGCATCCCTGTTTCGCATTGAACATAACTTTTTATTTTATAATTTTGGTACAAATTAACAGTTTTTTTGAACATAATTTTGTTTAACACTCATAATTTCGTTTATCCAATATCTCAACCATAATTTTGGTCTCCATGGTAAGCCCCCACTACTAAAGTTTTGTAATTTTTCTTTTTGAAATTTTCTTAGATTTTCTTCTGTTACTTCAGTCCAATCATTTACAACCATGACCGGCATATTTTCATACAAAGGCATTAATTCACTTTTCATTACAATTGGCACTGCTCCCATGGCTAAAGCTTCCCATGTTCGAAGACAATCGATTCCATTTCCTGAAACACTTACAAATAAAATTCATTTTCAAATGGATGTTTTAACAAAAAGTATCCCCCAAATTTTCAAAGCGAATCCGCATACAAATTTTTATCCTCCCTTATTTATTTATTTTTAGCTTCTTTCTTACCTGGAGGACTTATAACAAATTCAGAATTTCCCACATTTATCAAATAATTTTTCCAACTTATTTGATTTTCAATTATAAAAACTCTTGAATTATTTTCATATGTGTCTTTGAAATAACCCTTGATGTTCTTTCGATTTTTGTTTGTTGTAGGAGAAAAATTTAAATATAAAAGATATTTACGGCTATAATATGGCAATGGCTGTTGAGCAAATATTATCAAAGTTTCGAAATCTTCTCCTCGAGGCGCCACAACTCCAATTGGTAATGGTTTGAGTTTGGGATGCCTAAAAAATTAAAATATGTACTCTTCTTGTGGAACTTGATCGACTAGCGGTGCAAAAAAATTAATTTGGTGAATAGTTGCTCCATGAATTTTGATTGTTAAAAAAAACTTCCTAAATTAAGTGATTTTTACATTTACTTTTATGCTTCTCACCTTCCTACAACATTTTCAGCAAACCAAATAATTATTTTTGGATCATTTAAATAATTTAAATGTTCAGGAGATCCTGCAGAAAAATCGCCTTCATGTGTAATAAGAATATAAGGGTGTTTAATATTTGGATGGTAGATTTTAAAAAAGTTATCGACATAATCAATTTTAATATATATTATATCACCACAATTCACTTTATCTGTTGAAATAGCATTTTCATCATTGGCTCGAGAGTTCCATTTAAAATCGGATAAATTTCCAAAAACATGCTTAAACCCATAATCACTCGCTACAAATGGAGTGCCAAAAAGATATTTGTCACTGATATTAAATTTGCTTTTTAATTTTTCATAATCGAAATTATATTCTATCGTGTTTTCTGATACAAGTGAGGAATCTAAATCACTTTCTAAAAAATAATCGTTTTTTTCCATAATAATTACAATGTCACAATTTTTTTTAAGTTTGTTTTACATTAAATGAATTATTAAAACTTCTTACCTGTGTACGGTTGGTTTAACTCGATTGAATCATGAATATTTTCATATTTGCAATCAGTCGTATAAATAATTAATAAAACAAAGCATATTAAACATAAGACAAATAGATATTTTGGTGAAAGCATTCTATGGAAATAACTCTAAAAGTGTACATAATGAGAAGAGTTATCGTGTCCTCAAATTTTAATGAATTATGATCCGTTGGACTTTAAAGAAGAAAAAAAATCCAATTCAATGCTAAAAATTATAAAATAAAATTTTTTAATTTCAATGTTTGCCAAAGAAAATCCAAGCATTGAATAAAATTATTTCTTTGCTTTAGTGAAAGCATACAACCAAGCAAATGATTTAGGTATAATTTATTTCAGATATTTTTTCTTCGCACGTATTCCATAGTTTCATTTTTTTAATTATTATTATTTTCTTTTTTAGAAATTACTTGATAATGCAATAGCGAATTTCTAAAGCTTAATTGTGAAATGCATTTATCATTGACATTTTAAAACTGAATTTAAGTAGGGACTAAGCCAGGATAGTCTAATGAAAAATTCTCAAAAAATTTTCCGATTTTTTTGCTGGGTAATTTCAAGGAGCATATTTTTGAAACATACTTTAAAACAGTTTTTTTCTTCTTCTTGCAGCAAAAAATCATATACATCACATCACATTGCTTGAATAACTAAATAAACCACGAACTAAGTCAATAAAAACCTTTAATATATTTTGAAATGTGAGAAATTTATTTATTTTGCGCTCTAACTGCTACAGTAACGATAAAAGTAAAGGATCCATAATCCACGTGTAAAAATTTCGTCTTTTTGCTTGCCTTTTATTTTTAATACTTTTTTCCTCACGTTTCACAGCTTTCTAAACAAACTACGGTTAAATTCGTATTAAAAAAGAATCATATTTCAAATGAAAATTTTGTGACAGCAATACAAATAAAAAATATTTTAAAAGATAAAAAAAGCAAACGGTATTTTTTTTTTATTAAGGGGTCATATAATTTAAATCATTGCAAATAATTAGAAATATACTTTGAATTAGTATTTTGTTTTAAAACATCTAAAAATGGAAAATTCCAAATTACGTGGAAATTGGTATTCTCTATTATCTCTAAACACTGGTTGTAAAAATTCTCGGAGAATCAGTCTTAACAGATAATAAAAAGACTATTCAACAACCATTAAAAAAGCTTTGGAAAAAAGCGCTAAACTAAAGCTTTAGATATTTTCTTTTTCATTTTTTATATTTTGCATTTTAAATTTTTATCCTTCAATTTTTTCAAATCAAATTTCATTTTCTTATAAATCCTTTAAATTCCGTATTGTGCTTTTGCTTTTTGATTTATGCTTATATATGGATATTCAATTTTGTTGCAAATCAATTGTCAAATAAAACTATAAGATTTTTAGTTTTTGAACACTCAAAATAAACTTAATGAATCAAATAATTAGGTTTAAAAGAGTGATAAAAAGGAAAATATTTACAAAAATACTGTATCGAATCTTTTATAACTTTCTATTTTTATGTTTGACAATTAAATTATTTACTCTGCTTTATGATTTTATTTATTATCCCAACAATGGAGAAAAAGTGACATCAACAACAAAAGCTTTATTATTACCTCAACTAAAAAATAGTTGGTTACTATAAATTTTATAGCTTACAAAAAAAAATTATGTTTTAGATATTCCTCTCTTTTATCATTCACCACAAACCAAGAATATTACATGTTCTAATTTATTTGATCCCTTATTATCAGTGAATTATGCAAAACTATTAACTAAGCCACGAAGAATAAAATTTAAAAATGATTATCGACTTTTGACTGATTGTGAATCAATTAAAAAAAGAGGCTATTTTCCAGAAAATGCTTTAACGGAAGATGAAAAAAATTTTCCTATTGCTTTTGCAAGAATTGTTTACAAAGTAAGTATCTATTAAAAAAAACCAAAATGATAGAGTTAAAACAATAAAATTCTTTTAGGATTATTATTTTTTGGAATCTCAATTTCGAATTGAATATGCTCCACAAAATTCTTTTTGTTATATAATCGATGTAAAAGCTGATTTACTATTTAAAAGACGAATGAGAAATTTTGCATCTTGTTTCGAAAATGTAATAATTCCAAATGAGGAAATTAGAATAACCAATGATGGATACAATATGACCACGGCACAATTAATATGTTTAAAATATTTGTTAAAACGAAATTGGAAATATGCTGTATTATTGCAAGTAGGTAAACTCATCAATATTTTTTTTTATTCTGGAAGTTTGAAACACTTAAAAAAATAATCGGCAAAAAAATTTTTGTTTAAAAAGGTCGGAAGAAACATTTTGTACTTTGTTTTGAGTATTTTTTCGATAACTTGGAACAAAAATATGCAGATATTTCAAGATTTTTGCTTTCAAAACATGCGAATTCAAAATTCCGCTCTATGAAATTTTTTTATCGAAAACTTCTAAAAAGCGCGGCCTTTAGTGTTTAGATTACACAAAAAGAAATAAAGTTAAAAAAATATCGCTTACTTTTCTCCAAACTTTTTCTTTACTATTTTATGGCCTAATTTTTCCTTTTTCTTTTTTCACACATTTATTGAAAAAAAAATTTAACAAGGTATTTATCGGTATTTAAAAAAAAAGAATTTTTTTATTATGAATTTTACCATAGAATCACGATGTGAAATTAAAAACCAATGCTGAACATGTAAAAATTTTAAAAATTTTTAATGGAACAAATGATATTGGTGCATCTTTTCCTGAATGGAATAACGCTGATGTATTAACAAATTCAACTTTCGCAGCATTAAATCTCTTTAAAAAAAGTAAAAATAAATTATTGCTAATTTTTTATATTATTTTTTTTTTGACTTTATAGCTGAGCTTAATTATTTGAATGATGATAAAGGAAATTTATTATCTTTGAATCTTACGAAATCCTTTGTACAAGTTTCACTTTCTCGAGCTGCAGTGAATTTTATTTTCCAAGAATTAAATGTCGAAGTATTTATTGAAAAATTACAAGAAACATCTGCGTATGCCATAGATGAATTATTTTGGGGTACGTTGAATTCAAATGAATTTCTTCAAATTCCTGGCGGGTTTACTCATAAATGTCTTGATGATGGTGTCAGAGTGCCATTAATTACCCGGTATTTTTAAAGATTTTTTTAAAAGATTGATCTTTCTTTTTTTCATACTTTTTTTAGGTTAGCAGTTTGGGATAATAAAAAAGTACCAATTATACCATGTAACACAAAATATTTTCGCCATTTTTCATGTGTATTTGGAGTCGATGATTTAATCAATTTTGATAAGCCTGTCCATCTATATATAAATAAATTATTGCCAGAATATGACTTTGCCGCAATTGAATGTTTTCTTGAGCACCTTTACAATCGAACATATTCAAATTATGATATTTCCATTAATGAAACTTTTTATCAACACTTGCCTCAAGTAAATAATTATTTTTTGTTTTGCTTTTCAAATAAAAAATATTTTTAGGTTCGTTATAATCGACACAAAAGTTTATCTCTCCCTATCAAGGATTTTATATGTTCATAATACACCTTTTGCGCCATGTGTATAAAAAATAAATTTTTCCAAAAATTTGATAAAATTTAAAAAGAATAAATTGTGACTACATATATTATTTTCCTATTATTTATAACTTCACTTACTTAAAATTTCCAAAAAAAAGAAGTTAAAAACACATATGAGATATATTAAAAATAATTAAAGTGAAAAAAAAAATGAAAAAATTTAAAATTTTTATTTACCCAGCTGTTTCATAAATGCTACTGAATTTGATATGGTAACGTTTGAGAAAACATAACGAAAATTGATGGAATATACATACGCTGGAAATAATTTTATTAGCTCAGATGTATCACGAGTGGGCATCCACAGACATCATGATTTTTAAATTCAAGTGAACTTTTCTTTAACACCACACCTTTTATCACATCTGTTTAAATTTTAACCAAAAAAATAAAAGTGCGAACAATTAACACTTCCCATTAATTTTTATCGAAAGAGCCAAAATAAATATTTATAAAGCTTTATTCTATTGTTTAAAGAAAAATGGGAGATGAACCTAACAAAGTAATGAACAAAGCAAACGAAAATCCAAAGGTATAAATAACGCGTAAATTTTCCAAGTCCTTAATTTCAATCATCAATACTCCATTTTTAATATATTTTAATGAAGATAATCCTTTCATGTTTTAGGTAAAATTATGATGGGTCAAAGTGCTTTAACTTTTGTTGTTCTCGCTGGCATTTGTTTCAACATTGCAAATTCAGCGGCGCCAGCAACCACCGCAGCTCCTGGAGAACTCAGGTGTCAAGAGGATGATGGAACTATGCTTCCATCTGCCACCATTTGTGATGATGATTTATCTTCTGATACTTGTAAAGCAGTTTTTGGAGAACAAGTCACTCCTACAGCCACATCTCGTAGTCCCAATTGTGATCTTGATGATCTCCAAGATAAAGCTCTTCAATGCGCAAGAACTTGCGGTATCTGCTGTGAAAAGCCTGAATATGATTGCGACGATAGCAAAAGTAAGCTTGGGAAAAGACTACAATAAAATGTGAGTTTTAATTTTAGCTGCCCCAATCAATTGTACTGTCAGCAAACGTCTTTGTACCAATCCCAACTGGACAGCTGTCATGACTCAATATTGTCCTGCCACTTGTGGTCTTTGCAATGCTGGAGGAGCATGTTCCGATAAAATTAGCGGTTGTAGAGATATGGTTGGATTATGCGAAAATGTCAATTTCTTTCAATACATGAGAGATAATTGCGCCAGAACTTGTGGAACTTGTACTAGCACCACATCTTCACCCAGCACTTGCAGTGACGTTGCAACTAATTGTGCTACCAACGCAGCTCTCTGTAACAATGCTACTTATCGAGATCTCATGACGCAAAAATGTCCTAAAACATGTAACCGATGCAGTTCAAGTGGAGGCACAAGCTGTACTGATACCAATGCCAGTTGTGCCACATGGGTTGCTAATGGTTTCTGCAGCAATTCTTTCTACACCTCAGCCCAAAAACAACAATACTGTGGACGCAGTTGTTCCTTGTGTTAAAAGTACAAAATAGCAATCAAAAAACCCATCATTAAAAAAAAGAAGATCGACCGCAACCAACTCAAACTTTGGAATAATTATACCTGAACCTTTTGCCTGTGGACGAATAAATAATTTTTGACTATTTTTTAAGTACACACATTCAAACAATAACAAAAAAACGAGTAAAAATAAAACTGGATTCTAGTATTTTAAATTAGATATCCAAACAAATCAAGGCAAGCGAACAAAATATATATATTTTTGATTACACTTTATTTGTATATTATAGTTGAGAGTAAAAATGATTTTCATATTTACTCCTTCACATTTCTAAGCTATTGAAGAAAAAGAATTTGATTCAGACAATTAACTATTATGTTGATATATCTCAGCAAATTTTAAAGATTGTCAAAGTTTTTATTTAAATGTCCAGTTTAAAATAAAAATAAATTAGGCAAATGGTTTAGGCATAATTACTCCAAAGTTTGTTTAAGGTTGCGGTCGATCTTCTTTTTAATGATGGGTTTGATTGTTGTTATTTTGTACTTTAACATAATCCACAGCTGCTTGCACAGTATGAACGTTTTTGAGCCGTAGTATAAAAAGTATTGCTGCAGAAGCCATTCGTCACCCATGTTGCACAGTTTGCATTTGCGTTTGTGCAACTAGTACTTGATGATACGCTGCCACATCGTCCACAAGTACTTGCACATTTTTGTGTCATAAGGGTGTAGTAAACGCTGTTATTACAAAGAGCAGCATTTGTTGCACAGTTAGTAGCGACATTACTGCAAGTAGTAGTTGGTGAAGTTGTTGCGGAATTACAGAGACCACAACTACGGCGACAATTGGTTTGCATATAAGTGTAAAAGTTAACATTTTCACAAAGTCCAAGCATATCACGACATCCGCTGACAAGATCGCGACATCCCACACCAGAGTTACAAAGGCCACAAGTAGCAGGACAATATTGAGTCATGACTGTTGTCCAATTGGCATTGGTACAAAGCCGACGACTGACTGTGCAGTTGATGGGTGCGGCTATAATTCACATTAACTATGGATATTTTAGAGAACGATACTTACGTCTGGTATCATCGCAATCATATTCGGGTTTTTCACAACAAATACCACAGGTTCTTGCGCATCCGAGAGCTGTGTCTTGAAGATCATCAATATCACAGTTGGGACTACGAGCGGTAGCAGTAGGAGCTACTTGGGCACCGAAGACAGCTGTACACGTTTGCATTGATAAATCATCATCACAAATGGTAGCAGAAGGGAGAAGAGTTCCATCGTCTTCTTGACACCTCAATTCTCCAGGTGCTCCAGTTGTTACTATAGAGCTTGCAATGTTAAAGCAAATGCCAGCGAGAACCATGAAAACCAAAGCAGATTGACCCATCATTTTTTTACCTAAAAAATAAACAGCATTAAACCTTGGACTCTTTTCATTAAAACAAAATATATTACTACTTCCATGATAAATTCACTCGATCATCGAATTGCTTTTATATCAAATATTTTGAGTCAAATGAATCTTGTTTAAACAAATCATAACATATTTTTTAACATAGAAACCTGGCTGAACAATTATTGTCAACCCTTGTGAGGTGCACTTCAAAAAAAATATAAAAAAGTAGAAAAGACAAAATTTCCGGGTTTATTGTCTCTTAGGCTTTTTTGATATCAGCTGAAAAAATAAAACCCTTTGTTTAATTTTTTAGACAATCTAATTTTATGTTATTCGCCTGAACCGAATAAATTAATTGAGTGTGTTATGTGGTAACGAAATGTTTGTTTTATGTGGGCAGTAAATTTTCTTTTTAAAAAAGTTCGTAAACATGTCGTCGAATTTGGTGACAAAAAATATTATTATGAAAGATATTTATTTTTTATAGCAGTTCCAAATAAAAATTTTATCGAGAAAAAATATTAAAATTTTTGAAATAATTTAATTAACGTAGCACATACCAATAATTTAACCAGGCTTCTAGGATTTTGAAGAAAAAAATTGAATTCGTAGAAACTAGAAATATTTTCCAGCTACCACAATTTTAAAACATTATCACACTTTCTTTTAAAAAGTCGAACAAAAACCCTCGAATGATACATATTTTATAAAGCTATTTACCTATGTAACAAAAAATTTATTGAGGAAATTTGCGATAAGAAACAATAAAACATTTTTTCAAATAATTTCATCAATATTTTTCTTGGAAAGTTTTTAACATTTTAGACAATGTCTTTTTATTCAAAAAAGTTTAAGGAATACCATTTAATTTTTTAACTCGCACGTGTAAAAAAATTTTGTACTAATAAAAGTTTAAAATGATGGGAAAATTTATTTTACTTTTTTAATCATATTTATTTTTAATTTACAGTTGATTCTGACGGCGTTGCTTTTGTTATTAAAGAGCTTTTGCAAAAACAATATGAAGCAAATTTAGCTTTTGAAGCACACCATGATTGATCTCGATGGCCATTAAGTCGTGGAAATTTTTCAGATAAAATTTCATAATTTTCATTGGTATCGTTTCGAACAACAAATCCAGAAAATTGTCCAAATCCAGGGATGGTTGAAAAAGTGATTTGATAAACTTTGGCATCCTCTTGGCTTTCAAATCTATCAACTTTTATTGTAAAATCGTAACTTAAAGTTAATGGAAGGCAATCTTTTGATGTTTCATAAAACTTTTTTAAATCTTTATTCATTTTTCCAACCATTATTTCAGCGGCTCCAATTCCAATATTATTTCGATTTGGTAAACTCGTGATTTTAGGTTTGCATGTACAAAATTCAAATGGAATAAATAATTTATCACAAGTTCGAGGTTGCGACAAAGTTTGAAAAAGTGAACTACCTTTAATTAATGGTTTAGGAATTCGAGGGTTTTGTGGCTAAAAAAACAATATCAATTTTTTCTACAAAAACTATAAATACAAATTCAGAAAAACGTACCTTTGTGATTTCTGTCAAAGCTGCATAAATATCATAATGAGTTATTAAATTTTTTGAATTTTCCTTTAAAATACCCATAAATATTTTATTTTTCCTTAAATTTGAAGGTACAGATAAAAATAAAAGTGGATTATAATCTTCCATTTCACCAACATATGTATCTCGAATTTTATTAAATCGATTTCCATGGTCGCCCATAATAAACACATATGAATTATTAAACTGAAATTTAGTATTTACTTTTTTATTTGGCCTAAATTTGGGATTAAAAAAAATGGGGCAGAAAATTAAAACTTTTTTTTTAAATTTAAAAACCTTAAATAAAAATTTCAACTAAAAACTTACCTTATCTTGATTTTTATTGAAAAAACTGTAGAAATAATTATCAGTATGATAAAGGGCATTAACATCATCATGAGCCAAATTAATAATCCATGTAATTGAAAATTTAGGTTTATCTTGATATGTTTCAATAAAATCTTGTAAATATTCCATTTGATTTTGAAAGGTTTCTTTACATAAACCTTGATGGATATTCCAATTTAATCCGAGCCCTTGAAATTCAGGTGGACCTTCCAATCGGATTTGAAACGGCCTAAAGTCGAAAAAAACTTTTTTATATTTTAACTAATTATAGGCTTCTTTTTACCTCATATAATGTGTTGTTGGTTTAGTTTTAAATCCTTTACAACTTTGCCAATTAAAAACTCCAAGAGCCCAATCTTCATTCATCATAGTTACATATCCGTCATCTTCAAATCGATATGCTATAAATTGGTCATCATCCAAATAATCACGGCAATCAGCATAATTTTGGTAATCCGCTGCGTGACTTCTTGAAACGGAAGATTTAGCAATAGATCGTGTTGATTTTCCTAAAATTAATACATACCTTTTTGTTTTAAGTTTTGAGTAGTAAAAATTAACCCATAAGAAATCCAAATCCATTTGGTCGAGAATTTATACCAATTTTATTTAGATGATGAAATGGAATGGCATCATAATGTTCTCGAAGTGAATAATATGTTTTTGGCATTGAACGCATAAATTGTGATTTTGATACTGAATCCAAAATAATTATATGGACATCCGGCTTTTCCAAAGGGTTTGTAGTAATGTTTTCTGGTAAACTTAAACTTTAAAAATAAAATTTATATTTAAAATTAAAATTTGCATATTTTTTTACTTACTCTGGCCGATAAATTTGTGAATGCAAAAATTTATAAAATATTTCTAAACTTCCATTTTCTTTTAATTCTTTGCATTCCACTTCAAAAATATCACATCTTGGTCGAGTTTCATTAACAATTTCAATCCATTTTTTAAATTCCAATTCATAATCACTTTTTGGTAGTAAACATCTTTGCCAACATGTTGCATTAGACTTATCATAGAGATAAATAAAAAGTTGACCATTTTCAAGTTTTGATATTTGTTCTATGCTCGGCTTACAATTTCTTGTTGGATCTTTTAAGGGAGTAAGAAATCGAATAATATTTGGATCCCACGGATCTGATTGACTTAAATTGCAATAATCAAACAACAACTTTCTTTCGATAAAATCATTTTCAGAAAATGGGACTTCTGAAACAAACAAAAAATGGTTAAAAAAATTTTATATTATCAAATAAAAATTCCTACCATTATTTTCTATAAAACCAAACGTTGGAGTTTTAACAAAATTTACGGCAACAAATATTGTAAAAACAAAAGCGAAAACTATAGCGACAAGAATATCTTTTGCTGCAAGCATATTCCAAAATTAAAAAAATAAGTACTTTATAAAGAGTGGGACCTTACACTTTGTTGAAGCAACAAACAAAAAAAATCAATATAGCTGCAACTAATTTCTCCAACTTGCTGTCATGTCATAAGACGTATTTCAAACATCTTTTTTTCCCAAACAAACAAACTACTTTTTTTTTCTTAAAATTGTTAATGAATGTAAAAAACATTGATTTTAAAATGAAACATTGTTCGTTTTGTCAAAAATTATAATTCAGTGACGCATTTAAAGCAATTATTGATCATTTTTTAGATAAATGAAAGTAATCAAGAAGATCGATAAAAATATGTAAATTTTCCTTTCTGGTTAGTAATTTAATATGCGTTATTTTCTCAAACATTTTTTTATCGTCAAGTTAGTTTATTTACAAGGGGCAGTTTTGTCCGGTCCGTTTAGAAAAAAAGCATAAAATCAGGCAAATGGTTTAGGTATAATTATTCCAAAGTTTAAAAGGTATGTGTATCGATCTTCATTAATTATGATGGGTTGTTTGATTGTTATTTTGCACTTTAACATAATCCACAACTGCTGCCACAGAAGGATATTTTTTGAGCTGTGGTATAGAAAGTATTGCTGCAGAAGCCATTTCTCACCCATGTTGCACAATTTGAATTTGAATTGGTGCAGGTACTTGATGAACTACTACATCTTCCACAAGTACTTGGACATTGTTGGGTCATGAGAGTATAATACACACTATTATTGCAAAGGGCTGAATTAGCAGCGCAATTCGATGCATTATCTGTGCAAGAAGTAGACGTCGTGGGAGATGTGGTTACTGAAGTACAAAGTCCACAACTACGACGGCAATTGGTTTGCATGTATGTGTAGAAATTGATGTTTTCACAAAGTCCTAGCATATCTCTGCAACCGGCGACAAGATCTCTGCATCCTGAACCAGAATTACAAAGACCGCATGTTTGGGGGCAGTATGTAGTCATAACAGTTGTCCAGTTGGGATTAGTACAAAGCCGACGGCTGACAGTGCAATTAATTGGTGCAGCTAAAAAAGATTTTTTTTTGTGTAACTTTTTGTAATAAGTTAACTTACTTCTGCTGTCATCACAATCATATGCAGGGTTTTCACAACAAATTCCGCAAGTTTTTGCACATCCAAGAGCAGTGTCTTGGAGATCATCGAGATCGCAATTGGGATTACGAGAGGTGGAGGTTGTTGTTACTGCAGGTCCAAAAACTGCTGCACATGTTGATGAATCTAAGTCATCATCACAAACAGTGGCAACTGGAAGCATAGTGCCATCATCCTCTTGACACCTCAATTCTCCAGGTGCTCCAGTTGTTACTATAGAGCTTGCAATATTAAAGCAAATCCCAGCGAGGATAACAATTGTTAAAGCGCTTTGACCCATCATATTTTTTTTACCTAAAATAATATATCCGTAATATATGTTTTTTTATAGAGAAAGCTCGTCATCAGAAGAAAAAGTTTTAGTAAATTCAGAAAGCGAAATTGATGATTTTATAATAAATTGCAAATAGCTTTTATACTATTTTTTTTAAACATTTTGCTAAGTTGCATCATGTTCAAACAACTCAAAACATGGATTTATACATTTACTTAGCGGCTGAATAATTATATGGTGATTGTCGAAAAAATGGTACAAATATTCTAAACACTTAAAAAAGATGTAAATTTCGTTAGTTTTCTTTGTTTCTTTCTTGTTTACAAGCAGCTAAAATAATAACATCTTTTATGTCTGTTTACAATCGCGTTTATCCTTCTTTTTCATAAACATATCTCTTTTTTTTTGAATAACAGTATTTGATTTTTTTGTTTGAATAATGAAACTTTGTTTTTCTGACTTTTACAAAATGGATAAGAAAGAAATCGCGGTGACAAAGAAAATGGCTTCTTTTTTGGTTAGTTAGAAAACAATAAATTATTTATCTATTTCCAAAATACTGTGACCAACTTTTTTTATTACTGCAATTTAGTTTGTCAAAAAATTTCTTTTAAACTTTTATGCCAACTAAAAAAGCTTTCGATTATTAAAATTAAAAATACAAAACCTCAAAAATCGACCGTTGTTATATATGTTTTAGTTTTTTTTAAATTTAAAGATTTTTAAGTGGTAAACACGTCATAAAAGTTTTTATAGGATAAGTTTTTCGTCGTATCAAATTCTTTTTTGACATGTTTGCACCTTTTCACAGAAATATTTTTTTTTCATGCCCATCCAATAATTCGCCTTCAGTTACTTTTTTTATCTAGAATTCTTTATTATGTTTGGCTAAGAATTAATTAATGCTAGCAATTTATGTGAAAAGTTTTCGTAAGTAATATTAAATTTATTTAATTAATATTTGCAGTGAAAGCAAATATTTTACCCATTTCATAGTTATGTAATTATAATTCATTTCTAATTTTTGAAAAAGCTTTTTGTAACACTGGAACCATTCTTTCAGCTCCAATGGGTGAAAGATGAGCATTATCACAATAAAGTGATAATTTAGATTTTTTGTCATACAAATAAAATTTTCTATTTTCTTTAAAAGCATTTCTCATTTCAATTGGTTCACATTTGGGGCAATCTTTCATTGCTGCTTTTATTTTTTCCCATCCTGGATCCACTTCAGCTTTAACTTTCTGAAAATATACACTTTTAAAATTCTGTTGTTCAGAATCTCTCACCTTCATTGATTGCACCCATTTACTTATATCTTTTCCTTGGGCAATGGCTTTAGCCAAAGTGGTGGCAGGATTATATCCAATCGTTGGATGAGGTTCAATATGGAATATTTTTTTAGTGAATGGAGACCAAAGTTGAAAATATTCTGCCAATCTTTTCACAACTGAATCAGTTGTAAGATTTTTGGATGCTTTTTTAAAATTATCATTACCACTCAACCTGAAATCGTTTTATAATCATTAAAATATTTTTCCTATTTTTTAAAATCAACTTTTCTGTTATAATTAAAACATCCGGTTTTAATTTCTCCAAAAATTTCACCGTTTTATTCATAATTTCATCACATTGCCAATAACGTTCGTATCCTTTATTAAAAGATTCAAAAGTCAAACACGCGGGTCTTGCAGCAAAATATAATTTTTTATAATCATTCTTGAAAGCTTTTTTAATTGCATAAAGCTGTCGTAAAGCAAAACTATTTCCCGTGAAAAATATTGTTACATTTCCACTTCCTTCAAATGAACAAAAATAAGCGCCTATTTTTTTAGGTTTCGGAGCAACTTCCAACATTATTGGATCCCAATTACATTCCTTGGAGATTGGAAGGTTTTTGCATTCCTTAGCAATCTCTTGATTTTTCGCTATTGCTGGATCGGCGACGTGCTGAAAAACATTTAAAAAATAAGAACATGCCTGTTGCCAAGAAAGTTTATCAACAAAAAGCTTTTCGTATTTTTGACATATATAATACTTACAGAAAAACCAAGTCCATGAGTTTGAGATAATAAAATGGCGGAAAATATGTAAAATAAAACGGTTATGAAAAATACAATTTTTGATGATTGATGTAAAATAATTTTTTCGAAACAATGATATTGAATTATTGTTGGAAGAATAATAATTCCAAGAATTTGCCATAGATCTTAAAAAGAATCTGATCCAAAAATTTGTAAATTTGTAACTAACTAACCTAATTCTTCGAACCATCCTTGATATTTGAATAAAATAATTATGGGCCAATGAAGCAAATAAATGGGATAAGAAATATCGCCTATGTAAATTCCAATTTTTTTAAAGATATTAAATCTGCCATCTGGAGTTGAGCCATAACCATAAAATATTGCTAATCCACTAAGAATAATAGAAAAAAGCCTAATACCCGCAACATAAAAATAATGTTCAGAAAGTTGAGGCATAAAACAAACACCCAAGAGTGCAATGAAAATAAATAAATTCGGATTAAATGACGCATTTTCACGAACGGTTTTTGTTATTTTTACTGCTTCCAAATCTTCATCAAATTCAGAAGTTAGACTTGCTTCTTCAGGAATTGGAGAATAAACTTTTGTATTTTTATTTTTTTGATAATAAAAAACAATGGTTCCCATAAAAAATTGCCAAATTCTCGAAAAAATTAACCCAAAACTCAAAGTTGGAAATGGAATAAAAGTTTGAAATAAAAAACTTGAAATAAAAATAATTATTGTTGGAATTAAAGGATTTTTATTTGAAGAAATTGGAATAATTAAAAATGGAGCCAAAAAATAATATTGTATTTCCAAAGACAACGACCAAGTATGCAACAAAAATTTATATTCACTCACAAGTTTGAAATATGTTTCTTTTTCAAAAATGCTTTGAAAATTTGTCGCGAAACTCATCGCCCAAATTGCATCCATTTTAAGGAAATCATAATCTGTTGAAATAAGAAAAAATGAAGTAGTAAATAAAGTTAATAAAATATCCAAAAGATATACAGGTAATAATCTTTTTAATCGACGTTCATAAAATTGAAGAGATGACTTCATCGTTAAATATTTTCCATCAAGTATGGATGTCATCAAATATCCAGATATAACAAAGAAACTAAAATATTTTTCACTAAATTTTAGGGTTAAAAACACAAACATATCAACTCCAAGATAACCTTGTGGAACATAATTTGGACGTAAATGAAATCCCAAAACTGCAACAATTGCAACAGCTCGAAGAATTTGAATATCACAGTTTTTATCCTTTTTAGCCTTCATTTCATCGCCATAAAAATTTTACAAATGAAGCAAACTAAAGTTTTTTTTAATTTTAAAAGTAATTTTTTCATAATGGTTGAATATTCAATGACGTTTTTAATATATTCTAAAAACAACTATATTAAAAACAGACAAAATATATTTATATTAGTTTTTTTTCGTTAGTTATAATTTTTTGAAGCTTATGTAAATATATTTTTAAATCTGCAACGATAAAGGCTCATCGCACTTTTAAATGGAGTTTATTTGATTTTTTCAAACTTAAAATAAACGTTAAATTTTTTTGAAAAGCTTTCAAGCTTTTGTTTTTCCCTTTTTTGACGAAGAACAAAAAAATGTTACATAATTCCTAATTGATTCATGACAACAACAGTTGTTTTCGTATTTACATAAAATAAAAGAAAAATGTTTTCATTGTTCAAAAAAAAATATTTTAAAAATAATGATAAAGTCGTTTTTTAAAATGCACAAGGTGTAATAAGAATTAATTAGAGACTGGTGTTTAGGTGATATGAAAAAATTTATAATTAATTGAAGCGAATTATTGTTGCTTTTATTTTTTGTGGTAATAAAGATCCAACAAAATAAAGAATTATTTTTCTTGAAGGAATTGACAAAAATTTGGTGGTAGACTTTTTTGTTACCAAACCAACTTAATATTTAAATTTTTCTAAATGTTTGGAAGACTGGCAATGATATCAAAATTTTCTTTGAAAAAAATAAGTGAACGACGACAACCGACAAACATTTCTTTTCCACCTTTTTGTGCGTTATCTTTTCATTTCTCCTCTCTTTTTTTTATAATTCTTTGGTTAAAAAAGAAAAAGAGAAAAATGAGCAATAAAAAAAAGCCCCACCGCATCCTCTACTATTTTATATTTTGATTGAAAACGAATGAAAAAGAAATCATCTTCGGTTTAATTACCCAAAGTTTGAGGTAATAATTAAATTCCAGCTCTTTCATATAAAAGTGGCTTTGGAAAAATTAAAATAAATTTTGGAAAGTTTTGCTTTAAAAAAGTGAAACAAAAATATTTATAAAACCAGTTGATTTCAATAACAGAAGTAATTATTTGAATTTTGGAAGATGAAAAAAAATGAAAAAAGCTTGGAGCACTCGAGATTCCCAGGAGGTCTCCCATCCAAGTACTAATCGAGCCCAGCAGTGCTTAACTTGCCAGATCGGACGGGATGGCGTGCTTTCACTGCGGTATGACCCCAAGCGAATGACTCTCTTTTTGTGTTGCTCATATACCAAATGAACACCAAAAAAGGAAAAAAAAAGAATGAAAGAAAATAAAAGTGACGACACAAAAGGTGCATTTTTTAAAAGATATATAAACACCACGCAGTTTGTATCGATCAGAATCAATTTTTTTTTTGAATTGTGTCTTTCAAGTTTGTCTTTAATTTAATTAAGTATGTTTAATTTTCAAATGTGCTTTCGTTATTAAATTTATATGTTTTAGTAACTAAAATAAAGGCTTTTTAATCTTAATGTTTATTTTAAGAATTTATCTATTCTTTGAAATGAAAAAAAGTAATAAATTTTACAAAAAACAATTCTTACAATAACTTTTAATAAATCAAAGTTCAATGAGGGGTGATACTTGGAAAATTGTTGCATTTATATTTTTTTTTTACTGAAGCAATGATCTAAGAAAAATAGCAGCAAGGCTTTTTCTTCTTAAAACAAATATTTTCTTTTCTTTTTGAATAATTATCCCACACTAAATAAACTCTCTAAAGAAAATATTAAAATACATTCATTCAAAAGAAAAGTGTGCATTCAAATAACAAAACAAAATAGAAGAGTGCCAAATAAAAAAAATTTTTCATTCCTTAAAAAAAATTAAAATAATAAAAAAGAATTTTTGTTTCCATTTTTAGGCGTCTTTTGTTTTTCTTTCTTTTTATTTGCGCTTCGACGAAATTAGCATACGTCGTCGAGCCGAAAGCTCTTATAAAAGGAAGATTAATTCTTTAACTTTTTTTAAACAAACATCAAAGTTTTTTGACCTTCAAATTAAATTTTTGGTGAAAAAAAATTTGATCTTCAAGAAAAAGAAAAAAAAAGATGGATTATGTTTTATGGAAGCGATCAGAATTTAATCAACTTTATAATTGTTCTTTTATTAACATTGAAGAGAATCCACTTGAAAATCGCCAACATAATTTTATTGGAATGTCTTTAATTATTTTTTTCATAGTTTTTGAATGTTTATATATTCCATCAATTTTGGTTATGAGAAAGCCATCATTTTATGGGCAAGCTTGTTATAAAATTATGCATTTTATTGGTATTGTTGATGTCCTCTCTCTTTGTGCTAATGCCCTCACAACTGGAATATTTTGCATGATTGGAGCGGTTTATTGCACATTTCCTTCGTTGATTTATGGAATTGGTTGCATTGGATTAGGTAGAATTTTTTTTCATAAAATTAATTTTTTTTTGATTTTTATTAAGAATAAAGTATTTGGACCAAAACTTTTTTACCAATTTTTTTGATATGTCCTGACTTAATATTTTTAGGTCTTTGGATTGCTCAAAGTGATGCAGGCATTATCCTTGCTCTTAATCGTTGCCTTGAAATGTATGATCCTTTGCTTTGTGCTCAACTTTTTAAAGGCAAAAAAACATATTTTTGGCTTGCTATTCCTTTTTTTCATGCCATCACTGTTGGATTCTTTACAAAGCCACCACTCTTTAGTGGATTGTATATGTCATGGTTTTTTAATCCATATATTGGATATTATGATGATGTTGATAATAAGGTTATTTCTTAACTAACTTTCATAAATAAAAACTGAATTTTTTAGTACGTTAACATTTGGCATACTATCAATAATATCACTGTGGTCCTTGCCCTTTCTGTTTTATATACAGTGTTTTTGATTATATTAATCAAACGTACAAGCCTCATTCAAGGTTCGACGAGAACTGATTCACAAAGACAAGTAAGTCACATAATTTTTTTTGTGACAACTTTCTTTTTAATTTCCCTTCACTGACAACCAAAAACAAAATAAACCAAAAAATAAAGAAAATAAAAGTTTTTTTATGTTTCAAATTTTTTTTGTCGCAAAAATGAATCACAAAATATAAGAAAAAAATATGGAAGGAAAATCAAAAGTCATTTTAAGTTCGAAATTTTTTTAAGGTTAGAAATTAATTTTATGCTGCTTTTCTTTGTGTTTCTATAAAGCGCTTACGTTATTCTAAAATAATATGAACAACTCCTTTTTTCGAGATAAATAAGAGCAGCCATTAATGAGCCAACCCATTTTCAAATATTTTTTTTATTGGATGGCTGTAAACTAACCACTAAGACGTTGGCTCTCTTACTGTATCCAGCTAAAAGAAAATGCCACGTATAATTTTTTTAGACATTTATTCAAGTATTTATTATTTGTCTATTTAACGCAGCCGCAGCTGCAATATATCTTTTTGAACAATATATTGCTGTTTCACCTGCTATCATCCTTGCGGGTTCCATTTCATGGGTTTTTGCTCATGGAAGTCCAGCAATCATTTATTTACTTATGAATCGATCAATACGAAATTATATTCGTCGAGAAATTGGTTTGGATGATAAAGTGGCGGCAGGCACAACTTCATTTGCTAATCGAATGATTAATTCAGACAAATTATCCAAGTTTTAAAATTAGCTTGCAATTGAAACAAAAAACTTTGATTTCATTTTTTAAATTTTTTCCCCATAATTTTATTATTGCGTATTTAATTTTATTATCAAAAAAATAAATGTATTTAAATTTGTCTTTTTTTAAAAAATGTTTGTCAATAAAAAAGCTTTTTTTTCTCTGAATTTACTGTCATGTCATTTTCATATGCAAAAAAAAAACACTCAAAGGTACGTATAACATATGTAAACCCTTGTGAGTACACCATTAATTTTTTGTAGTTTCTCATTCTGTACAAATTAAATAATATACGAAAATTAAAAAATTATTGAAAGTGAAAACAAAAATGGTTGATATTGGTTTTGCAGAATCAGAACTACATTTTTTTATTCGTCACAAAAAATATGTTTTCTGTGAAACAGTTACAAGAACTTCGTTGTTTTTTTATATTTTCAAAAAGTATGGGTGAAACATGTGAAAACGTTGTTTTTGTCATAAATCAACAGTGTTAATAAATTTTATTACGTAAATTAATACAACAAAAACAAGAAAGTGATATTATTAAGAAAAAATTCAATGTCAATTTCAAACATGAATAGAGTAATAAAATAAAAATAACTAGAGACAAGTAAAATAAATAATCGGTAACAACAGCGCACGATAATATGAAAATTACTTTTATCAAAGGTTTAAAAATACTTTCTCGGTAAAATTTGGAGTGTTTAACTCCGCTTAAATTATTATTATAAATAAAAATGTTTTTTTTTTATAAAACCGGAGGAAGATCGGCTGCTGCCTGATTTGGATCGGAATGGGGTGAAGAAGAATGTGAAAACTTTGAAATACTTTGAGCAAATGACATATTATTTGCTTTGATTGTGCTTACATGTGTTGTCGTTGCTGCACCTCCTCCTCCAATTCCAATTTGACGTTTAATATAATTTCGAATGGTTCGATTCATAACGAGATAAATAATCGATGGACATCCATGTGCAAACAACCAACAATAAGAACCCAATAAAATAACGAAATTTGAAACAGGAAAAAATTGTTCATAAATATAAACTGCGGCTGCTATGGCATTAATCACACAAATAATAAAAACTTGAAGAAAGGACTAAAAAAATATATAAAGACAATCAAAACGGGTAATAAGAAAATTAAAAATTATGTCGTTTAAAAATCGGGTAAAAATTTTAATAGCTTATTTATTTCCTTTTATTTATTTTTTTCTTCGATCGCAAAAATTTTGTTTTGAAAAGAGATAGTTTTGATGCGTGAGAAAAAATACTTACTTGTCTTTGAGATTCAGTTCTTGAGGAACTTTGAATAAGTCGGGATCTTTTAATTAGAATTAAAAGAAAAATTGTGTATAATAAAGTCAAAACTACCAATACCGTAATATTATGTGTCGTGTGTAAAACATTTGGATACTAAAATTCAAAGATGTTTTAAACTTTTTAAAACTTTGGGTAAATTTACTCTCGTGCCATAATCTTCAAAATATCCAACATGGGGATTAAAAAACCATGAAAGATGAATACCATTGAAAAGTACGGGTTTGGTAAAAATAATAAAATAAGAAGAGTGGAGAATGGGAATTAAAAGCCAAACATAAGTTTTCTCTTTATAAAAGAATTTCGCACAAAGTTGAGGATCATACATTTCAAGGCATCGATTTAAAGCTAGAATCATGCCAGCATCACTTTGAGCTGCCCATAAACCTAAAAAATTAGAATATTTATTTTGGGTTTTTTATGCCGAAACGAAAATTGGAGAAAATCTTGAAAATCCCAATTTCTACATGCAAATTTTTAAACTTTGACGAAGGTTTCGCATTTTTTAGGGAAATGTCAAAACAAATAATCAATACAAAACCGAAATACTTGAATTGGGTTTTATGACTTTCTCAAAAACTAATAATAAATTTCACACTTACCCAATCCCATGGAACCAAGTAAATAAATCCAATTAGGATGTGAACAAAAAACCGATCCAATTATAGCAAAAATTCCAGTGCTCAATCCATTTACAAACATACACAAAACATCCGTGAATCCAATAAATAACATAATTTTATAACACGGTTGATGAAAGAATGTTTTCTTTCGCATTACCAAAAGCGAAGGAATATATAAAATTTCAAAAACAAAAAATAAGATAACAAAAGAAATCCCAATTAAAAAATGTTGTCGTTTCTCGATGGGTACAATAGAAACATCATAAAACGAGCAATTATAAAATTGAGAATATTCTGAATGCTTCCAAAAATAATATTCCATATTTTTGTTGTTTAATAATTTTTAAAGAAAGTAAAAATATTAAAATTTAAGAAGCTTTTTAAAGGATTTTTTATGGATGCAAAATAAAAGAAGGATGCGTAAATCCATTTTTAAAGATTCTTATTCATAAAAAAAATGTACGACGCCATTCCGGACAAAGTCAAAAGAAAAAAAGGTAGCTTACGTAGTCTCATAAATTTTCAAAAATCAAACACGTAAAAAATCTTTTGTTTTTAAATATTTCTTTTAAAGTCAAAATGAAAAGTAAAAGTATTTTTAAATAAAAAAAGTAATTTTAAAATTTTCTTTGAATAAAAAAGTCATCGTCAACTTTAAAAAAAATATTATAAACAAAATAGAAAAAAATATAAGCTTATTTTGAAGTATGTACTCTAATATTTTGCAATAAAACAAAGAGGAAATGCGTCAATTTTATATTTAAAAAATTTCTCAACCAAATTAACTTTTTTGTAAAGAATTTTATAATCCAAAAATATTTTGATATAAAAAGTTAGTGTCTTCTCAAATTCGAAGTAAATTCTTCTAAAAAAATATCGTTTTGTCTTAGACGAAACAAAACTTTTTATTTGATTCATACAAAAAATTTTACTTTAAAAAATTATAAGCTACTTTTAAAAAGAAATCATTAAGAAATTTAAAAAATGCTTGTTTTTTTATTTAATTTATTATTATTCAATCAAATCGAGTTTACAACCATTTTCAAAAGAAAAGCTTTCATCTTCAGGAAATACTTTGGCAATTATTACATCTTTAACACCATTGTTTGATCTAATATCGTCCATATAATAGTCTCTATTCTCATAGCCAGGGCGCTGGCGTTCTGGCAAATATTTAATTCCAAGCATTCCATTTATGTTACGAATCAAATATATTTTTGACTCTTTTTCCGTGGGGCTAATATTTATTTGAGATGTCATGTCATTGAATCTGTAATAATTCCAATAACATGAAATAGTCTGGCCATAAGGAGCGGCCCAACTTTGATTATTTTTGTATTGTTGCAAAACTCTTATGACATTTTCGTCTTTTATAAAAGCAAAAGCCTTTTTGCTGTTTCTGTCAGTTAATTCAATTTGACAACCTGAAAAATATTTTACAGTATGATAGAAAAAGCAAAAAAAATTACTTACCACCTCGACGTTTATTAGAGTATCGGCTGGTGCGCGGAGGAAATAATTGTTGATTTGCATGATTTACACGACCTTGATTTACATGATTTGCAAATGCAGTGGCATCACATAATACTTTACCCAATTCATCAAAAGATGAAAAAAGGTAACCTTTTGGAACTAAAGAATTGAATTTTATTAATTACTTGGGTCATACTTGGCTGGCCTCTTACCAACATAATTATGTAAGAAGTTAAGGTTCATGACAGGGAAACGAATAAATGGGAGAATATCATCCAACTCTTCTTTAACCATATCTTGCGTGATTTGAAGATTTTGATTTCCAAGTTTAATTTCACATAAATGTAATCCCCAAGTATAAACCTAAAATTTATAATGCAGCTAAATAACAACAACAAAAAAAAACGTTTTTACAGCTTTAAAAAGGTCTTCTTCTGTAATTGCAAGATTTTCCATTTGAACAATATCCAAAATTGTTTCTTTTTTAACATTAAAAAAATGTTTGCTTTGCAACAAATCATAGGTGTTCGCCATAATAAATTCAGATATCTTTTCACAAGCCATTTCCAAAGAATAAAGTTTAAGATTTTCATAAATTCTAAAGACGCTTTCCATCGTTGGTTGAGTGTTGGTTAAAAATTTATCACATTTTTCTTTTAAAAGTGTTACTCCGTAAGATTCAGCCAAATCAACCAAACTCATAACATTAGTATAATTTACTTTACATTGTCCAAGATAAAGGTAGGTGAGAAATTCTTTGAAATCTTCATAAGAGTGTCCGGTAATTGGAATCGGTTCCTTAGTGGCCCAAGATCCAAACAACATAGCTTGAAATGTTTCAGAAGCAGACCATAAAATAAATGAATGAGCAAAAAGTTTCTAAAAAGTTTCATTTTAGGGTTAACTAAATAAATGTCAGGAGATTTTGGCTTTAAAATATCTTACTTTGCTTCCAAACTGAAAAGTTACATCATAATGTCCAACTCGATCATCTTGAAGGTTAAAAATTGAAAAACGTTGTAATGAAAGTTCAACCGCGTCATTATCTCCAATATTATAATCAAAGGGCTGTTGCGGAGATTGGTTAATGACTGAAGGTTGCAACGATGACTTTTTTGATTTATTAAGCTTTTGTGAATGCATCCTTAAACTGTTGTTTTTCATTTGTGAAAAAATATAAGAATGAAATAAACTCCAACTAGCAAATACATGCAGCAAAAAACGAAGAAGAAAAAAATTGTCAAATATAAAAAAGCTTTTGAATAAGTTTATTTTGTTTACATGTGTTTGTGATAGATACTAGCCACCACCATCTCAACGATTTTATCAGCAATCTTCCATTTTCCGTCCACCCAAATAACATTATTCAATTTTTAAAAAGACCAAATTTTTTGCATAAGAAAGACGACCACCTTTTCATTCTTTTTTTTGTTGTTGCGTATTTTTTCATACTTTTGATGATAGCAACAAAGCAAATAAAGTAATAATAATAATGTATGCAAATTATCCACAAGTCGACTTTCCAAAATATAATTTATTAGAGGGGAAGAGACTCCTCTACTTTTGCTTTTGCTCGAGCGCTGAGTTTTTTAACTCAATTATCTTCAGATTTTTAAATTCAAGCAAAACTATTTATTAGTTTCATCGTTTTCAAAAAAAAATTAAGAAAATTTCCTTTTTTAAACTTTTTTTTGCTTGAATTTTTTATTTCAACACAAAATTTCGTTTTGTCTTGGAAAAACATCAAACATAAACAACCATGGTGACTTTATAAATTTTATGCTTTACAAACAATACTTAGGAGTGGTCCATAATAAATATTAAGAAAAAAACACATTTAGTTTCTTTTCTTTAAAATTTTAAAAAAAAATTTTGATTAAAAAATAAAAAAGAAATATTAGCAAAACATTTTTCTAATTTTTTGTTGTTGAAAAATGTCTGTTGTTTCCTAGCATATAATAAACATATTTTTTTTTATTTTTGCTTTTTTTTCATAAAAAAAAGTTATGAGAAACATACAAATAATTTTATTATTTATTACGGTATTTATAATAATTCAAATAACTTATAATTTATTTTACAATGATTCTTTGTTTAATCGTAAAATATTCAATTCCTTTAACAATACTTCTGAAAAATTTAAATTTGTAAAAAAGTTTAATATAACTTTTATCAAAAATTCTTCCGCTGATTATTCTAATATTCCAATTCCTTTTGATGCTCCTTTAATTCTAGAATGGAATGCATTTTCAAAACATGTTGGAACAGGAAAAGGTTCAACTTTTGGAAAAAAAAAAGATTATCAAAAAGAATGTCCTTTTAAATGTTTTTACACGGATGATCACAAATTTGAAGCAATTGCAGATATGATAACTTTTAATTTAGGAAATTCCACCCTCCGTAATTTCCCAAGAATTTCCAATCCAAATCGATTGAACGTATTTATTTCTTTTGAATCGCCTCAACATCGACCATTTTTTAGAAAAGCACCGACGAATTTTTTTAATGTTACAGTAACTTATCGGTTGGACAGTGATATTCCAATTTTATATGATTATTTTGAACCCATTGAAAACCATGAAGATGCTTGGGATCAAGATGAAGTAAGTAAAAAAAAAGGAAATTTGCATATTTTGAAAAGAGAGCTTTCCCAAAGTGAAAACGGTATTTTAGTATCGGAGAAAATTAACTTTTAGGTAAATAAAATTATTGATAAAAAATCAAAACCTATTTTGTTTATGGTTTCACATTGCAAAACACCTTCAAAGCGCGAAACCCTTGTAAATGAAATGAAAAAATTTATTAATGTAACTCAATTTGGTATGCAATGGAATTTTTTGTAAAACTAATACGACGTGTGAAAAAGAAAATATTGGTGAACATTTTTTATGTCACAAAAATTAATGGGTAAAAAAAAATTTATTTTAGAATCGCATTATTTTACAATTGCATTTGAAAATTCAGATTGCATTGATTACGTCACGGAAAAAACTTATCGTTTAAGAAATTTAATTGTTCCAATTATTTTGGATCGAAGTATTTTGAGAGGAATTCATGCAAAATTAAATCCATATGTAATTGCAGAAAGTGATTTTGAATCGACGAAAGATTTAGTAAAATATCTCAATTTTTTAATGAATAACAAAAATGAATATAAAAAGTAAGAATTTATTATTCAAAACACATCAAAAAAATTTGTTTTGTTTTATTTTTAGATATTTTGAATGGACAAAATTTTATAAGAAAAAACACGAAGATGCTACCATTCATATTTTGGATGATCTCGCATGTAAATTTTGTGAAATTTCATGGCAAACAAAATTCAATGGTATTCGAAGAATAATTCCGGATTTACATGAATGGTGGGGAAATAATAAGTGTAGAGAGCCAACTTTGGCGAAATTTTTGTAAAGAATGGAACTGCTTCTTTGCCACCTTTAATTTAGGATGATGTTTAAAAAGTTAAATTAGTCATGGATTAAAAAATTTTATTTTTCTGCATTTAACATACAAAGAAACAAATTAAGAAAAATAATATTCAATGGTACAAAAGTTATTATTAAATTTATATTTAAAAATTTCAGTAATTTTCTTATTATTATTTTCTGTTGCCATAATTCAGTTAAGTCACATTTCCGTGATAGCTGCGAAAAACTAAGTAATTATTTTCGCTGTTCAGGTTTAAAGTGGTGGTAGCGTTCGTAAAATTTAGGGAAGAATTCTTTACAATTTTAAATTCAATAAATAAAGAAATTTTTATCATATAAGTGGTTAATATAAGCACCATTAACAATAATACAATCACAGCTTTACACATTTTTTTGATATACGGTTTATTTGTTATTGCTTGATACACTTTAAAAAAAAGAACAAGATTTTATTTACATTTGAAAAAATATTTTTTAAAGTTGTAAAAGGGCGTCAAGATTTTATTTATTTTAATCAATGATGAAATTTAAAAAAATAGACTATAAAATTTCGCTTTCACAAATTTAAATCTTCATAGTAACTAAAAGCTCTATGGTTCCTTCACTTATGTTGCTTGGAAAACATTTTGATGATATCACTTTTTTTTCTAAACTAAAAAACACCTTGTCAGACAAAAGGAATAAAAATATGGTGAAAATAAATATTGTTGTGGGGATAATTTTTTCCTCAAATAACCAAGGTTCTGTTTCTGCGTATATTTTTTGATAGTAAAATATAAAATTAATTTAAAATTATCTTCGATTTAATTAAAGTTTTTCAGCCAAATAACAAAATAGAGACTTTCTTAACTCAAAAAGCATTAAGAAAAAAAGTAGTTTGTGAGTGAAAAAAAAAATAAAAGTTACACCCAATTTTTGGACATTATTTTTGATTCTAAAAATATGATTTGTCAAAGCGAAACTGGAAGTGGTAAAACATCTGTAAGGTGTTTTTTGAACTTATTAAATTTTATAAGTTGATGTATATTTAAAACGTCGTGTTATATTCTACACTTATTTGATTCCTATCATCCAACGATGTGTTGAAGCTAAAAGTTCTGGAGAATTCAAATCTGATGAGGTCACTCCATTTGCTATCATCCTTGAACCAACCCATGAATTGGTTATGCAAGTAGATGATCAAGCCAGAAAACTTGCTGATGGTATGCTTCTTGTACATATTTTTATATTTATCTTCCATTCTTTATTTAGGTGCTGACGTTAGTATTGGTCTTTCATTAGGCGAGTTCAGCGTTCTTCATAACTTGAAAGAACTTTTTTTCGGCTGCGATATCTTGATTTCAAATCCTGGATACGTTGCTCATTTCTTCAATCGTTTCCTCCAGGATGGTGATGAAGTCATTTTTAACAAAGTTAAAATCATAGTTATTGGTATATTATTTTATTATTTCTTTTGGTTGCAATTTTATAATTATACTTTTATAGATGATGTTGATCGATTGCTTGACCGTGCAAATTCGCCAAACAATTATCGCGATATCAATTTTGTTTTTGATCGTCCATGTTTTGAAAATGTATGTTTTTATTCTTACAAAAATTTTCTTACAATTATTTTCATTTAGATTCAAACACTCTTGTTTAACGCAACTTATTCAGAAAATATGAAAAATGGCTGTATGAATTTTTTAAATCCTTGTATTGCTACCACTTCTATGGTTTCGACCAAAATCAACATCGCAAACAAGAGAATTCACCAAGTATTTGAAAATGGTCTTAGTGAGGAAATTTGTGGCTAAAACAAATCTTGGTTTTTAACAAGAATCAAATGATGATGATGACTGGATTTAAATATTTTAATCATGTTCTGTGTTTTGTTAATAAAATTTCAAAAATTGTGATTTATGTACATATTAGCGATGCCATAAAAGAGTGAAAAAAAAATTTGCTGAATTAGTGTATCTTCGTTGAATTAGATCATCTTCGCTTTGTGGATAAATATAGTTATTCATGTAGTCACATTTCGAATTTATTAATCCCATTATTTTTGATTTCAGTAAAAAAAAAGGTTTCTAATCATGAGTCTATCTGTGAGCTCGAATTCTAATTAACATTTATCAAATATGCGGTCCTGCTTCTCTAACCGATAAAGTAAATTTAACAACATTGTTTCCACTTTTTCTGCATAAATTTCTAATGGATCTAGCAAAAAGTAAACAACAAAATATTCCATCCAAAGCACAAAATAAACGAGCATAAGCTCCAAACATGGCGCTTGCAGGAATATGAGTGAACATTTCGCATAAATATGCAAAACCATGAACAAAAAGATCTGAGAAAGTTTGAACCAATAAAACATGCTTCACTAAATTTCCAAAAGCTTTTTGAATAGAATTTTCAAGTTTTGATTTTCGTAAAAAATAAATTAAAAATATTGTTGCAAATAAATTTATTATTGCCAAAGTTATTCTTGTTTCTTTAAAACGTAATCCAGCTTCATCATCTCGGCTTAAAGCGGTAGGGGAAATGTTTTCTGAAAAATTTTTAGTTTCATGACTAAATCGTCTGTTTTTAATATGAATGTAAAACATACTCGTTTTTCCTTCCAATGGCACAGGTGAAGACGAAATAAAAGATTCTAACATAATTGCAGCAACACACATTTTTACTAAAATATCCATAAAAATCAATAATTTCTGTATCCTCTTTAATTTCGATGGATTATGAATAACTAAAATTAAGCATCTCTCTATCGTTGAAAACAATGATGCCACAGCTGGAAGGGGCATAAGAGACAAATAAACCGCTCCACTAATATACAAAAATGCCATAGGTGATTCAATATCTGAAAAGTTTATGGAAGCAGCAAATAAAATAAAGTAAATATTCCAAAAAAAAATATTAAGGCAAAAATGGGTTTAAAGCAGAGATTTAAAAAAAGATTCATATTTCATGCAAATTTAGAGAATTTATTAAAAAAAATTTACTTAGAACTTATGATTTTTTTTTCACAAATTTTTTGCCTTTCCAAAATTCTCAAAGCTTACCAGTTGGATGCCAATAAATAATTACAAAAGTATTGTTTACGAGAGTAACCATCGAAACAAGAATCCATAAATAAATATAAATTAATAACATTGGTGAAAGGATTATCTTTCTTTTAAATAATTGTGTTTTTATTTTATATAAAGTTCGAACGTTTATAAAAATAACTATAAAGAATGCAAATTCGATTAAAATTGATTCACCCAAAACTAAGCTATATAAATATTCAAAACGTTCTTCAGCCATGTTTATGTAATAAAAAAGGTAAGGAAAATTTACAAACAAACAAAAACGTTTTTTTTAATTTTAAAAAAGTATACTTTATATTCTATTTTATTATTTCCGCATTCATGAACAAAAAAACTTTTTGATGTTGTGTGAAAATTAATTTGTTGTTTAGTATGTACGTGCAAAGAATACATATATCTCATGATTTTTTTAATAATTAAAAAAAAGTTTCTTTCAACACGTTTTTTTCTTTTGCTAGTAAACATATTGTGAAGAGATAGCGGTACGTCATAATTCTCAGTATCTCTATGTGTATTCTTTTAAATGGCAGAGAAAAAAAGTTTCTAAAATGAATTCCAAGCTGCCAAAAGACTTTGTGTTTTTTGTAACAGAAAATTATAAATCAATAAATAAGCTTGTTTAAAAACCACTTTGACATTACTCATTTTTTTATACAGCAACAAAAACAAAAAAAGTATCAATGATCAGTCAAAATTTTTGTTTTAGATACCAAAATTAGAAAAAATATTAAACTCTCAAATAATTAAACTTCGAGGCTTTTAGTAATGTCCTTTGTTTTTTTTTCTGCCAATGCCTTCGAGTTATTTATTCTAAAATAACATTGCTTGATTATTTATTTATTGTTGATCCAAAAATTTAAACAAAGCTTTTTTGCTTTCATTAATAAATATCAAAAACCACAAAAGACAAAACGCCATAAAAAAAATTTTGTTCTTCCAAAAAACGAATCAAACTATATTTTTTGTTTTATAGTTAATTAATTTTTGCTTTGAATGCTAGAATTTAAAAATACTTTACTTATTTTATTTTACGCAGGCTTGCTTCATTTTTAAAAATGTCTGGTAAAAACATGTATGTAAGCATTTTATTATTTTAAAACTAAATCTAATTTCAAAGATATTTTTAGCGATTTACTTGAGTATGTAAACGCAATAAACAAAAATGATATAGAAAATAATGAAACTTTAATTGAACAGCTTTTATTTTATGCAATAGATTTTGTTGGAGAAATATGGAAAACAGTAGAATTTAAAGATGTAACTTTGCAGAAACTTGAGTGAGTTTTCTCCCATATTTTTTTTTACTATGTTTCATGTCGAATTTCAGAAGTGGATTAGTAAATACACTCATTTTATGTTCTCTAAATATTAATAAAAACATTTGTAAAGAACCAACAAAGCTTGTATTTCGATTTTCTCGAAAACCTCAAAGTGAAATAATTATCGAAACTGTCATTTCAAGTATTTTAGCTGAACAAAGCCTTGGTCCAAAACTTTATGGAGTTTTAAAAAATGGGAGAGTCGAAGAATATATTCCAGTAGGATTTACATCTCCTAACTTTTTTCGGTATTGTTTAGCAAAGTTTTTTATTTTCAGTCTAGGTGTTTAAAATTTTCGGAACTATCAATTTTGCCAATTGCAAAAGAAATAGCAAAGCAAATGGCACAAATCCATCAACTTGAAATTCCAATAAAAAAGAAGGCAGGATTTATGGATTTTATTGATCAGTAAAAAGTCTTCGTTGTTTCTCAAAATAATATATTCGGTCATTTCCAGGGCATATGACAATCTCATTAAACATCCACACTGTCCAGAAGGTTTCCATCCCTCAAAACAATACCAAAAGTATGCACCTAAAACATTTTCCATTAAAGAATTAAAAAACGAAATTGAATTTGTTCGTGAAAAATCTATAAATTTGGGGAAAAAGAATATTGTATTTTGTCATAATGATGTTCATGGAGGAAATATTTTATTTCATCATGAAGATAATACTCCTGAATCAAATAAAATTGAATCATCATATAAACTAAAACTATGTATAATAGATTTTGAATTTGCATCTTACAACCCTCGAGGATTTGATTTGGCTAATCATTTTGCTGAATACATTTATGATTATGATGCTGATTCCCCGCCATATACAAAACCAGAAAATTTACCAACTAAAGAACATATGCTTGAGTTTTTAAAAGCTTACATAAAGCAACAACAAAAACAATCAAATTTAACGGAGTCACAAGTTTTGGATAAAGCTAATGAACTTCTTAAAGTAAGCCTTTTATGTATTTTTTGAGGCAAAGAAAATGAAACCCTTTGTGATAGTCTCAAATTGGTTGAGATCTCTGACTTTATTTTTAAGCCTTATCTTTTTTATGTATTTTCAAACTACAATATTTTTTCTAGGAAACTTTACCATTTATGCCGATTTCTCATATTTATTGGGGTTGTTATGTAATGAATCATTGCTTGAATAATCCCTCGAGTTGGAATGCTTTGGGATTTGTAAATGATGGATTTGGAGCTTATTTTATGCAAAAATATTTATTAAATGAAATTTGAATTTTGTATACAATCATTACTTTACAAATTTTTTAAATATTAACCGAGTTAATTTATATGTTAATTTTATAATAAAACATCGCTAATTAATAAACCAATTTTGCTTGATTCCGAAACAATTTCGGGTTCCATTGACGTTGTTGGACTCGAAGTTGCAGTTAAAGTTGGTAAAGCTTCTATGGTATCGCGAGGAGTTAAACTTGGAGTTGGTTTTCTGAAAATTTGTTATTTTTAATTTTCAAAAATTTCAACGAGAAAAACTTACTCTATTTTAACGTAATCCGAAGAATTTCCAATATTAGTCGATTGTAAATTACCATATTTTTTAAAACTAAGTAATTTTATAAAAAATCTTCGATATGGTTTTATATAAATTATGGTTACACAAATATCATAAAGGCCAAAACAATTCATAAGAAAAAAGCATAAATATAATATTAATGAAATAGGTGTGGAAATAAAATAATATAAAATAACTATAATAAATGCTGGTAAACCCGCGAATAAACAAAATCCAATAAATTGGGCATACGTGCAATAAAGTAACATTTGATTAGTATTTTTTAATTTTTTAGATATTTTTACTTTTGCTCCATTAAAATTGGTTGCATTTAAAATAAAAAAAATTATGGCTAGAAAATATCGAATAAAAATAAATGATAAAAATATAATAAATGGATATCCTAAATCAATCAGGGATATATCGTGTCGAAATACAGCCACAGAATTAAAATTTAATGAAGAAGAATTATTATTGAAATTTTTTATTTTTTCATTCAAAAATTTTTGTCCTTCAAAATCGGGCAAAACAAAAAGGTTTCGAATGGAATCAAAATAAATTAAACTTAAACATATTATTGTTATAGCAAATGTCGAACTTGAAAGAAAAGCAAAAATTATAAAAGCTTTATAACTTTTTTTAATATATACATTTCTAAGGGCGAAATATCGTTCAGCTGACATTCCCACAATAAAATCTATTAAAGTCATAGCTAAAAATGCCATCAAAATAAATGAAACTAAAATTAAATTCGGTGAAAAATTATTATTGCCGCCATCCAAAGAATAAACTGCGAGAAAAGGATACAATAAAAATGGTTTAAATATTAATATCACCAATTCTAATAACATCGAAGTAATAACATATGGAAGTAAAAAATACCGAAAATTTGATACAAATTTTGGACTTTTTGTTATTATTACATAAATAAGAAGAGCGGCTAAAATAATGGTAAATATTGAAATATAATTTATTATTGGAAGTAAAAATGATAATAATTTTGTATTATAAATTTCTTCGATGTCGTAAGTTTGAAATGAAAAATTTGTTGGATAATTGAGAGACATTGCTTCTATAAAAAAAAAACAAGTTTTTTATCAATTAAAAATGCATTCACGAAAATGACGAATAAAAAAATAAGAAAAAAATAACGGCTGCAAAAAATTGCCAAGAAGTTTAAAGAAAAATTGTAAAAAAAAAGGTTCAAAGCAAAAAAAATTTCCAGAAAAGGGTTTTTTAAAGTTAATTTGCTTCATATGCTTGTACACCAATCTTTCTTGCAACAACACCAAAAAAGAACAAATCCCAAAAAACGGAAAGAAACTAAAATAAAAAATAAAGAGAAAAAAAATTGGAAAAGGTTTATTTAATTTTTAATTAATTATTTTTGTCGTCCTATGTTTTAAAAAAAATAAACAAATGATCGACAGTAGAGCTCTGGGACTCTGGAAGAATCTATTTAAAAAATGCGACTTAATAACCACCACATCCGGAAGATGCTATAAAAAACTGGGGGCGAATGGATGAAAAAATGAATAACCAAAGAAAAAATAGAATAGGAATGAATATTAAAAAATAAAGAAGATATGTTTAATTAAGAAATATTTTTTTAAGAAATTGCGTTTCATGTCTGCTTTTTGTAGCGATGTAACCTCAAGTTTTAATATTAAATTTTGAACTAATTAAAAAATGAGAGTGACTCATAACTTTTTTTTGAAATAAAGAACGAATGTAGCCCAAATTATCAGAATATTATTATTCATCCTTCTCGAGCTATAAAACAAACTAATAAATTTTTACGTTTGAAGAAGCTTAACCTTTTCATGGGATAAAAAAATTATGACAAAAAAGTGGATTAAAGATTTTTTTTATTTCTTAATAAAAGTTTAGACAAGCAACCAAGCATGCACGAAAAAGTTTCTCAACATACATATTTAGAAATTGAAACCACTCAAGTTTATGTAAATAAAGGGCCATAAAAATATTTTAAAATGCATCCAAAAAATTCGAAAAAGTTTTTAGATTGAAAGAGAACGTAAAAGAACGAAAAAAGATTTATTTTTTGCATGTTTAAAAAGTTTTTTTTTTCGACTTTAATAAATCCAAAAAATTCATTCAAAAAAAGGAAAAAACATTGGTGGTACACTTTAACCTTTTTAAAATAAAAATACGTGACTTTTTTGGAACTCAAAACATTTAACAAACTCTTTGAATTCAAACATAATTGGTTTCATTACCAGACATATTTCCAAGATTTTGTTTTGTAAGTTATAATTTTATTAAAAATCTAACATTTTTTATTGGAATGAAAAAGGGTTTATAAATATAATTAAAGAGAGCAACTTTTTTTCTTTCTTAAAAAAATAAACACTATGTTTATTTATTTTATCAGACGTAAAAAAAAAGTGTGAAAGAAAAAACCCACAAAATTATATACGCAAAAATTACGTTCCTTGACTTTTTCAACTTACTTTAACTTTTTTTAATTATGTATTCGTTTTTTGAGCTCTAAAAAAGCAGACGACGACGGCTTCAGCTTCTGTTTGGTTTAGCTTGGCTTGGTTGTTGAATTAAAAAGTAAAAATTAATGAAAAAATATATTCTTTAGTTGTGATCTCTTGCTGCCGCGGCTGCTCAATTTGAACAATTTTAATTACATTTTTTTTATTTCGGTTCGCAAACAAACTTTACTCTTTTATTTATTTTTTTATAAATACTAATAATAATAACACATCAAAAAAACGTAGGAATAATGTTTGGAGTCAATCGAAGAAAAAAAGATGACCTTTTTAAAGGTTAATTAGTAATTGCTAGGTAAGAAAAAAACTTACGCATGGAGCGATTTTGGTGCATCACAAATCATATGAAAGTGAGAAAAGTAATAACTTTTCACCAGAATTTTGAAGTAAAAAAAGATTTTTTGATAAAATGCAAGCTTACTATATTTTAGGAAAAACTAATTAAAATTTGTTTATTTGTACTTTTAAAATACTTTTTTTTAATGTAGCAAAGCAGCTATTTGAACAGTGAACTTTTTAAACCAGGTGTTTTTAAAATTCCAATAACTTCCCGCATCAAGTTTCAATCAACTTTGATTGTTGACAAACATATTATCAAAGTACATAAATTGCAGCAAAAACAATTTTTGGAAGCCTTTAAAAATAAAAAACTCAGTCGTATATATTTTAAATAATAAGAAAAGCTGTGGATTACAAAATGCTTGTAATACAATCCTTGTGGTTGCGCATCGGGTTTAAAAAAATTTGGATCTCTGGTTACTCGCCGCTATCTCTCTAATCTTTAATAAGTGTTTATTCATTGGCACGCTTTTATGACGAGCCATTGACTTGTTTTTTATTTTAATCGAATCATTTTTTATACAAAAGTGTCAATCTTTTATTCTGTTTTTTTTTAATTGGTAGTATCCTAATTTCGGTTATTTAAGAATAAAGCCGGTATTTATAAATTTGTAATTACTTCAGCTTTCATTTTAATGAAGCTTGTTTATTGGAATGAATCATCAAACTATTTTTTTTATCGCGAAAGTTTTATTGGTCATTCTGAAAAAAAGGAAGAAAAGATTTAGTAATTTCCAGTAACCAAAAGCTTTGACCACTTTGATTTAGTAAATATTTTTAACTATTTTTTTCTTAATAATTTTGACTTAAATTTCGCCACTTTTTTTTATTGAAACTATTTATAAATACTTTTAATAACATATCCACATATAAACATATTTTTTCCCTTCTATTTTTTGCGCTATTTTTTTGTAGTTTTTATCACATTTTTTGTAACTTTTTGCATCACAAAATTATTTTGTGTTATAGATTACATCACATTCATTATGGAATCAAACAACCCACCTACTGATAATATTGGTGTAAGTTAATATTCTTTCAGCTCATTCTAACTTTGATGAAGTAACATTTTTTAAATTCTTTTTTTTCCTAGGATAAAAAAAAATCGACTAAACCATCATTCGACGTTTATTTAAAAGTCGTTGCTTTAACACGGGAAGGAAAGGAATGTATTTATGCTAAAAAAAACAAAGAAGCAATCGAAAAATTCTCTCAAGCCATTGAATTACATAAAGATCCCGATATCTTTTGTGATCGTGCGGTGGCCTTTGGTATTATGGGAGAATATAAGAATGCATATAATGTAAAGTTATAACTTTTTATAGCCAAAGTGAAAATTAATTATTATTATAGGATTGTCATACCGCAATTAAACTCAATCCTAAATATGCTCTTCCATATGCTGTTTTGGGAATGGCCTTTAAGGTTCAATTTCTTTATAATGATGCAATTGAAGCTTATTCGAAGGCTCTTGAACTTGATCCTGGAAATGGAGAATATATAAAAGAAATTTCTTCTATTAAAGAAAGACTTAATGCTGTAAGCTAGCTTACATTCATTTGGTTTAAGCTCTCATTTACCAAGTTTTTTTAGGATATTCAAGCATCATTACTTCCCACACCTGAAATTATTGCAAAAGCTAATCTTCTCAAAGAAGAAGGAAACGACTTTATGAAAGCTTTAAAATTCAATGAAGCAATTGAAAAGTATACTGAAGCCAACGCATTGAAACGAGACCCTGTTTATTTATGTAATCGAGCTGCAGCTTTTTGCAGCCTTAAACGATATAATCAGGCTATGAATGTAAGTAAATATATTTGTTTATCATTATTTGGAATAAACTTTTTTTAGGACTGCCTCGACGCTATAATCCTTGATCATAAATATGCTAAAGCTTATGGTCGAATGGCATTCGCTACTTCACGCATGGGTAATTATGAACAGGCTATTGAAATTTATAAAAAAGCTCTTGAATTGGATCCAAACAACAAAAATTACATAGAAAATCTTGCTCTCGTTGAAGAAAAGGCACGTGAAATTAATCAACTCCAATAAATCAATATTATTTTGCATATTTTTCTTTGATGATTTTATTTTTTTTATCTACATATAAATTTTGTTGTTGGTGGATTGAAAATACTTTCTTGTTTATTCATTTTCCCCCATCTTTTATTTTTGATAAACATTGTGGTTAATTACATTGTTTAAAGTTTATCTGACAAAATCTTTAAAAAAATGATATATAAATTTTTATCGAAAGTGAAAAACCCGAGTATACAAAAATAAAAGATTTATAAATGTTTGCTTTTCTTTCTAAAAACTTGTTTCATGCAACGATTTCAAACTATGTGTTTCAAACCTAAATTATTTTTATTTCTTTCTTTTCTTTTTTCGTGCTTTTTAAAAAATTCTTCTCTACGATTTCTTTCTTCTCCATTTTTATCAACATTTTTTTAGCTCATTTCTCGTTCATCATTATGTCGTCAAAAAAGCCATCTGTTGGTAATATCACTGTAAGTAAATTTTTTTGGTTCTAAATATTAACTTTAATGCATCTTTTTTTATAGGAAAAACAAGAATTTTCAACTCCAACCCCTGAAGTTTTTGCTCAAGCTTTGGCTTTAAAGAAAGAAGGAGATGCATGTATGAATATTGATAAATTGTACGAAGCAATCGAAAAGTATACTCAAGCAATTTTATTGTGTCCTAATGATCCTTATTTCTTGTGTGCTCGTGCAGATATATATGCTGTTCTTAGCCGTTATGATGATGCCTTTAATGTAATCTTTTTTATTCTTATAATCGTAGTACATTTAATTGTTTTAGGATTGTCATACTGCTATTGAACTTGATTCTGAATATCCTTTTACGTATGGTGTTTTGGGATTATTATTCACTTTTCTAGAACGTTATAATGATGCAATTGAAGCTTACAAAAAAGCTATTGAACTTTTTCCTGAATTTGAAGATTTCAAAGTAACACTTGCTTTTACGGAAGAAAAGCTTAAAATTGTTTGTTTATTTTTTGGTTTACATTTTATTTCTTAGTTTTTAGGCAATGCAAGACTCATATCATCCATCACCCGAAGTTATAGCAAAATCTATTGTTCTCAAAGAAGAAGGAAATGGTTATATGAAAGCCTCAAAATTCAAAGAAGCTATTGAGAAGTACACTGATGCCATTCTATTGAAACGTGATCCCGTTTATTTTTGTAATCGAGCTGCTGCTTATTGTGGTCTTAAACAGTATGTTAGCGCTCAAAACGTGAGTGTATATTTTTCTTCATCACTTTTATTAAATTTTTGTATCTTCTTTTTTTAGGATTGTCTTGAAGCTCTTAAACTTGATGATAAATATGCTAAAGCTCATGGTCGTATGGCATTCACCACTTCTTGTCTCGGTCATTACTTTTATGCTGTTCAATCTTACCAAAAAGCTCTTGATTTGGATCCAGACAATAAAAATTATAAAGAAAATCTTGCACTTGCTAAAGCGAAAGCTCGTGAAACTAATCAACTACCATAAATCAATATTATTATGCATATTTTTCTTTAATGATTTTATTATTGTTTGTTTTTGATTCGAACTTTCTTTCTTGTTTAGTTTTTACCATATTGTTATTGTATACAACTTTATTTGTTTTTTTTATTGTTTATTGTTTATCATTTTTTGCTTGCTAATAAAGCTTTATTGTGTGTATATATTTTTGGAGACTAATCACAACAAAAAATCATGATTTGTTGTAATTTGTAATGTTAAAATTAAAGGAATTGGCGAACACATAAAATAGTTCATCATTATCTTCAGCCATTGAAGGTTCTCCTAGATCAAAATCAAGTAGTGATGAAGCTGTCAAAGATTCTGATAGTGAAGATCAATACATTAGCGATACTAAGGGAAATGCTTCTCTTGAAGATGATACTTCTGTTAAATCCAGCAATGTTAGGATTATTCTTCTTGGCTGAATGGATATATGAACTATGGCCTTTTATTTGGTCTCAATTTTCTTAACTTTGTAATTTTTGTGATATTTTATATACTAGTAAGATGACCAAAGCATGGATAAAGAAGTTGTTGTGTCATATTTAAAAAATGATGGTGCATCAAATTGAATTTGGTGATTTTCATGATGACGATTGATATCATGATTTACTTCAATAACATGTGCGATATCTTTTTAAGATTTTCATTGTAGACTGCAATTCGTTAGTTCTCGCAATCAACAAATTCAGAAAATCGAATATTATCTTTACTTTCATCGATGACAAAAAAATATTCTATCATGCCAAGTTAATGGAAATGGAAGTGTCATTTTTATTTTTCTATCCCAAATTATTTTTTCGGAGATAACTGCTGCAATACATCTTTTTATTTCTAACCCTTCACCTGTAAATCGAGCTGTAATATCTTTCTTTTTTTTTTAGCCAAAAACGAGCTCCTCCTGTTGGGTTCATTTCCATAGCTAATTAAAAACTACGCCGAGGTTCTTGTTGTGTAATCCACAAATTCGGGACCAAACAGCTGCAAAATTGATATTTGCTTGTTCTTTCATTCATTTCTTCAACACGATTTGTCAATTTTACGTTGGTGGCCGAATCAATAACAGCTGTTCTCTTTAGCTCTGGGTGGTCGCAGATTTGTGTCACATTAATTTATTTTTCATTATTTACAGCTTTTACTTTTTTTTTAACGTTGGTCTTGGGATATCAGTTGCATCTATCCATTGCTAGTTTCGTCTGATCCATAACGACGACCTCGTTATTTTAGATTAATAACTTTTAAAGGTTCTCTTAATTTTTTTTGGTCAGAATTTTCACTTTTTTCTTTTAATGGCCTACGTTATGAAATTTTTCAAGTATTAAGGCGGAGAAATAATATTTATTTGTCATCCTTCATCGCTTCCCTTATCTTGCCTTATTTTTTTGTGGCTTTTTACTAAAGTGTTTGGTTTTCTCATTTTTTGTGTTAGATTTATTTTTTTGCACGAATTTTTATAATAATGCATAATTCCTGCGATAAAACGATTTTTTTTCTTGTATCGTTAATAAAATATTATTTTTAATATTTCAAAGCTTTATAAGTTTTGATAAACATGCTGCTAATATTTGAAATTTTTAGAATCATGTTACGTGTGCCATCATTGTTCGCATTATTTTTTGCATTTTCGGTTATTGTACAACAAGCCACCATGGCTGCTCCAGTTTCAAAGAATAATGAAACAACATGGGAAAGCGTCAAAACAAAATTTAATGCCGCGGGTGAAGAATTCGGAGTATATCTCTTCTCCCTCTTTCTTAATGTAAGTATAGTAAAACTAAATTGTAGAGAAAGCAATAATCTAAAAATTTAAATTTTTTGTCCATTTAAGGCTGAACAAAAGGCACTCGTTAACGATATGAAAAATATTTACGTGAAAACTGAAGAGGCAATCGAGGAATATAATGACGAATCGAAGGAAACCAAAGATGAATTTCTTTTTGCTGCTAAAAAATTAACAAAGATTTTGGATGAATTTCTTGAAATTGGTAAAAAGTGTGCGAAAGCTTTTAATCGTGATGAAAGCTCTTTAAAAAAATTCCAATTATTATATGGCCAAATGAAAAAGGATATTGAAGCCATTGAAAAAGGCATATTTATTACATGGATCCAAAAGATTGATATTTAATTAATTTTATTATATATGTTTTTGTATAAACTTTTAATTTGTGTGTTCTTTTTTTGAACTTAAATGTTTACAAGCTTATTGCTCTTTTCTTTATTTTATCGTTCGCTGTAATTTATTTTTACTGCTTATCAAAAAAACACTCACGGATCTTAAAAGTGTTTACAACCATGCTCAAATTTTTGGAAACTCTTTTTTACAGAAGTCATTATTTTCAATAATAAAGCTTGGGAAAAATAATAAGAGTTTAGCATGGAAAAATAATGTATTAAAATAAAGAAAAATAGCTCATAAATTTTTTTCATTGTTTGAAAGCAAAATTAATATAAGTTTAGCGAGCAATGTTTTGTATTCGAGTAATAATAATAAAATGCTTATTACACATATCAAAAAAGTGCATCGTTAGGCAAATGAAAGGGATTAAAGTAATTTCTTGAAAGATAGTTTTTAAGCTTATGTTATTTTTGTTGATAAATGTAAGCGTAATAAAATTTGAGCAAATAATTAAATTTTTCTAACTCAAATTCCATACGCAGATAGTTTGCTACAAATTTTTTTTGATTTTGTAAACTTTTAACACCTTTTTTTGCACTTTGTGGATTAATTTCATTCACTTCCTTCTTGTATGCAAAAATTTATTTTAATAAAAACAGTTCTAAAAAAATGTATTGTTTGTTTGTTCAACACACTTAATCCATTTTATAATATTCATTCATATTTTTCTTCTCCATTTTTTGTGTTTTGCTTGTCACGTAAATATAACATTTTTAATCAAATTGTTTAAACACTAAAAAAAAGCGTAGGCTAATCATTTTGCTGTGTATTTCCAAGATATATTATAGGCAGAATACAAAAAACTATACTCAAAGAAAATATTATCAATGAAACAATAAAAAAAGGTGGGCATTAATTTAAATATTTATAAAAAGATGTGTTACAGAGTAAAAAAATTTAGTATATAAGCGAGGAGTTATGAAGGCAATAAACATACTTTCCGCCAATCATGGTTTGGTTGAGCAATTATTTGATTGCAGCATTTTTTTGTCTTTGGGTGATTTCTTTGGGAGTGGAAATCGAAATTATCAATGATGATATGACAGCTTTCAATCATTTGATTGAAGAACTAAATTTGACTTTCACTAGTGCCAAAGAATTAATTAAACGACTAAATGCTTTTAATAAAGCCAAACAAGAAGTTCAAGAACTTGGAAATAAATATCCTGGAGTTACTTTTGAAGTCAATAAATTTTCACTTATGACTGATCAAGAATTAAAAGAAGTAAGTTTCACATTTCATGAGATACAGAAAACTAAAACTAAAGAGCTAAATTTTCAGTTTATGAACGTCTCCATTTCTGCCCCTGACAATACAGTATCCAGAGCTAAGCGTAATTCACTTGATAATACTTGGTCGAGTTCCATTCCAACATCATATGATTTTCGAACATTAGGCAAAGTAACATCCGTAAAAGATCAAGGAAGCTGTGGATCATGTTGGGCTTTTTCTTCGACAGGCGCAATAGAATCTCAATATTCCATTCGATTTAATCAAACCATTGATTTGGCTGAACAAAGTTTTGTTAATTGCGACACCAATCAAAATGGATGTGGAGGTGGAGCACCCGAATATGCATTAAGATATTATGCTAAAGAAAGTGGTCTTCCATATGAAAGTTGTTTTCCATATGAAGGGGAACCTGTATCACAAGCATGCACAGATTGTGATTCACCAAGAGTAAAGATAGCTGGATATCGAAATTATGGACCTGATGAAGATCAATGGGCTTCATATATTTATAATTATGGTCCAGCGTCCATGTCATTTTATGTTCCTCGAGCTTTTATGTCTTATAAAAGTGGAATCTTAGATGTCGATAATTCTGAATGCACTTGGGATAATAGCGTTGGTGGGCATGCAATATTATTAGTTGGATATACGCCCGATTATTGGATTGCTAAAAATAGTTGGGGAACAGGATGGGGTGAAAATGGATTTATTCGATTCAAGCGTGGAAAGAATTTCTGTTTAATGCGAGATATTGTTGCACCATATTTTGAAGTTCTTGAACCACCAAAGCCTCTTACAACTTGTGCTGGTGCACTTGATTTAGTTTTTGTCATTGATGGATCCGATACAATGACAGCAGCAAGATTTAATGTCGTTAGATCTCAACTTGTTACTGCTATTACTCAATCTGGAATTCAATGGGGTAGTGATGTAAGTATATAGCTACAAAAGGAGCTAAATAAAGTCAAAATATTTAGAATGCTCATGTTGGAATTGTCCTTTCCACCGGATTGATGACTGGAGGAGCAACGACACCATATCGTTATCTCGATTTAAATGGTTGTCAATATTATGCATGGGATTGTTCGCCCACAGTGAAAACCACTGCAAATTTAATTTCTGCCATTCAAAACATGGGGTTTTATGGCGGTAAAAATAATATTTCATTGAGCATGATGGAAACAATAACAGGCGAATACGAAGGCTTACCAGATTCATGGTCTATTTTTGGTGGTCCATATTGGAATGACGTCGGGGATCGAATTGATATTCCTAATGTTATGATTGTTATTAGTGGAGCCGATACAAGCAATGTTGCACCAGCCACTGCTGCTTTGGCAGCCAAAGGCGTAACTGTTTTCTCCATTGGTTTCTCTGATCTACCAACCGCTCAATTACAAGCAATTTCTGGAAATCCAACTCGATCATATTTGACCACGCCAGAAAATTTAGCAAATGTTATCAAAAATATTTGTCTCTTCCAAAATCTTCCATCCACAACAACTTCAACTAGCACTACCACTAAAGCTACAACTACCATTTCAACCACCACCAGTGCTCCAACAACCTCTAAACCGACAACTATTTATCCGTCACCTACAACAACCCAAGCACCAACTACGACTGCAAAACCTACAACCACACAACTACCAACAACAACTCCAGCACCTACCACCACCACACCTCCAACAACCACAAAGCCACCAACAACAGCAACTCCAACTACTACCACGCCACCTACAACTACATCACAATGCCCTCAAGGAGGTACATGGTCAGAATGGAGTACTCCATCCTGCAATGATACATGCGGTTTATGTGGATTAATGGTTGAAACCCGTGAATGCATTTCAGCAGCACCCGGTTGTCCATGCATTGGTGAAGTAACTCGATATGGTGAAAGATGTGGAGATGCATTATGTAAGTTTCCTAAACCATCTTGTTGCAGTGCATTTGCAAAACCAACAAATGTTGGTGGAATAATTAAATGTTCTCCACTTCCAACAACTCCTGCACCTATCACAACAACACCGACTACAACTACAAAGGCAACTACTACAATGCCACCAACAACGACAAAACCAGCGACTACTACCACGCCATTTCCACCAATTACAACTTGCGCCGGAGCAATTGATTTAGTTTTTGTTATTGATGGATCAGATACTATGACAGCGGCAAGATTTAATACAGTTAAATCACAGTTAGCTACATCTGTTACTCAATCTGGAATTGTTTGGGGTCCAAATGTTAGTTTACTTACTTTCATAAAAAATGTTAAAAACAAATTTTTAGAATGCTCACGTTGGCATTGTTATTTCAACTGGACTCATGCAAGGTGGAGCAACAACACCTTATCGACATCTTGATTTAAATGGATGCCAATTTTATGCTGATGGTTGCACTCCTACTGTCACAACCACGGCTAACTTAATAACAGCCATTCAAGGCATGACATTTACAGGAGGCAAAAACAATATTTTCTTGAGTATGAATGAAACCATGAGTGGTGAATATGATGGTTTACCCGATTCATGGTATATATTTGGTGATCCATATTGGGGAACCATTGGAGATCGACCAAATGTTCCAGATGTTATGATTGTTATTAGTGGAGCTGATACAAGTAATGTTGCTCCAGCAACCAATGCATTGTTGAATAAAGGAATTCGAGTTTATTCCATTGGTTTCTCTGATTTACCAACCGCTCAATTACAAGCAATTTCCGGAAGCCCTGCTCGTTCGTACTCAACCACGCCAGAAAATTTGGCTAATGTTATTAAAACCATTTGTCTTTTTCAATAAAAAATAAACATCTATCGATGATGTTTAAAATTATTTTTAAGATGAAAAAAAAATAATTGTTTTTGTTTTTGTGTTGCAAAAGTTAAAATAAAATTGAATGCATTATAATTTTTCTTGATAAAATGTTTTGTTTTTCTAGTCCAAAAAAGTAAAATCTCAAAGGAACCATAAAAACGTCAAATTTTTTAGGCAAAAAAATGTTTCTTCCAAATTTTTAACATTCTTCTTTCTATTGTATTTTTGTTTTTAAGAAAACTTTTTACAACTTTTTGTTTATTTAAAAAAAAGTTATAGCAGAAAAAATTCAAAGAATGTTGACTTTTCTCTTATATTTTTTTTGATCATAATTTTTTTAATCCTAGTTTTGTATTTTTTTTAAGTCCAAGAAAATAAACTTATTGTCTACCTAAAAAAATATCTTCTTCTTTCTTAATTTGTTTCTTTGAAGGTCAAAAGTCTTATTCATAGATCGTGGGAAAAAAAAAGGAGCGACCATGTAGTTAAAAAAAGTTTCGAAACACCTTTGAACGAATGGGAAAATATATGAGTCATCTATGAGTTAGTTTGCCTGGACGGGTGCGTGGCTCTGATGCGTGTGTACTTTGTATTATGCTGCACAAATAAAAAGGAAAGAGGGAAGACAAAAAATTTCGGTTGCTAGGTGCTCTCATTAATCATTTTGTTTTTTTGGAAAATGTCCGCCTCTCTATAGCTTCCCACGTCATTTTTTAAGGTTTGTCTTTAGCAACAAAAAAAATAACTTGTTTGGATTTCGAAATATTGAAACATTTTTTTGTACGCTACGCCTTTTTTTTTGTCTTTGTAAAGTTATTTCGAAATAATTGCATAACTTTTCTCAACTTTATGTCACTATAAAAAGGTTATATCTTTGAGGTATAAATTCACTTTCATTTCTTCTTCCTATCTCAATTTAATTATCCAACAATAATAGCAACTAAAAAGCCGCTGCTACTGCTTTTTTTTGAGAGAGAAGAAGAATATGGATTTCAATGATTTATTTTGTGAAAAGAAAATGGATGGCAGTGGCGTTGCTGCAGGTATTGGTGCAACCTTAACAAATATGAGACTTGATAATATAACTCAAGAAGAAGTAATAACATTTGTTATGGAAAAATTTCTTCATAATCCAATATTTTCTGGTGGAGCTTTATTATCCCTCGCTGGGTTTTTATGGTATTTCATTGATTGGGGATGGAACATCGCTCAACGAATCTTTCGTGATCGATATTTCACTTCTTTACAAATCACCAATGAAAATATGTAAGTAGAATTTAAAAAAATTTACTTTTAAAAATTATATATAAAATTAATTTTTAGGGTTTATAAATGGGTGATTGATCATATCAATGTTCACAGTAAATGGGGAACCCGAAATTTATCCGTTATTTCTACCCTCGATGAAAATGAAACTGGCAAATCCAGATTTAACCATAAATTTATTCCTGGTACCGGTTCTCATTATTTTTATTATAAAAATCGAGTGGTTTATTTTGAAAAAATTCGAGATAAACGCGATGTCAATGTAAAAGATGAACATGGAAATCAAGATTCCAAGCGATTGGAAACTGTCACCTTATCTACTTATGGTGGATCACCAGAATTTTGGCATCAATTTCTTGATGAAGCTTCTAAAGAATGCCTTATAGCTATGGATAAAGGAGTTGTAATTCATACAGCTCGATCAAATTATTGGGAAGAATATGGAGAACCTAGAAGAAAAAGAAATATGGATACCGTTGTTTTGGCTGATGGAGTTTCTGAGAAAGTTTACAGCGATCTCAAAACTTTCTTAGCTTCTGCTCAATGGTATCATGATCGAGGGGTTCCATATCGACGCGGGTATCTTTTATACGGGCCTCCTGGAACGGGTAAAAGCAGTTTCATTGCTGCTCTTGCAAGTCATTTTGGTTATGGAATTTCCATCCTTTCTTTAACCAATCGATATTTAAATGATTCGGATTTACAATATTTAATGAATAATACCCCAACTAAAACTTTCATAATCATGGAAGATATTGATGTGGCATTCAAAAATCGTGATAAAGAAGAAGGTGAAGAAGATAAAAACACTGTGGATGCCAACATTACCCTTTCCGGTCTTTTAAATGCCATCGATGGAATTGCAAGTTCTGAAGAACGTATTTTATTTATGACTACCAATTATAAAGAAAATCTCGATAGCGCTCTCATTCGTCCTGGCCGAGTTGATTTTCAAACTTATCTTGGACATTGCAAACCTGAAATGATCCAAAAAATGTTCCGACGATTTTATGAAAAAAATTCTGAAGAACTTATTGAAAAATTCGTAGAAGCTACCTCAAAATTAGATAAAAGTTTTTCACCCGCTGAACTTCAAAAGCATTTAATTGTATATAAAGATAGTCCAGAAAGTGCAATCGAAAATGTTAATGATCTCTTACAATAATTTATTTATTTATTTATATTTTTTTACATTCCTAAATATTGTTATTAATTACTATTCTGTATGCTTTCAAACAAAAAAATTATTTTATTTTATTTTAAAACGGGTTTTTGTTATTATTTATTTTTTTACGTGTAATTTTTTTCTTTTTTGAATAAAAAAATTAAAATTTACCACCTTTCTTTTTTGACATTTACATTTATTAATTATGTACACATGAAACGCCGCCTGCCTAAACCAGCTGTAAAACTTTTTATATGAAAATTAAAATCTTTATTTTGGAAACTAGTAAAGATTTGTAAAATATTTTTTAGAAATATTTATAATATTTTCTTTGACAGATAGACAAAGAAAAACTATTTTTTTTGAATATTTATTTATCAGTTTTTCGTGAAATATTATTGAAGAAATTTTTAATAAACCGTGAATTTTGTATTTACCAATGTTTAATTTAATACTTCATATTTTTTCAAGCATGATTGTTCTTCCATTTTTTGGAAAATAATATTTTAGTGTTTCTTTTGTTTCAATGTTCGTAATGGTGAAAAAGACCTCGATAAAATGAGAAGCAAAGAAGCAAAAAATAGGTAAAAAAATTAATTTAGTTTTTTGTACAAAATTTAAATAAAAAAAGAGAAATTTTCTCATAAAATATTCAAACAAAAAATCAAAAACATCATTATTTGCGTGTACATTTCTCAGCTGTTCAAAGAAACAAAAAAGGTTAAACAAAGCAAAGATTAATTTTTCGAAGGAAAAAGAAAAAATATGTGGATAAAAAAATACTTTTCTTTTTGGTTTGTCTGAGCTTTATTTTTCATCCAAAAAAACATTCTCCTATCGATCGATAATTGCGCAACAAAAAAAGAAAGAAAAAAGAAAAATTAAATTTATGAAAAGTGTAGCAACAACCGTAGCTGCTGCTTGTAATGCGACCTTTTTGTTGCGCATCTGGTTTAAAAAAATGCGTCTTTGGTTACTCGCTGCTCTGCTTTCTCAAATCTTTCTTTCTAATCTTTTTATAAATGTTTATTCATTGGCACCAGGGATGTCCGAACGTTCGGAGTTCGGAGATCGGAAGTTCGGATGTTCGACCTTTTTGACGAACATTTTTCGATCGGATTGATGTTCGGATTTTACCCCGAACATCCGAACATAATACGAACATATAAATAAGCATAAAATCTTGAAAAATTGCTTCAAAACCAGCAAAAATCATTATTTTTTTCAAAATTTTGTTATTTTTGACTAATTTTATCAAATATTTTTGTTAGCATAACTTTTAAAAATTTTTCAAACTAAAATAAAATTTTGAGGACTGAAATCTTGCTACTCAAGAAAATTTTTTAAAATTTATTTTTCTTCATTACTTTGAAAATTTTGTTAAAAAACAAAGGTATAGTAATAAAATGGCTCTAATTAAACCATTTTTAGATGAAAAAAGTGTGGATTTTACTGTTTTCAAAGGGATTTTAGAATATGTTTGGATGTTCAGATTAATGTTCGGATTTTTGACTCTAATCCGAACGTTCGGATCGAAGAAAAAGCATGTTCGGACATCCCAACTTGGGTGACTTATACTACTCATTCGATCATCGCCTTTAAACATATAATTAAAAAATGTAAAATACTGTTTAAAATGAATTCACTGCTTCAACGTTTATATGTGATTTAAAATATTTTAATAAATATGGATTATATGGAACAATCCATCGATTGTCAACTTCTAACTCATTACCTTTAATTTTAACTATAAAGCTTCTACCATTATCTGGCCTTTTGGGTTTTGTAAAACCACCAACATCAATAAAAGTGTCCTCCATAAATTCTTTTTGAAATCATCTTTTACATTTCCCATCAACCATACACGCATGTATCAATAAAGATGTAAGTGTTCCGAAAAAAACTTTATGTACAAAGAAAATGTATAAAGAATTTATAAAATAAGAAAAACAAAATCATAAAATTATTAACAAAAGAAAAAAGTTGTCTTTTCATAGTTGAATATGGATCAAATTAACAAATGAAATCAAAGATCTCCTAAAACCATATGATAAAAAAAATATAACAAAATCCAAATATTCTTACTCCAGGATTTGTTAGATTTTTTAGGGATAAATCCCGGACGGTAGCCGAACCAGCCTTCATTAGATTGCAATCTTTCATTATTTCCAACATCATGAAAATATCGATTGCCAAGAGAATTAAATTCACCACGACTTTGAAATATTACATTATTTGGACGAGTGACACCACGAGAAGCCATTCCGCCATTTCTACCATCTCGATAATTACCAGGATTTTGATTTTCAAATGCTTGAGTTTGGGGAAAACGCTGGTATTGTGTGCGATCTTGATTTTGATATTGGTGCTTTCTAGGATTTTTAGTTCGTTGCTTAAAAGGAAAGAATATTAAAACGGCTTCTAAAAAAGCATAAAAATCTTACATTATTTGTATCAGCTACCATTAATTCGAAAGCATAATGAGTTGCTTCAGGAACTTCCACATGTTCAAGCATAACATCACCATTATTTTCAAGATTGAAACCTAAATGGAGGAGAAGATCATGACCAGTAGCAAAGCCATATCGTTGAGCTACTTCTTCAATATCCAGATCTTGTTCACTAAAATTAACAAGTAAAGAAACGTTATTAGAAGAATAATATTTAAAAAAAACTAACTTTAAAAGATCGTCGAGAATGTATTTGTATGAAACAATCCTTTCATTTTTTCCTTTCTTTACAATGCAGAGAATCTTTACATGTTCCTTGATTTCTTCAAATTCTTTAGGCATCATATTTATCTTTTTTTAGCAATTTTGATCTTGATAGAAATTGGAAAAAAAATCTTGTTCAGTAAGTTTTATTTTATTATGTACATGTATTTTTCAAATTCATCCTTTTTTAGTTTATCTTTTATTGGAGTCAAAAAGCTCATTATTCGCGGTCGCCATGATTATTTGAACGAAGAATTTATGAAAACTTTCTCATCATTTGTTGCTGACCATTTTCCTAAACTGGAATTCATCGATGCTAAACTCCATGCTTGGCTGGATAGCTATTCAAATATTCATCGAACAAATCCTAGAAATTTCATAAAATCCTAGCCATGGTCAAAGGAAACCTCCATTTTTATTCAGATGTGGGAGAATTTTGGGATGATCAAAAAGTACGACTTTAATTTATCTATTTTCTTTTAAAAAAAGACTTTTTTAGAATATCCATGTCGCAAAAGAAAATTCAACTTTAGAAGTTGTTGAATCACCTGTCATCACAACCATCACAAAAGAATTTCAAATTCATGATGGTCTCAATTTCAAATTTTTTCAACAAATTGAAATAAAAAATCCTGGTGACTTAAAAAATGAATATGATGAATAGTGATAATCGTTTTCGCTATTTTATTGGTACCAATTATTATAATTTTTGTTATTGTTTTCATTTTCTCATGTTTTTTTACTTTAAATAAAGTTAATTGTTTTCTCAGTTTTTTTTAGCATTTCTCGGAAAGTTGATTCAACAACAACTTCAAAATTTTCTTGAATAGCTGCTTCGAAATCTGCGCCCATCCCAATATTTTCGTTATTCATTTGCAGATAACTTGCTAATTTACTATACATTGAGACATTTCATTTTGTAATCACTACAGACATTGTCCGAATAAAGCGGATCGAATACAAATATGGATGGATTGATTGTGTATGGCAATATATTTCTTCTAATCAATTTCATAAAGCATACGAATTTAATATTCATTTATAAGTTGGCCATAATTGTGAAAATATATGATGACCAAAAAGAATTAATTACAATAAATTTGTTTCTCCTATAGTAAAATAAATAACTTTAGAGTGTTCAAAAGTTCCCTTGTTTATAATTATAAATATTCTGACAACGAAAGTATGTATGACCTTTACCTTCCTTCCTCTTATTTTACTTTTTTCTTTTCTTGTGAGGTTCTTCCGCTATCAGACTATGCCATCACAAAGATTTTTATATTTTCTTGCTTTACTTTTTTATATTTCCAATGTTTCTTTCAAAAAAAAAAAGAAGAATGAATGCGAAAATGAAGGAAATTTTTGGATGACTGAAGAAGCCAAGTTTGATCAGAGTAAAACTTGAGTCAATTATGCTTTCAAAAAGATTTAACTTTAGCTCGAATTTGAAAAAATTGTTTCCTTTCCAATATTATTACCCCTCCAAAGTTATTGTTTCCTTTGAAAAAAATTACTCAATCAATAAATGCAAATCTACTTTTTTTCAACACAATATTTGGCAAATTGCCATAGTCAAAGCTTATGAAAAGAAAAGCATTTTTACTAGTAATTAGTGTTATTTAACTTCAATATTTTTTTACTTTAAAATGTGAAATTTTTAGTTAGTATTTTAAAAAAACAATATAGGACAACGACTCAATCATAATTAATTTAATAAAAAGTAGTTAAAATTATCCAGTTTATTGTTGGCATGGCAAATGTTGAGCTTTTATTAGGGTTAAATGGCGGTCAGATTCGTTAAACACAATAATTAATAAAAAGAAAACCATTTTTTTATTATCAGTAATGAATTATTTTTATTAAACAATTTATTGTTTCCAGGATTTAAAAGGAAGCATTTTTGCGAATGATGGCTGGAGTTTGAATTTCAAAGTTATTTAATGTTTGGTTTTCTTTAACACTGCCACCAGCATTAGATTCTTTAACAATTCGATCACACATATCTTTAATTTTCTTAAATTGTGAAATAGATGTTTGCAAAAAATTATTCAAAACATTTTCTTGTTCTTTAATTTTTGCTTCTGCAGCTATAAAAGCTGTTGTAGCTTTTTGTAAATCAAAATTATATGCAGCCCAATCACAACGATTTTGGGGCACATATGTAACACCACCACCACCATTATATTGTGGAACTGGAACATATTCAGTTCTATTATAATTTGTTATATTAATGCTAGCTTTTGCATTAAATGCTGCAGTATAATCATCGCATAAACAATTAAATAATTCATTTCGTTTTTTCCATTCCTCTTCAATTTCATTTATGGTTGATTGAGGTTGTTGTTCAGCAACAAATTGTTTTAATTCACCAAAGAATGGCAAAGTGCAGTTTTTTAAATTATTATTTTCTTCAAATTTTAAAATAATACCTTGAAGTTCATTAAATTTGTTATAGGAAGCAATTAGTGTATCACGATATTGATTATTTAAATTAAAGCAAACGCTTTTATCCAAAGTTGGTACTGATTTTGGTACTTCGAATTCTGAGGATTTATCCATAGTTTTTGATACGCGTCTAATGATGCGATAAGTAAAAATTGTGTAGGCAAATACTATGGTGAAAAGGAAAGCACGACATATATCTATAATAACCCCTTTTTTATTCTAACTTTGTTTTTACTAATGTCGAAATGGGCGAATAATCCCGAAAAGCCAGGCTTGATAAATTTTAGGCGCAAATCAAGCTTAGAAAAAAGTCGGAGTGTTTCTTCCTCTAATTTTTATATTTAATACTTACCAGAAATGCTAAAATGATTTACTAATACGAAGACATAAGCAGCAAGTGGGGCTCCTATTTCCACTGATATAACAAATATCTAAAGATGTTAAATTAATAGAAACAAAAAGTGTAGAAAAAGTATGATTCAAACAAATTTTTTTATTGAAAAACTAAAATTCTTTCCTTTGTCCATTCTCAATAAAATCCTCTTCACCGAGGAACTAATCATAAAATGAAAATAAGGAAATGGTGATACCCTAAGAAATAAACAAACAAAAAAATATTTAATATAACTTACAAAAGTCACGAGTAGGTAATATTCAAACAGAATAGAATTTTTCATTTTTATAATAAGAAATAACATAAGGATATAATATAAAATTAGCATGAATGCGAGTAGAACGGAACCAGTTGAATAAAAATCAAGGTCGGAAGCTTTTTCAGAATAAAATGGCTTAAATAATGAGTATTCAAAAACTATCCATATTATTGAACAAACTATCCCAATAATGCAAAGAATTATTGCAAGCTTCTGAAAGAAAAAGAAAAATATTGTTAGATTAATTCTTTTTTTTTGTTGAATGATAATTTGTGTTACCTTTACTTCAACACAGTAAACTTTAATATTTTCATCCATTTAAACAAAACAAAAAAGTTTTGAATTTAAATCTAAAAATGTATTTTTAATAACAAAGCTACGCTAGATTTAAAAATAATGCACTTTTTTTTATTGCAAAAAAAAAATCTAAGTTTTTAACAATTTTGGGGGTTTAAAAAATAAGCTAAATACAAAATTTAAGGGAATGTCGTCTTCCACAACCGTGTTATCGCTCCAAAAAGGCCAAATGCTACCTGAAATGGCAAAACTCCGTCACAGAGTTTGGTAGTTTTACACATTTTTAAAAAATTCAAATATTTCTAGATCGCGAAAAAATTTTTTTTTTCAAATACTCCACAACTATTTGTTTGTTTTAAACTTGCTTTTATAGGTGATTTAAAAATAGAAAAAATTGTTGTTTACAAGTCGTATATTTACTTTTTATAGAAAATTGTATAAAGCTTCTTTTATCAATCAAAAAATAAAAACGGGAGTTAGAAAGCCACTAAAAAAAATGACGCTTGTTACTATCAAAAAAAAAATCTGTGTTTTGACGTGCGAATGATAAGATTTTATTAACATGTTTTTATACAAAATTCTAAAAATATGCGATATTTCTATTTATAGGGAAAACATTTGAGTCAATCTGTTTTTAAGAAATTTTATTTTTCAAAAATGTTTACATTGGTGAATCATTTAAAGTTGATTTATAATTCACCATTTTACGGTTTAATTCTGCTTCCATCGAAATAAATAAACAAGGATTGTCGTATGAAAAAGTTTATTCAAATCAATGATTTGCCACAAAATGAAGATTTCTCGAACTAAAGGCTTTCACTGCAATTTTGTTCATGAAAAATGATTTTTTTTCCTGCTCCCAAAAAACAATTGGATTATTTGAGTTAGCATACATACTTTCGTTGTCAGAATATTTATAATTATAAACAAGGGAACTTTTGAACACTCTAAAGTTATTTATTTTACTATAGGAGAAACAAATTTATTGTAATTAATTCTTTTTGGTCATCATATATTTTCACAATTATGGCCAACTTATAAATGAATATTAAATTCGTATGCTTTATGAAATTGATTAGAAGAAATATATTGCCATACACAATCAATCCATCCATATTTGTATTCGATCCGCTTTATTCGGACAATGTCTGTAGTGATTACAAAATGAAATGTCTCAATGTATAGTAAATTAGCAAGTTATCTGCAAATGAATAACGAAAATATTGGGATGGGCGCAGATTTCGAAGCAGCTATTCAAGAAAATTTTGAAGTTGTTGTTGAATCAACTTTCCGAGAAATGCTAAAAAAAACTGAGAAAACAATTAACTTTATTTAAAGTAAAAAAACATGAGAAAATGAAAACAATAACAAAAATTATAATAATTGGTACCAATAAAATAGCGAAAACGATTATCACTATTCATCATATTCATTTTTTAAGTCACCAGGATTTTTTATTTCAATTTGTTGAAAAAATTTGAAATTGAGACCATCATGAATTTGAAATTCTTTTGTGATGGTTGTGATGACAGGTGATTCAACAACTTCTAAAGTTGAATTTTCTTTTGCGACATGGATATTCTAAAAAAGTCTTTTTTTAAAAGAAAATAGATAAATTAAAGTCGTACTTTTTGATCATCCCAAAATTCTCCCACATCTGAATAAAAATGGAGGTTTCCTTTGACCATGGCTAGGATTTTATGAAATTTCTAGGATTTGTTCGATGAATATTTGAATAGCTATCCAGCCAAGCATGGAGTTTAGCATCGATGAATTCCAGTTTAGGAAAATGGTCAGCAACAAATGATGAGAAAGTTTTCATAAATTCTTCGTTCAAATAATCATGGCGACCGCGAATAATGAGCTTTTTGACTCCAATAAAAGATAAACTAAAAAAGGATGAATTTGAAAAATACATGTACATAATAAAATAAAACTTACTGAACAAGATTTTTTTTCCAATTTCTATCAAGATCAAAATTGCTAAAAAAAGATAAATATGATGCCTAAAGAATTTGAAGAAATCAAGGAACATGTAAAGATTCTCTGCATTGTAAAGAAAGGAAAAAATGAAAGGATTGTTTCATACAAATACATTCTCGACGATCTTTTAAAGTTAGTTTTTTTTAAATATTATTCTTCTAATAACGTTTCTTTACTTGTTAATTTTAGTGAACAAGATCTGGATATTGAAGAAGTAGCTCAACGATATGGCTTTGCTACTGGTCATGATCTTCTCCTCCATTTAGGTTTCAATCTTGAAAATAATGGTGATGTTATGCTTGAACATGTGGAAGTTCCTGAAGCAACTCATTATGCTTTCGAATTAATGGTAGCTGATACAAATAATGTAAGATTTTTATGCTTTTTTAGAAGCCGTTTTAATATTCTTTCCTTTTAAGCAACGAACTAAAAATCCTAGAAAGCACCAATATCAAAATCAAGATCGCACACAATACCAGCGTTTTCCCCAAACTCAAGCATTTGAAAATCAAAATCCTGGTAATTATCGAGATGGTAGAAATGGCGGAATGGCTTCTCGTGGTGTCACTCGTCCAAATAATGTAATATTTCAAAGTCGTGGTGAATTTAATTCTCTTGGCAATCGATATTTTCATGATGTTGGAAATAATGAAAGATTGCAATCTAATGAAGGCTGGTTCGGCTACCGTCCGGGATTTATCCCTAAAAAATCTAACAAATCCTGGAGTAAGAATATTTGGATTTTGTTATATTTTTTTTATCATATGGTTTTAGGAGATCTTTGATTTCATTTGTTAATTTGATCCATATTCAACTATGAAAAGACAACTTTTTTCTTTTGTTAATAATTTTATGATTTTGTTTTTCTTATTTTATAAATTCTTTATACATTTTCTTTGTACATAAAGTTTTTTTCGGAACACTTACATCTTTATTGATACATGCGTGTATGGTTGATGGGAAATGTAAAAGATGATTTCAAAAAGAATTTATGGAGGACACTTTTATTGATGTTGGTGGTTTTACAAAACCCAAAAGGCCAGATAATGGTAGAAGCTTTATAGTTAAAATTAAAGGTAATGAGTTAGAAGTTGACAATCGATGGATTGTTCCATATAATCCATATTTATTAAAATATTTTAAATCACATATAAACGTTGAAGCAGTGAATTCATTTTAAACAGTATTTTACATTTTTTAATTATATGTTTAAAGGCGATGATCGAATGAGTAGTATAAGTCACCCAAGTTGGGATGTCCGAACATGCTTTTTCTTCGATCCGAACGTTCGGATTAGAGTCAAAAATCCGAACATTAATCTGAACATCCAAACATATTCTAAAATCCCTTTGAAAACAGTAAAATCCACACTTTTTTCATCTAAAAATGGTTTAATTAGAGCCATTTTATTACTATACCTTTGTTTTTTAACAAAATTTTCAAAGTAATGAAGAAAAATAAATTTTAAAAAATTTTCTTGAGTAGCAAGATTTCAGTCCTCAAAATTTTATTTTAGTTTGAAAAATTTTTAAAAGTTATGCTAACAAAAATATTTGATAAAATTAGTCAAAAATAACAAAATTTTGAAAAAAATAATGATTTTTGCTGGTTTTGAAGCAATTTTTCAAGATTTTATGCTTATTTATATGTTCGTATTATGTTCGGATGTTCGGGGTAAAATCCGAACATCAATCCGATCGAAAAATGTTCGTCAAAAAGGTCGAACATCCGAACTTCCGATCTCCGAACTCCGAACGTTCGGACATCCCTGGTGCCAATGAATAAACATTTATCGAATTTTTATAATAATGCATAATTCCTGCGATAAAACGATTTTTTTTCTTGTATCGTTAATAAAATATTATTTTTAATATTTCAAAGCTTTATAAGTTTTGATAAACATGCTGCTAATATTTGAAATTTTTAGAATCATGTTACGTGTGCCATCATTGTTCGCATTATTTTTTGCATTTTCGGTTATTGTACAACAAGCCACCATGGCTGCTCCAGTTTCAAAGAATAATGAAACAACATGGGAAAGCGTCAAAACAAAATTTAATGCCGCGGGTGAAGAATTCGGAGTATATCTCTTCTCCCTCTTTCTTAATGTAAGTATAGTAAAACTAAATTGTAGAGAAAGCAATAATCTAAAAATTTAAATTTTTTGTCCATTTAAGGCTGAACAAAAGGCACTCGTTAACGATATGAAAAATATTTACGTGAAAACTGAAGAGGCAATCGAGGAATATAATGACGAATCGAAGGAAACCAAAGATGAATTTCTTTTTGCTGCTAAAAAATTAACAAAGATTTTGGATGAATTTCTTGAAATTGGTAAAAAGTGTGCGAAAGCTTTTAATCGTGATGAAAGCTCTTTAAAAAAATTCCAATTATTATATGGCCAAATGAAAAAGGATATTGAAGCCATTGAAAAAGGCATATTTATTACATGGATCCAAAAGATTGATATTTAATTAATTTTATTATATATGTTTTTGTATAAACTTTTAATTTGTGTGTTCTTTTTTTGAACTTAAATGTTTACAAGCTTATTGCTCTTTTCTTTATTTTATCGTTCGCTGTAATTTATTTTTACTGCTTATCAAAAAAACACTCACGGATCTTAAAAGTGTTTACAACCATGCTCAAATTTTTGGAAACTCTTTTTTACAGAAGTCATTATTTTCAATAATAAAGCTTGGGAAAAATAATAAGAGTTTAGCATGGAAAAATAATGTATTAAAATAAAGAAAAATAGCTCATAAATTTTTTTCATTGTTTGAAAGCAAAATTAATATAAGTTTAGCGAGCAATGTTTTGTATTCGAGTAATAATAATAAAATGCTTATTACACATATCAAAAAAGTGCATCGTTAGGCAAATGAAAGGGATTAAAGTAATTTCTTGAAAGATAGTTTTTAAGCTTATGTTATTTTTGTTGATAAATGTAAGCGTAATAAAATTTGAGCAAATAATTAAATTTTTCTAACTCAAATTCCATACGCAGATAGTTTGCTACAAATTTTTTTTGATTTTGTAAACTTTTAACACCTTTTTTTGCACTTTGTGGATTAATTTCATTCACTTCCTTCTTGTATGCAAAAATTTATTTTAATAAAAACAGTTCTAAAAAAATGTATTGTTTGTTTGTTCAACACACTTAATCCATTTTATAATATTCATTCATATTTTTCTTCTCCATTTTTTGTGTTTTGCTTGTCACGTAAATATAACATTTTTAATCAAATTGTTTAAACACTAAAAAAAAGCGTAGGCTAATCATTTTGCTGTGTATTTCCAAGATATATTATAGGCAGAATACAAAAAACTATACTCAAAGAAAATATTATCAATGAAACAATAAAAAAAGGTGGGCATTAATTTAAATATTTATAAAAAGATGTGTTACAGAGTAAAAAAATTTAGTATATAAGCGAGGAGTTATGAAGGCAATAAACATACTTTCCGCCAATCATGGTTTGGTTGAGCAATTATTTGATTGCAGCATTTTTTTGTCTTTGGGTGATTTCTTTGGGAGTGGAAATCGAAATTATCAATGATGATATGACAGCTTTCAATCATTTGATTGAAGAACTAAATTTGACTTTCACTAGTGCCAAAGAATTAATTAAACGACTAAATGCTTTTAATAAAGCCAAACAAGAAGTTCAAGAACTTGGAAATAAATATCCTGGAGTTACTTTTGAAGTCAATAAATTTTCACTTATGACTGATCAAGAATTAAAAGAAGTAAGTTTCACATTTCATGAGATACAGAAAACTAAAACTAAAGAGCTAAATTTTCAGTTTATGAACGTCTCCATTTCTGCCCCTGACAATACAGTATCCAGAGCTAAGCGTAATTCACTTGATAATACTTGGTCGAGTTCCATTCCAACATCATATGATTTTCGAACATTAGGCAAAGTAACATCCGTAAAAGATCAAGGAAGCTGTGGATCATGTTGGGCTTTTTCTTCGACAGGCGCAATAGAATCTCAATATTCCATTCGATTTAATCAAACCATTGATTTGGCTGAACAAAGTTTTGTTAATTGCGACACCAATCAAAATGGATGTGGAGGTGGAGCACCCGAATATGCATTAAGATATTATGCTAAAGAAAGTGGTCTTCCATATGAAAGTTGTTTTCCATATGAAGGGGAACCTGTATCACAAGCATGCACAGATTGTGATTCACCAAGAGTAAAGATAGCTGGATATCGAAATTATGGACCTGATGAAGATCAATGGGCTTCATATATTTATAATTATGGTCCAGCGTCCATGTCATTTTATGTTCCTCGAGCTTTTATGTCTTATAAAAGTGGAATCTTAGATGTCGATAATTCTGAATGCACTTGGGATAATAGCGTTGGTGGGCATGCAATATTATTAGTTGGATATACGCCCGATTATTGGATTGCTAAAAATAGTTGGGGAACAGGATGGGGTGAAAATGGATTTATTCGATTCAAGCGTGGAAAGAATTTCTGTTTAATGCGAGATATTGTTGCACCATATTTTGAAGTTCTTGAACCACCAAAGCCTCTTACAACTTGTGCTGGTGCACTTGATTTAGTTTTTGTCATTGATGGATCCGATACAATGACAGCAGCAAGATTTAATGTCGTTAGATCTCAACTTGTTACTGCTATTACTCAATCTGGAATTCAATGGGGTAGTGATGTAAGTATATAGCTACAAAAGGAGCTAAATAAAGTCAAAATATTTAGAATGCTCATGTTGGAATTGTCCTTTCCACCGGATTGATGACTGGAGGAGCAACGACACCATATCGTTATCTCGATTTAAATGGTTGTCAATATTATGCATGGGATTGTTCGCCCACAGTGAAAACCACTGCAAATTTAATTTCTGCCATTCAAAACATGGGGTTTTATGGCGGTAAAAATAATATTTCATTGAGCATGATGGAAACAATAACAGGCGAATACGAAGGCTTACCAGATTCATGGTCTATTTTTGGTGGTCCATATTGGAATGACGTCGGGGATCGAATTGATATTCCTAATGTTATGATTGTTATTAGTGGAGCCGATACAAGCAATGTTGCACCAGCCACTGCTGCTTTGGCAGCCAAAGGCGTAACTGTTTTCTCCATTGGTTTCTCTGATCTACCAACCGCTCAATTACAAGCAATTTCTGGAAATCCAACTCGATCATATTTGACCACGCCAGAAAATTTAGCAAATGTTATCAAAAATATTTGTCTCTTCCAAAATCTTCCATCCACAACAACTTCAACTAGCACTACCACTAAAGCTACAACTACCATTTCAACCACCACCAGTGCTCCAACAACCTCTAAACCGACAACTATTTATCCGTCACCTACAACAACCCAAGCACCAACTACGACTGCAAAACCTACAACCACACAACTACCAACAACAACTCCAGCACCTACCACCACCACACCTCCAACAACCACAAAGCCACCAACAACAGCAACTCCAACTACTACCACGCCACCTACAACTACATCACAATGCCCTCAAGGAGGTACATGGTCAGAATGGAGTACTCCATCCTGCAATGATACATGCGGTTTATGTGGATTAATGGTTGAAACCCGTGAATGCATTTCAGCAGCACCCGGTTGTCCATGCATTGGTGAAGTAACTCGATATGGTGAAAGATGTGGAGATGCATTATGTAAGTTTCCTAAACCATCTTGTTGCAGTGCATTTGCAAAACCAACAAATGTTGGTGGAATAATTAAATGTTCTCCACTTCCAACAACTCCTGCACCTATCACAACAACACCGACTACAACTACAAAGGCAACTACTACAATGCCACCAACAACGACAAAACCAGCGACTACTACCACGCCATTTCCACCAATTACAACTTGCGCCGGAGCAATTGATTTAGTTTTTGTTATTGATGGATCAGATACTATGACAGCGGCAAGATTTAATACAGTTAAATCACAGTTAGCTACATCTGTTACTCAATCTGGAATTGTTTGGGGTCCAAATGTTAGTTTACTTACTTTCATAAAAAATGTTAAAAACAAATTTTTAGAATGTTCACGTTGGCATTGTTATTTCAACTGGACTCATGCAAGGTGGAGCAACAACACCTTATCGACATCTTGATTTAAATGGATGCCAATTTTATGCTGATGGTTGCACTCCTACTGTCACAACCACGGCTAACTTAATAACAGCCATTCAAGGCATGACATTTACAGGAGGCAAAAACAATATTTTCTTGAGTATGAATGAAACCATGAGTGGTGAATATGATGGTTTACCCGATTCATGGTATATATTTGGTGATCCATATTGGGGAACCATTGGAGATCGACCAAATGTTCCAGATGTTATGATTGTTATTAGTGGAGCTGATACAAGTAATGTTGCTCCAGCAACCAATGCATTGTTGAATAAAGGAATTCGAGTTTATTCCATTGGTTTCTCTGATTTACCAACCGCTCAATTACAAGCAATTTCCGGAAGCCCTGCTCGTTCGTACTCAACCACGCCAGAAAATTTGGCTAATGTTATTAAAACCATTTGTCTTTTTCAATAAAAAATAAACATCTATCGATGATGTTTAAAATTATTTTTAAGATGAAAAAAAAATAATTGTTTTTGTTTTTGTGTTGCAAAAGTTAAAATAAAATTGAATGCATTATAATTTTTCTTGATAAAATGTTTTGTTTTTCTAGTCCAAAAAAGTAAAATCTCAAAGGAACCATAAAAACGTCAAATTTTTTAGGCAAAAAAATGTTTCTTCCAAATTTTTAACATTCTTCTTTCTATTGTATTTTTGTTTTTAAGAAAACTTTTTACAACTTTTTGTTTATTTAAAAAAAAGTTATAGCAGAAAAAATTCAAAGAATGTTGACTTTTCTCTTATATTTTTTTTGATCATAATTTTTTTAATCCTAGTTTTGTATTTTTTTTAAGTCCAAGAAAATAAACTTATTGTCTACCTAAAAAAATATCTTCTTCTTTCTTAATTTGTTTCTTTGAAGGTCAAAAGTCTTATTCATAGATCGTGGGAAAAAAAAAGGAGCGACCATGTAGTTAAAAAAAGTTTCGAAACACCTTTGAACGAATGGGAAAATATATGAGTCATCTATGAGTTAGTTTGCCTGGACGGGTGCGTGGCTCTGATGCGTGTGTACTTTGTATTATGCTGCACAAATAAAAAGGAAAGAGGGAAGACAAAAAATTTCGGTTGCTAGGTGCTCTCATTAATCATTTTGTTTTTTTGGAAAATGTCCGCCTCTCTATAGCTTCCCACGTCATTTTTTAAGGTTTGTCTTTAGCAACAAAAAAAATAACTTGTTTGGATTTCGAAATATTGAAACATTTTTTTGTACGCTACGCCTTTTTTTTTGTCTTTGTAAAGTTATTTCGAAATAATTGCATAACTTTTCTCAACTTTATGTCACTATAAAAAGGTTATATCTTTGAGGTATAAATTCACTTTCATTTCTTCTTCCTATCTCAATTTAATTATCCAACAATAATAGCAACTAAAAAGCCGCTGCTACTGCTTTTTTTTGAGAGAGAAGAAGAATATGGATTTCAATGATTTATTTTGTGAAAAGAAAATGGATGGCAGTGGCGTTGCTGCAGGTATTGGTGCAACCTTAACAAATATGAGACTTGATAATATAACTCAAGAAGAAGTAATAACATTTGTTATGGAAAAATTTCTTCATAATCCAATATTTTCTGGTGGAGCTTTATTATCCCTCGCTGGGTTTTTATGGTATTTCATTGATTGGGGATGGAACATCGCTCAACGAATCTTTCGTGATCGATATTTCACTTCTTTACAAATCACCAATGAAAATATGTAAGTAGAATTTAAAAAAATTTACTTTTAAAAATTATATATAAAATTAATTTTTAGGGTTTATAAATGGGTGATTGATCATATCAATGTTCACAGTAAATGGGGAACCCGAAATTTATCCGTTATTTCTACCCTCGATGAAAATGAAACTGGCAAATCCAGATTTAACCATAAATTTATTCCTGGTACCGGTTCTCATTATTTTTATTATAAAAATCGAGTGGTTTATTTTGAAAAAATTCGAGATAAACGCGATGTCAATGTAAAAGATGAACATGGAAATCAAGATTCCAAGCGATTGGAAACTGTCACCTTATCTACTTATGGTGGATCACCAGAATTTTGGCATCAATTTCTTGATGAAGCTTCTAAAGAATGCCTTATAGCTATGGATAAAGGAGTTGTAATTCATACAGCTCGATCAAATTATTGGGAAGAATATGGAGAACCTAGAAGAAAAAGAAATATGGATACCGTTGTTTTGGCTGATGGAGTTTCTGAGAAAGTTTACAGCGATCTCAAAACTTTCTTAGCTTCTGCTCAATGGTATCATGATCGAGGGGTTCCATATCGACGCGGGTATCTTTTATACGGGCCTCCTGGAACGGGTAAAAGCAGTTTCATTGCTGCTCTTGCAAGTCATTTTGGTTATGGAATTTCCATCCTTTCTTTAACCAATCGATATTTAAATGATTCGGATTTACAATATTTAATGAATAATACCCCAACTAAAACTTTCATAATCATGGAAGATATTGATGTGGCATTCAAAAATCGTGATAAAGAAGAAGGTGAAGAAGATAAAAACACTGTGGATGCCAACATTACCCTTTCCGGTCTTTTAAATGCCATCGATGGAATTGCAAGTTCTGAAGAACGTATTTTATTTATGACTACCAATTATAAAGAAAATCTCGATAGCGCTCTCATTCGTCCTGGCCGAGTTGATTTTCAAACTTATCTTGGACATTGCAAACCTGAAATGATCCAAAAAATGTTCCGACGATTTTATGAAAAAAATTCTGAAGAACTTATTGAAAAATTCGTAGAAGCTACCTCAAAATTAGATAAAAGTTTTTCACCCGCTGAACTTCAAAAGCATTTAATTGTATATAAAGATAGTCCAGAAAGTGCAATCGAAAATGTTAATGATCTCTTACAATAATTTATTTATTTATTTATATTTTTTTACATTCCTAAATATTGTTATTAATTACTATTCTGTATGCTTTCAAACAAAAAAATTATTTTATTTTATTTTAAAACGGGTTTTTGTTATTATTTATTTTTTTACGTGTAATTTTTTTCTTTTTTGAATAAAAAAATTAAAATTTACCACCTTTCTTTTTTGACATTTACATTTATTAATTATGTACACATGAAACGCCGCCTGCCTAAACCAGCTGTAAAACTTTTTATATGAAAATTAAAATCTTTATTTTGGAAACTAGTAAAGATTTGTAAAATATTTTTTAGAAATATTTATAATATTTTCTTTGACAGATAGACAAAGAAAAACTATTTTTTTTGAATATTTATTTATCAGTTTTTCGTGAAATATTATTGAAGAAATTTTTAATAAACCGTGAATTTTGTATTTACCAATGTTTAATTTAATACTTCATATTTTTTCAAGCATGATTGTTCTTCCATTTTTTGGAAAATAATATTTTAGTGTTTCTTTTGTTTCAATGTTCGTAATGGTGAAAAAGACCTCGATAAAATGAGAAGCAAAGAAGCAAAAAATAGGTAAAAAAATTAATTTAGTTTTTTGTACAAAATTTAAATAAAAAAAGAGAAATTTTCTCATAAAATATTCAAACAAAAAATCAAAAACATCATTATTTGCGTGTACATTTCTCAGCTGTTCAAAGAAACAAAAAAGGTTAAACAAAGCAAAGATTAATTTTTCGAAGGAAAAAGAAAAAATATGTGGATAAAAAAATACTTTTCTTTTTGGTTTGTCTGAGCTTTATTTTTCATCCAAAAAAACATTCTCCTATCGATCGATAATTGCGCAACAAAAAAAGAAAGAAAAAAGAAAAATTAAATTTATGAAAAGTGTAGCAACAACCGTAGCTGCTGCTTGTAATGCGACCTTTTTGTTGCGCATCTGGTTTAAAAAAATGCGTCTTTGGTTACTCGCTGCTCTGCTTTCTCAAATCTTTCTTTCTAATCTTTTTATAAATGTTTATTCATTGGCACCAGGGATGTCCGAACGTTCGGAGTTCGGAGATCGGAAGTTCGGATGTTCGACCTTTTTGACGAACATTTTTCGATCGGATTGATGTTCGGATTTTACCCCGAACATCCGAACATAATACGAACATATAAATAAGCATAAAATCTTGAAAAATTGCTTCAAAACCAGCAAAAATCATTATTTTTTTCAAAATTTTGTTATTTTTGACTAATTTTATCAAATATTTTTGTTAGCATAACTTTTAAAAATTTTTCAAACTAAAATAAAATTTTGAGGACTGAAATCTTGCTACTCAAGAAAATTTTTTAAAATTTATTTTTCTTCATTACTTTGAAAATTTTGTTAAAAAACAAAGGTATAGTAATAAAATGGCTCTAATTAAACCATTTTTAGATGAAAAAAGTGTGGATTTTACTGTTTTCAAAGGGATTTTAGAATATGTTTGGATGTTCAGATTAATGTTCGGATTTTTGACTCTAATCCGAACGTTCGGATCGAAGAAAAAGCATGTTCGGACATCCCAACTTGGGTGACTTATACTACTCATTCGATCATCGCCTTTAAACATATAATTAAAAAATGTAAAATACTGTTTAAAATGAATTCACTGCTTCAACGTTTATATGTGATTTAAAATATTTTAATAAATATGGATTATATGGAACAATCCATCGATTGTCAACTTCTAACTCATTACCTTTAATTTTAACTATAAAGCTTCTACCATTATCTGGCCTTTTGGGTTTTGTAAAACCACCAACATCAATAAAAGTGTCCTCCATAAATTCTTTTTGAAATCATCTTTTACATTTCCCATCAACCATACACGCATGTATCAATAAAGATGTAAGTGTTCCGAAAAAAACTTTATGTACAAAGAAAATGTATAAAGAATTTATAAAATAAGAAAAACAAAATCATAAAATTATTAACAAAAGAAAAAAGTTGTCTTTTCATAGTTGAATATGGATCAAATTAACAAATGAAATCAAAGATCTCCTAAAACCATATGATAAAAAAAATATAACAAAATCCAAATATTCTTACTCCAGGATTTGTTAGATTTTTTAGGGATAAATCCCGGACGGTAGCCGAACCAGCCTTCATTAGATTGCAATCTTTCATTATTTCCAACATCATGAAAATATCGATTGCCAAGAGAATTAAATTCACCACGACTTTGAAATATTACATTATTTGGACGAGTGACACCACGAGAAGCCATTCCGCCATTTCTACCATCTCGATAATTACCAGGATTTTGATTTTCAAATGCTTGAGTTTGGGGAAAACGCTGGTATTGTGTGCGATCTTGATTTTGATATTGGTGCTTTCTAGGATTTTTAGTTCGTTGCTTAAAAGGAAAGAATATTAAAACGGCTTCTAAAAAAGCATAAAAATCTTACATTATTTGTATCAGCTACCATTAATTCGAAAGCATAATGAGTTGCTTCAGGAACTTCCACATGTTCAAGCATAACATCACCATTATTTTCAAGATTGAAACCTAAATGGAGGAGAAGATCATGACCAGTAGCAAAGCCATATCGTTGAGCTACTTCTTCAATATCCAGATCTTGTTCACTAAAATTAACAAGTAAAGAAACGTTATTAGAAGAATAATATTTAAAAAAAACTAACTTTAAAAGATCGTCGAGAATGTATTTGTATGAAACAATCCTTTCATTTTTTCCTTTCTTTACAATGCAGAGAATCTTTACATGTTCCTTGATTTCTTCAAATTCTTTAGGCATCATATTTATCTTTTTTTAGCAATTTTGATCTTGATAGAAATTGGAAAAAAAATCTTGTTCAGTAAGTTTTATTTTATTATGTACATGTATTTTTCAAATTCATCCTTTTTTAGTTTATCTTTTATTGGAGTCAAAAAGCTCATTATTCGCGGTCGCCATGATTATTTGAACGAAGAATTTATGAAAACTTTCTCATCATTTGTTGCTGACCATTTTCCTAAACTGGAATTCATCGATGCTAAACTCCATGCTTGGCTGGATAGCTATTCAAATATTCATCGAACAAATCCTAGAAATTTCATAAAATCCTAGCCATGGTCAAAGGAAACCTCCATTTTTATTCAGATGTGGGAGAATTTTGGGATGATCAAAAAGTACGACTTTAATTTATCTATTTTCTTTTAAAAAAAGACTTTTTTAGAATATCCATGTCGCAAAAGAAAATTCAACTTTAGAAGTTGTTGAATCACCTGTCATCACAACCATCACAAAAGAATTTCAAATTCATGATGGTCTCAATTTCAAATTTTTTCAACAAATTGAAATAAAAAATCCTGGTGACTTAAAAAATGAATATGATGAATAGTGATAATCGTTTTCGCTATTTTATTGGTACCAATTATTATAATTTTTGTTATTGTTTTCATTTTCTCATGTTTTTTTACTTTAAATAAAGTTAATTGTTTTCTCAGTTTTTTTTAGCATTTCTCGGAAAGTTGATTCAACAACAACTTCAAAATTTTCTTGAATAGCTGCTTCGAAATCTGCGCCCATCCCAATATTTTCGTTATTCATTTGCAGATAACTTGCTAATTTACTATACATTGAGACATTTCATTTTGTAATCACTACAGACATTGTCCGAATAAAGCGGATCGAATACAAATATGGATGGATTGATTGTGTATGGCAATATATTTCTTCTAATCAATTTCATAAAGCATACGAATTTAATATTCATTTATAAGTTGGCCATAATTGTGAAAATATATGATGACCAAAAAGAATTAATTACAATAAATTTGTTTCTCCTATAGTAAAATAAATAACTTTAGAGTGTTCAAAAGTTCCCTTGTTTATAATTATAAATATTCTGACAACGAAAGTATGTATGCTAACTCAAATAATCCAATTGTTTTTTGGGAGCAGGAAAAAAAATCATTTTTCATGAACAAAATTGCAGTGAAAGCCTTTAGTTCGAGAAATCTTCATTTTGTGGCAAATCATTGATTTGAATAAACTTTTTCATACGACAATCCTTGTTTATTTATTTCGATGGAAGCAGAATTAAACCGTAAAATGGTGAATTATAAATCAACTTTAAATGATTCACCAATGTAAACATTTTTGAAAAATAAAATTTCTTAAAAACAGATTGACTCAAATGTTTTCCCTATAAATAGAAATATCGCATATTTTTAGAATTTTGTATAAAAACATGTTAATAAAATCTTATCATTCGCACGTCAAAACACAGATTTTTTTTTTGATAGTAACAAGCGTCATTTTTTTTAGTGGCTTTCTAACTCCCGTTTTTATTTTTTGATTGATAAAAGAAGCTTTATACAATTTTCTATAAAAAGTAAATATACGACTTGTAAACAACAATTTTTTCTATTTTTAAATCACCTATAAAAGCAAGTTTAAAACAAACAAATAGTTGTGGAGTATTTGAAAAAAAAAATTTTTTCGCGATCTAGAAATATTTGAATTTTTTAAAAATGTGTAAAACTACCAAACTCTGTGACGGAGTTTTGCCATTTCAGGTAGCATTTGGCCTTTTTGGAGCGATAACACGGTTGTGGAAGACGACATTCCCTTAAATTTTGTATTTAGCTTATTTTTTAAACCCCCAAAATTGTTAAAAACTTAGATTTTTTTTTTGCAATAAAAAAAAGTGCATTATTTTTAAATCTAGCGTAGCTTTGTTATTAAAAATACATTTTTAGATTTAAATTCAAAACTTTTTTGTTTTGTTTAAATGGATGAAAATATTAAAGTTTACTGTGTTGAAGTAAAGGTAACACAAATTATCATTCAACAAAAAAAAAGAATTAATCTAACAATATTTTTCTTTTTCTTTCAGAAGCTTGCAATAATTCTTTGCATTATTGGGATAGTTTGTTCAATAATATGGATAGTTTTTGAATACTCATTATTTAAGCCATTTTATTCTGAAAAAGCTTCCGACCTTGATTTTTATTCAACTGGTTCCGTTCTACTCGCATTCATGCTAATTTTATATTATATCCTTATGTTATTTCTTATTATAAAAATGAAAAATTCTATTCTGTTTGAATATTACCTACTCGTGACTTTTGTAAGTTATATTAAATATTTTTTTGTTTGTTTATTTCTTAGGGTATCACCATTTCCTTATTTTCATTTTATGATTAGTTCCTCGGTGAAGAGGATTTTATTGAGAATGGACAAAGGAAAGAATTTTAGTTTTTCAATAAAAAAATTTGTTTGAATCATACTTTTTCTACACTTTTTGTTTCTATTAATTTAACATCTTTAGATATTTGTTATATCAGTGGAAATAGGAGCCCCACTTGCTGCTTATGTCTTCGTATTAGTAAATCATTTTAGCATTTCTGGTAAGTATTAAATATAAAAATTAGAGGAAGAAACACTCCGACTTTTTTCTAAGCTTGATTTGCGCCTAAAATTTATCAAGCCTGGCTTTTCGGGATTATTCGCCCATTTCGACATTAGTAAAAACAAAGTTAGAATAAAAAAGGGGTTATTATAGATATATTTCGTGCTTTCCTTTTCACCATAGTATTTGCCTACACAATTTTTACTTATCGCATCATTAGACGCGTATCAAAAACTATGGATAAATCCTCAGAATTCGAAGTACCAAAATCAGTACCAACTTTGGATAAAAGCGTTTGCTTTAATTTAAATAATCAATATCGTGATACACTAATTGCTTCCTATAACAAATTTAATGAACTTCAAGGTATTATTTTAAAATTTGAAGAAAATAATAATTTAAAAAACTGCACTTTGCCATTCTTTGGTGAATTAAAACAATTTGTTGCTGAACAACAACCTCAATCAACCATAAATGAAATTGAAGAGGAATGGAAAAAACGAAATGAATTATTTAATTGTTTATGCGATGATTATACTGCAGCATTTAATGCAAAAGCTAGCATTAATATAACAAATTATAATAGAACTGAATATGTTCCAGTTCCACAATATAATGGTGGTGGTGGTGTTACATATGTGCCCCAAAATCGTTGTGATTGGGCTGCATATAATTTTGATTTACAAAAAGCTACAACAGCTTTTATAGCTGCAGAAGCAAAAATTAAAGAACAAGAAAATGTTTTGAATAATTTTTTGCAAACATCTATTTCACAATTTAAGAAAATTAAAGATATGTGTGATCGAATTGTTAAAGAATCTAATGCTGGTGGCAGTGTTAAAGAAAACCAAACATTAAATAACTTTGAAATTCAAACTCCAGCCATCATTCGCAAAAATGCTTCCTTTTAAATCCTGGAAACAATAAATTGTTTAATAAAAATAATTCATTACTGATAATAAAAAAATGGTTTTCTTTTTATTAATTATTGTGTTTAACGAATCTGACCGCCATTTAACCCTAATAAAAGCTCAACATTTGCCATGCCAACAATAAACTGGATAATTTTAACTACTTTTTATTAAATTAATTATGATTGAGTCGTTGTCCTATATTGTTTTTTTAAAATACTAACTAAAAATTTCACATTTTAAAGTAAAAAAATATTGAAGTTAAATAACACTAATTACTAGTAAAAATGCTTTTCTTTTCATAAGCTTTGACTATGGCAATTTGCCAAATATTGTGTTGAAAAAAAGTAGATTTGCATTTATTGATTGAGTAATTTTTTTCAAAGGAAACAATAACTTTGGAGGGGTAATAATATTGGAAAGGAAACAATTTTTTCAAATTCGAGCTAAAGTTAAATCTTTTTGAAAGCATAATTGACTCAAGTTTTACTCTGATCAAACTTGGCTTCTTCAGTCATCCAAAAATTTCCTTCATTTTCGCATTCATTCTTCTTTTTTTTTTTGAAAGAAACATTGGAAATATAAAAAAGTAAAGCAAGAAAATATAAAAATCTTTGTGATGGCATAGTCTGATAGCGGAAGAACCTCACAAGAAAAGAAAAAAGTAAAATAAGAGGAAGGAAGGTAAAGGTCGATAAAGCGAGTGAAGAGCTAAATAATATTCATTCAAGATCACCATCTTCTCTTTCTGAATTTTTTTTCCTCCACGTTTTTTAAATTTTTAAGTTATTTATTTTTTGATGCTCTCATTTTTTTTTAGTTGTGTTGCCACTCCTCCCTTTCTACTTTTTGATTTCTAAGTTTATTAAGTAATCAAATCAACCAAATTTAAAAAATTCGCGGTTTTCAAAGATTTTCAGAGTCATCAATTAGCAAAGAAAGGATATTTTTTTATGCATGGCTCTGAGGTCCATTTCTTGGTAAAATTTCTATATATTCAGCAAATTTAATGTTTTTAAAAAATGAATTCGCGAGAAAAGTGTATGTATTAGTAATAAAAAAAACCCATCGTAATCGTATTTTCATTTTCTCTTTTGAAGTTGTCGCGAGTTGAGCAAATATTTATCATTGTTGTATTACTTTTAAATTAAAGGGACATAGCTATTTCATGCCTTTTCAAAAATTTCGATACTGGGGCTGATAGGAACAGTTGGGGCGGCGCGTGTTTGAATTACCGTGTCACTTTCTGTCTTACACGGTAATTCAAACACGCGCCTTACCAAGTGTAACTTTCAGTCCCCACTATCGAAATTTCAAAAAAGGCATGAAATAGCTATGTCCCTTTAACAACCATATTAAATTTTTATAATTAAAAAAATAAAAATTCATTGATATATTTTTTTTAAATCTTGCTTTTTTCTATTTTCAGATAAATAATTATGATTCTAAAGCCTTATGGGAAAACTTCAACTGCAAAATTTTTGCATTTAATTATTTTGATTGTAATAATTTTTTGTTTATTTATTTTATATCCACGTTCAAATGAAAAGTTTACTCATAAATATCATTTAAGTGATTATCCAAAAATTGTCAAAAGAAATTTTCAAGCTTGTTCTAAAATAGCAGCAAAAGAATTTTATAATGAACCAACAAAATTTTTCGAAGATTTTAAATATTGTATTAAAACTCAAATTGGGATAGATGAAACACAAATGGATAATTTTGCAAATGATATGATGGGTGAAAAGAAAATGTTTTTACCTTTTTCAAGTGATTATCAACAATCAAAATGTAAATGGTTAACTATTGGAATTGGCGGGGTTGTTGGAGCTGAAAGGCTTTTAAAAGAAAAATATCCTGAATGTAAAATATTTGGAGCTGAATTACTTCCTAAATTTTATGGAAATTTTTCTTCGGTTGGAACACTTATTCCTCATGGAGTCGGTAAGTTTTTATCCAAACAACTTGAAGCAAATTAGCTAAATATTTTTAAATGCTTAATTTTGCTTTTTTACATTTGAAATATTGAAACTTTGTTAACTTTTTAAAATATGCATTTTTAGGACTTGAAGATACTGAAATTTCCATGGAAGTAAATGAAAATGGTACAAAGGTTCAAAAAAATATGGAAATTTTATCTTTGACACATTTATTAGATATATTTGCTGGAACTCGTTTTATTCATTATTTAACCATTGATATTGAAGGTTATGAATATCTCATTCTCGAACAACTTGTTAATAATGGAAAATTTGCTAAAGATGGAATAAATTTTTGTCAAATAGATGCCGAACTTCATTTTATTAAATTTCCCGGAGTTCATCCAGAAGCAAAAAATATAAATGCTGTGGAGTTTATAAATAATTTCATTGGTGAATCGTCTCCATATATCCCAATTTTTAATATACCTTACCTTCATTTTCCCCATCAAAAAGTTACTTTTATAAATGTTATTAATCCCGAATGTGAAAAGGCTTTTGAATTTATTAATTATTTTACAAAATAAAGGATGTATTTAAATTTTGTTTGTCTAAAATCAATAAAAACACAAATGAAAGAGGTCAATTTTTCTTTGAATTTAGAACAGTGTGATTACATTAGCCTATAAATCTTCTAAAGAATCATTGGAGACTAAAGATACAAGAATGGACTCGCCTTAAAAAAATAATAAAAAACTATTATTTTTTGCATTTGTGTAAAATACCTCGAAATTATTTTTATGGAAACGATTTTTTTCTTTCTGATTTGTGGAAAGAAAAGTGGAAGTATATGAATAAAGTTAACAATCAGTTACTTTTTCAAAAAAAGAAAATTTTGACATTCATTCGATGAACGGTGAAAGGATGGATCATGATTGCTAAATAATAATTAGACAAGAAAAATTTTCTAATTTTTTTTTTTAAATTTAACTTTTAAATAATTTCTCAGTCCAGGCTCGATGTAATAAATTGTGTTTATCCATGCTTGAAAAAAAAACAAAATAAAGCTTACTTTTTGTGGAAAAAACGATTTAGTAGAAAAAAGAAAGAAAAAAGAAAAGCTTGCACATTTTTGTGCAAAAAAACGTTGAATCATTACTTAATTTAAAACAGATAGTTGATAGCTTCATTTGTGGAAACCACATACAGCGATTATTATGAGCTTTTTCAATAGTGTAAGCTGTTGCTGCAGCGGCGGTATGAGCAGCTTCAATAATGGCTAAATAAAGAAATAAAAAAAAGCGAAAATATCAGCGACTTTTGTGGACATGATTATTTTTTGAGGTTGTTGATAGCTATTGAAGCTTATCTCTAGAATCATTTTAGAGTCATATTTATATTAGTTTTTATAAAGTGTAAAAATTCAACACAGCATTTTTTGTTTGTTAGAATCTATTAAATTTGTTGAACAAACAAGAAACTCTTCTGTTTTTGTTGAAAATTGGGTAATTATTAAAACTATTTTTCCATACAAAGAAGAAGGAAGTGAATGTATTTATTGGACGCCAGTTATTAAAAGTCCAGAAAATGTGGTGAAAAAAGTGATGGAAAAATTCACAAAATGAAAAAAGTATGTTTAAATCAAAAAAGCAAAGAATAATGAAAAGAAAAATATGCAAAAAAATATTGATTTATTGGAGTTGGTTAATTTCACGAGCCTTTTCTTCAACGAGAGCAAGATTTTCTATGTAATTTTTGTTGTTTGGATCCAATTCAAGAGCTTTTTTATAAATTTCAATAGCCTGTTCATAATTACCCATGCGTGAAGTAGCGAATGCCATTCGACCATAAGCTTTAGCATATTTATGATCAAGGATTATAGCGTCGAGGCAGTCCTAAAAAAAGTTTATTCCAAATAATGATAAACAAATATATTTACTTACATTCATAGCCTGATTATATCGTTTAAGGCTGCAAAAAGCTGCAGCTCGATTACATAAATAAACAGGGTCTCGTTTCAATGCGTTGGCTTCAGTATACTTTTCAATTGCTTCATTGAATTTTAAAGCTTTCATAAAGTCGTTTCCTTCTTCTTTGAGAAGATTAGCTTTTGCAATAATTTCAGGTGTGGGAGGTAATGATGCTTGAATATCCTAAAAAAACTTGGTAAATGAGAGCTTAAACCAAATGAATGTAAGCTAGCTTACAGCATTAAGTCTTTCTTTAATAGAAGAAATTTCTTTTATATATTCTCCATTTCCAGGATCAAGTTCAAGAGCCTTCGAATAAGCTTCAATTGCATCATTATAAAGAAATTGAACCTTAAAGGCCATTCCCAAAACAGCATATGGAAGAGCATATTTAGGATTGAGTTTAATTGCGGTATGACAATCCTATAATAATAATTAATTTTCACTTTGGCTATAAAAAGTTATAACTTTACATTATATGCATTCTTATATTCTCCCATAATACCAAAGGCCACCGCACGATCACAAAAGATATCGGGATCTTTATGTAATTCAATGGCTTGAGAGAATTTTTCGATTGCTTCTTTGTTTTTTTTAGCATAAATACATTCCTTTCCTTCCCGTGTTAAAGCAACGACTTTTAAATAAACGTCGAATGATGGTTTAGTCGATTTTTTTTTATCCTAGGAAAAAAAAGAATTTAAAAAATGTTACTTCATCAAAGTTAGAATGAGCTGAAAGAATATTAACTTACACCAATATTATCAGTAGGTGGGTTGTTTGATTCCATAATGAATGTGATGTAATCTATAACACAAAATAATTTTGTGATGCAAAAAGTTACAAAAAATGTGATAAAAATTATGATAAGAAATGGCACAGTTAAGGGTAAACCCGAAAAAATAAGGCGAAATGAATACCTTTATTATATTTACATATTTTATTGAAAGGATTTATTAATTTTTTTTAATAAATAAAGTAGAAAAATTTAAATCAAAATTATGAATAACAAAAATTTTTTTTTAAATATGTACAAAATCATATCGACCAAGGCTTCTTTTTATTTTAAAGAATTACAAAATCATATCTATGGAATAAAGTTAAAGAAAATTTTCGCGCTAAAAAATTATATGTTTCATTCCAACAAATTAGTTTCATAAAAATGAAAGCTAAAAAATTTATTCTTGAATGCTCGAAATTATGATATTTCAAATTAAGCAAAACTGAAAAAAGACTGACCCATTTATGACAAAAACAATTCGAATCAAATGAAAAACAAGTCAATGACTTGTCATAGAAGCCTTCCAACAAAAACCACTTATAAAAAGATTAGAGAGATAGATATGAGTTAGCAACGTGTAACTAAAGACGCAAATTTTTTTTCGTCCAGATGCGCAACTACAAAAATCGCATTACAAGCGTTTACGGTTATTACAAAAGCAATTTATATATTTTTTTCCATAGCCTTTTGTATTTCTACAAGGGCAATAAATCTCAATTTATATTTTGGATGTAATTAACCACTGCACCCATTTTTTCCCTTTTTTTGGTGTTCATCATTTGGTATATGAGCAACACAAAAAGGTAGTCATTCGCTTGGGGTCATACCGCAGTGAAAGCACGCCATCCCGTCCGATCTGGCAAGTTAAGCACTGCTGGGCTCGATTAGTACTTGGATGGGAGACCTCCTGGGAATCTCGAGTGCTCCAAGCTTTTTTCATTTTTTTTTCATCTTCCAAAATCAAAAATTATTACTTCTGTAATTGAAATCAACAGTTTTTTTGTTTTATAATATTTTTGTTTCACTTTTTTAAAGTAAAACTTTCCAAAATTTATTTTCTTTTTTCTCCTGCCGCTTAAAAAAGAGCTGGAATTTTATGATTACCTTAAGTTTTGTAGGGTAATTAACCAAAGATAAAATCTTCGCTTTTCATATATATTTTTCCATAACAATTAAAGAAAGGCCGAGTTTCATATTTATTGATCATTATTTTTTGTTAATTAGAGAGTCATAGAAAAAAGGAGATAAATATAATAAATATATAAATGGAGGGAGAGAGATTGCGTCGTTGCCAAAATAAATTGCGATTTTTAATTGCAACCTGTTAGTGCAACTCCAGACAAGAAAATTTTTGAAAGTAAAAAAGATAAAATTTTTTTTTAATTTTTTGATATTCGTTATAAAATTTTTTATTACAAAAAATAATTAAACAAATTTTTTTACTTTTTTAAATTAGAGTTTGACCACGAGATTATTTGTTTATTTTTTTTTTTTTCGAAGCAACAATGCTCATAGAGAATGTTTCAGGATGATGATGGGCCATAGCAACAACAACCAAAGTATGGTGGTGAAAAAAAAGTTTTTTAGTTTATTTTCAAGCGTTTTTAACTGTTCAAAGATTATTCCACACAAAAAAAAGAAAAGAAGAGGAATACAATTTTTGTTGACAACAATAAATTTATTTCTTCTTCTGTGAGGTGGTTGTTGCTTTGTGCTTTTTCTGTGCAATATGTCGTCTTATTCTTTTTATTTTTTCTTATCTTAGAACTGTTTTTTAAGCAACAAGCACGCTCACATGCTTTGGGTGGTGGACTTACAATGCAATGCAACACCTGAGTCTAAATTTTTTTTGTGTGATATAAAATGTTTATTGAGTTCATGGATGAAAAAAAGAAGAACAAATAAATGTAATGATACTTTTTTTTAATATTATTAGAAGTTAGTTCATCCTTTTAAATCATCACCTAAAAAATTAACCTTTAAAAATAATGAAATCTTATGATACTTTTCGATCGAATCGAATTTCTCCATGGGATATCGAACAACAGCCGCCATCATCTGTCAATAATCATAGCATCTATGAACCTCCTTCTTTTAAAGATTTAACATTTTCTGAAAAATTTAAATTTATTCGAAAAAAATCAATTGCTTTAATTTGGGAATATTTCATTTTGTCTTTAATTATTTTATTTGCTTTTATAACTCTCATTTTTTATTTAACTAAACATAGCCTTTTAAAATCGGGTAAAATTGTTACTGCAAAAGTATTCGATTTGCTATTATATGAATTTTTATTAACTACGATTTCAATATTTATGTATAAACGAATTACAACGATATCAATGCCAAAAAAAATTAAACAGCCATGGTTAAAATATATTCGAATTGGGTTAATTATATTTACTTTAATATTTATTTTTCTTACTCATCTTTCATATTTATTTTATTATATTTCGTTGCCTGATGAATTTGTTATTCCAACTATTTGGTAAGGATGTTTTTTCGAATTGTTGAGAAAGGAAGCCGCTCTCTCAAAACGGAATTACTAAAAATTTGAAGGATAAAAGTCGTAATAAAAAAAAGTCAGGATTAAATAGCTAAAAGTGGAATTCTTAGATTTGTTATAAAAAACCCTGAGCATCAGATAACCTAAAATTGCAAAAACTATTGCAAATTTCTGAAATTTCGTTTCAAACGAAAGTAAAAATTTTCAAATGTGTTTTTCATTTTGACCAAAGTGAAAACTAATATAAAATTTAATCAAAAGCATGACTAAAAAAGTTAAACTTTGCTAAAAAAAAGATACAGATACTCACTATTTTTGCATCTTAAAAATTTAACAAGTTTATTAAAATTTAGAGTCTTAGAGAGATATAACAAACAAACTTTTTTTCAAATATAAATTTAAGAAAAAAATTAAACATCCTTTTTTTTTCAGTTTCTTTGCATTTGGAATATGGATACATTTTGGAATATTTCTTGGAATTGCATTTATTATTGAATGTATTGATTATATTGCCATAGCTTTAATTTCTCGCTTTTGTCGTTCTATTTCATATCAAAATTATGCATTAAAGTTTTTTAAATTTCCTTTATTTAAATCTAAAACTTTGCATACTTTATTTACTTTATTATTAGCCATAATTTTAACCATACAAGGCCATGTTGCAACGGATCTTCGACCAAATGTAAAAAATTTAAATATTTTAATTCGAGATTTACCTCCAGAATTTAATGGATATTCCATAGCTTTAATAACCGATATTCATACTGGCCCCACAGTGGGAAAAGGAAAAAATGAAGAAATTGTTAAAATTGTTAATAACCTTCAACCTGATATTATTACGATAGTTGGTGATTTAACTGATGGCTATCTTGGATATATTGGATCTCGATCTTTACCTTTAAAAGATTTAAAAGCAAAGGATGGAAAATTTGCAACCATGGGAAATCATGAATATTTTTATGAAAATCCTGATAATTGGATTGATTTTTATCGAACTGAATTAAATTTAACAACATTTATAAATGAAGGAAAGATTTTACAAAAAAATGGCAAACAAATATGTTTAGCTGGTTTAGATGATTATTACGTGGAAACAGCTAAAGTTAAAGGTAATTTCAAAAAAAAACGACTAAAATATGCTTTCAAAATTTTTTAATTTTTGGTCACTAATTTTTTGGTGCAAAAATCCAGAGTTTTTTTTAATTCTTTTTTATGTTTTCGTTAAACACATATTTTTTTTTTTGAATTTTCTGCTTTAGTTAAAAAGTAAAAAAATAAGCAAAAAATTGAAGGAAAAATAAAAAAAATCAGAGAATAAACTCAAAAATATAATTTTTAGGACACAAAATGGATACCGAAAAAGCTTTAAGCGCATGTCCGCCTGATATTCCAACCATAGTATTAGCTCATCAACCTAATGGAGCAGCAAAAGTATTAACAGATTTTCCTAAAACTGGTAAACGAGTGGATCTTATTTTAGCAGGTGAGCGAGCGCTACTTAATCACCTTCAGTGGAATCCCAAATTAATAATTTTTTATAGGTCACACCCATGCTGGACAATTTTTTGTTATATATCCTTTCACATATTTTACAATTAAATATCTTTTTGGTCATTATATTTATAAAGCTACGAATACACAAATATATGTTTCATCAGGTGTAAATTATTGGGGTCCTCCAGTTAAAATGTTACATTCCATGTGTGAAATTGTTAATGTTAAATTATATCGAGATCCAATGAGTCCAATAAATAAAATTTATTAAACTTTTTTTAATTTTATTTTTAATTGAAAACAACAGAGCTTTATTATATTTTTTGTTCCATCAAACGTATAAAGCAATAATGGCTTGAAAAATTATTGTAAAAGTAGCGATGCAATTATGTAAAAAATGACTACTACAAAAACACATATTGTTGCTTTAAATTTTAGCCAAATTCAAAAAATAATTATTAATTACAATTACAGAACTAAATAATTGAATTTTGGAAGATGAAAAAAAAATGAAAAAAGCTTGGAGCACTCGAGATTCCCAGGAGGTCTCCCATCCAAGTACTAATCGAGCCCAGCAGTGCTTAACTTGCCAGATCGGACGGGATGGCGTGCTTTCACTGCGGTATGACCCCAAGTGAATGACTCTATTTTTGTGTTGCTCATATACCAAATGAACAGCAAAAAAGGGAAAAAATGAATGCAAACAAAAAAAGAAGCGACACAAAAATTAGAGCATACGTTATTCTCTCTTCTCTCTTTTATCTATAAATTTTTGGTTGAAAAAGAAAAAGAGAAAAATGATCAAAAAAAGCCCCAACGCATCCTCTGCTATTTTATATTTTGATTGAAAATGAATGAAAAAGAAATCATCTTCGGTTTAATTACCCAAAGTTTGAGGTAATAATTAAATTCCAGCTCTTTTTTAAAGTGGCTTTGGAAAAAGTTAAAATAAATTTTGGAAAGTTTTGCTTTTTTACAAAGCGAAACAAATTATTTATAAAAACAAAATCTTTTGTTTAATCAAAGAATTGTTTTTTTTTTGTTGATTCTGAATACTTAGAAATTGCGATAATTAAAAAAAAACAGAATTTAAAATTGAATCTGGTTTTTCCTTTTCAAACGTACTTTATTGTAGAATGGATGGGAAAAGTTTTATCATTAGTTTTAACAATTCTTCTCATGCCTATGTTAAAAACTAACAAAAACAAGAGAATTTTTTTATATCAACAACAAAAAAGTTACAATTCTGCAATTTAAAACCATTGTTTTACAAAAGCAGCAACTTTTAATTAAAAGTTATTGCAATATAATAGTTGTGATAATTGCACGAATTTATAAAAAAATTATATATAAATATAACAAACAACAAAAAATATTTAATAAATTCATTTTCACAAACTTGTAAGCAGCTTAAAAATGAAGGAATGCGTTGTCCTGATATTTTTGTCGTTGATGCTGTTTAGCTCTGGCTTTAGTCATCCATTCGATCGTGAAATAAAATTTGAGGAGAAAAATCGTTCAAAAAATAAAATAATAAATTCTGATAATCCAGAAAAAAATTTTCGAACTTTACCGGGCGATTTAAAACCATTCTATTATCAAATCAAAATACATCCCTATTTTGATGCTCCAGGCGTAACATATAATAAAAGTAAGTAAATAATAAATAAATAAAAACTGCCTTATTAAAAGCGAAAAAAAAGTAACGCAAAAACTGTATAACTTTTTTTCCAAGTCAAAAAACGGAAAATTTCTTGAAATTAAAGCAGTAGTAGTTTCAGAAAGCATTTTTTTTCTTCATATTTTTAATTCAATTTTAAAACAAAAATTTTCAAATCTTCTTTGAGCATTTAATTTTTAGGCAAAGATCAAACCTTTGATGGGGAAGTGACAATTTATATTCGCGTTAAAAACCCAACTTCCAAAATTATTTTGAATGTTGATTTAAAAATTCTTACATTATTTGATTTTAATTTTTTTGAAGTTTATTCCATTAGCAAAGATAAATTTATTTCAATAATTACGATTGAAGAAGCATTCGAAAATGAAACCATTAGTTTATTATTGGAACGGGAATTAAATAAAAATGAATACATAAAATTAAATATACCATATTTTGGTAAAATTGGATTTAATACTGATTATGGATTTTTTAAATCTATTTCTCATAATTATGAAACAAATGAGGATGATATGGTTTATGCAACCCAATTTGCAACCACTGGTGCGAGAGCTGCATTTCCATGTTTTGATGAACCTAATTATAAAGCGGTATTTCAAATGGAAATAATTAAACCTAAAAGTTGGATAGTACTTTCAAATACCCTCAATCTTTCCAACATCGATGTTGAGTGAGTAGGAATGGTAAAAGTTCACAACAAAAATTTCTTTTGCTTTTTTTAGAAATGGCTATGAAAGTGTTATTTTTGATCAAAGTCCATTCATGTCGAGTTATCTTCTAGCATTCGCAATTGGCGATTTGGTTTCTTTAGAAGGTCCTAATACCGAAACACCCATCGTAAGTTTTGGAGACAGCGTTGACAAAAAAAAAGACTTTTTCGAATAATGAAATTTTTAAAAACTAATAATTTTTTTAGACTCGGATATGGTCATTCAAATCCGGCAAAAACAAATTAAAGGCAGCACTCGATAGCGCACAAAAATGTATAAAAGTTATGAAAAAGTATACAAACTTTCCATTACCTTTAAAAAAAATTGGTAAAAATCTATTAATTGAAAAGTCGCGAAATACATAAATTATTTTTTAATTTTTTTAGATCATTTAGTAATTCCAAAAACAGGCATTATTGGACCAAATGCAATGGAAAATTTTGGCCTTATCATTTATGACCAAACATTGATTTTATTCGAAACCCAGAAAGATGATGAAAATGGATATAATTTAAATAAATGGATTGATGTTACAAGGAAAATTTGTCATGAAACATCTCATCAATGGTTTGGTAATATTGTAACTAATGAATGGTGGGGTAATCTTTGGATTCATGAGGGTGTAGCGGATTATTTTGAAAATTTCGCTATGACTTTAGTTTATCCAGATGAAAAAGAATATATGGTAAAGTTGAGCCCAACAAAAAAAAAACCGCTTTTCTGAAAGGTTTAATCTCAAACAAAAAAATTTTAGAACTATAAATTTGCAATGGATAATTTAGAAATTCCATTAATTGACGAAAATTATAATCATCCAATTATAACAGAAAATGGCAATTTTGATCGTAATTATAAAATACTTTTAAACTTAGCCATAGATTTAAAGCCAAAAGTTTTTAGAGATCACATATGTAAAAGGTGGAGGCGTTATTCGACAATTGGCCGCTGTAATTTCACCTGAAACTTTACAAAAGGGATTACAAAATTATTTAATTAAATTTCAATATTCTAATGCCAATTATAAACAATTACTTGATTCCATTCAAGATGCCGTGAATTCAACAAGTTTAAAAGATTGGTGTGGAGAATATTTTAATGTACATACGTTTATGGAATTATGGTTAACTCAAGCTGGTCATCCCATATTAGAAATTGATTATTCAAATGGAACATATTTCATTAATCAAAAATTAATAAATAATAATACTTCAGAAAAGTTTTGGCCTTTACCCATTTTTACTCAAGGTTTAAATGGCATAAAAAGAATTTATTGGTCCGCACGTTTATTTCAATTTTATTTATGTGTTCGACTAAAAAATAACAAAATTAAATAAAATTTAGCAAATTACAAATGCACCAATGGCAAAAGTATTCCAAAAACGTTAAAAATTAAAGCTTCCGTACTTTTTATTAACAGAGATGAACTTGCAATTACGCAATTATGGTATTCGCCCTCTGCATTGCAAACTATTATCGATGCACTACTTTTATTTTCTGATGATTTACAACTTTCATCTGCATCGATTGCAACTTTAATTAATGATCTTTCAATAAATGCGAAACGCCTGGGAACTTCTAAAGAACATTTCCAAAGTATTATTCAAAACATTCTTATTCATCAGAAAAATTCGTTTAATTATGGTATTTTTAATGACATTACAAAACTGATTGAAAATGAACTCGAAGCTGGAAAATTTAATAATGTTTTGCACAGTATTGAATGATTAAAGTTTAGTTCGCTCAAATATTTTCAATTTTTTAAACCCAAAAAATGAAAACTCTTTTGTTTTTTTTTAATTATTGGGCACTTAAATATTTCTATCTGCTAAATTAATAAATATGTTTTGGTTTTCAAAAAAATAGGCAATTCCTTTAACACCAGAGAAAATATTATGTTTTATTATGCAAAAAAAAATATTGAGATTAAAAAAATTTCGTAAAAACAGTTATTAAAAAGTGGTTATTCCACCGGAAGCATTTGTAGATCCAGCTAAATGGATTGTTGTAGTATCGAGGCAAAAAAACTTTTTAATTTTCCAAATTAAATTATTTCTTAAATCTTTTTGCATCAATAAAAGAAGAAATAAACTTATAAAACCTGAAAAAAAAATATAAGTTTTTTGTAACCATTTTCTCAAATTTAGTTTTTTTCCTCACCTTTATTTAAATTCATTAAATTAAAAAGATATTGAAATTTTGATGTTGGATCAATGTAAACTATGACATCAGGAATAACAAAGCAAATTAGCTCATTCAAAACTAATAATCCCACAGTGACGGTGGCACGAAGAAGATTTTTTCGCTGCTTTTCATTCATTTCTTTATTTTTTGCTTTAAAAATCTGAAATTAAATTTATCAGGAAAAGTTTAAATAAGGGAAATGTGTGTTACATAGTAAATTTTGATCATCATTGGAATATATAAAAGTGTGGCAATAAAAACAACGATAGTTCGAATATATCGTAGACTAAAATATATTCCTGGCATTTGTCCATTATAAAGTGCACAAGTCATTGGAATCTAAAAAAAGAAAGCTCTTTTCAAACCATTCTTGGATGAGAGAGTAATCATTTTTTGGAAAATCTTGTTAAATTTTAGTTACTATCTTTTGAGAGTAAAAATTTCTTTTTAAATATTGCTAAGTTCTAATTACTATCCATTTCATTTGAGAGTAACAATTTTTTGAAAAATATTGTTTAATTTTTGTTACTATCTCTTGGATGCCATAGTAATTATATTTCAGATCCTGATCAAAAAACTCACATTATACACCACCTTCAATTCATAACATTGAAATCCACCAATAATAACGATAACGATGCAAATAATTAATGGAGTGCTAATCATAATATATGAATATTTAGTAACTAATCGAAAATAAGTTAATGGAAACATAATTGAAATAAATCGATCGATGGCACTAACAATCGTAATTAAACCTGTCGCTGGAGTGGTGATTGTCCAAAGATAAAGTTGAGGAAGATGAAAACACATCCATGGAGTGTATAATGGAATATCTATAAAACCAATACATAAATTAAAAATCCTTTCAAAATCAGAAACAAAAAATTCTCTTCAAAACCAAAGCAAAAAAAAAGAGGCCAAAACTTACATGTTTCAGTTAAAAACACTTGAATTCTAACAGCTCCAGCACAAACATGAGCTAAACCAAAAAATGCATCAAATAATAAAGTTCCAATATAAATAATAAATTCTTTTTGACATCGAAATTGTTTATTATAACAAATAAAAATAGTTAAAAGTATATTTAAAATAAACAATAAACTTCCTTCCACAATATAAATATAATATGTTACATAATCCATCGATGATGTTAAGGTAGTTGAATAAACTGTTGCCATATTTAAATAATCGGGTTTTTAAAATGGCGTCACCAATATAAACGTTACAGTACGTTACTGTCAATTTCTTTTGATGTGAGATGTGAATCCTAAAAAAAATATTTTAATTTTGCAAGAATCAAATTTTTTTGTTCTGAAATTTTTTTTTAAATTATTGCACAAAAGCTAAACAAAAAAAGTAAGAAAGAAATTTTGAATTTTTAGAAATTTAGATACAGTTGAATATGGGAAAGTTGACAACAGAGGTTTTTAAAAAAAATATATTTACTTTTACAGTAAAAATAGAAATATTATATATTTATATTTTATAATTATTGTGCACCGAAGCTTAAAAAATTGCAAAAGTTAAAAAAAACACTTTACATAAGAAAAAGGGAGAAAGTAAAAAACATAATTAAAACTTTTGCACATTTAATAATTATGGTATTTGTTTAATGAAATGTGAAGATTTTTGAACTGATAGAACTCAAATTTTTTTGTTGGATAGCCAAAACTCAAAATATAAAAAAATTATTGGAAAAATGCGTGATTAATTAACAAATTAATTATTTAAAAGTTCAAAAAAATTGTATGAAATTTTCTCGAACAAAAATACAAATTAAAAAAATTTACAAAATTTGGCTTTTATATATAAATTCTTTCATCACGTGGCGTGGCTTTGCTGTCTAATAAGTCTGCCTTAAAAAAATAATTAACAAAAAGAAAGAAATTAAAAAATATATATTTTATATTTTAATGTCTCTCCTTTTTTATAATTAAAATCTCGAGCATTGTAGTTTTTACTTTTTTTAAAGTGCAAAAACACATGGTTTTTTTCAGAAACGAGCATTGAAAGTTGAGTTATTATAAAAATAATAATTTGAAGATTAATTATAATTTTGAGATTAGTGTATCAAAACTATAACGAAGAACATCAGTGTAATTAATTGAGATTTAATATGGATAATATAAAATTATTAGATGATTTTCAATTTATCAGAGGTTGAAAATAGGGAATGAGGAACTGTTTTAAAAAAATAAAACCCCAAAGATGAGTTAACCTTTTTTTTTATAAATTAAATGCTGTATCTAATTTATTTCATCAACGATAATAATAATAAATCTGTTTGTTTCCAAAATTTATTTACATTCTCGACGAATCCAATGACCAATCATGTTAACAACACAAAAAACTTTAACAAATACCATTCAAACAATTGAAAAATATCATTCGCAGATATCCCTCCCCACAATAGGTGATGATAACAAGGCAGGGAGTTCTACTGGAATCAATTTCACCATCTGGTATGGATGGCAGAAGCTACATGACTAAAGAAAAGAATAAAAATACAAAAGATAACCATGAATGATTGCAGCTCGGATTTTTGAGATATTTATGTTTAAAAAATTCTAAAATTCCAAGCCTTATATTAATTTTTTTAAATATGTTTTATTTAATCAAACACCTTTATTTTAAACGCAAACACTAAAAAAGGAATAAATAAGAACATGTGATTCTCATGAAAATATACGTCACTGTCTTTTAATTATACCTTAATACTCAGCTCATCAAACGTGCACGTGCATCCAAACATTTTTTTATAAATTTTTTAAAATAATAACAAAATTCATTTAAACAAATTTTTTTTAAAGCTTTTTTACTTTTGTGTTTGGAATTTATTTACCTTTATTAAAGCATTTTTTGTTTTAAATGTAAATTTTGAAGGCTTCCAAATCGTCACCATAGGATCCGTTTTGAAAAATATGACTGAAAATGGGTGTAAAAACACCTAAAAAATGATAATAATAAGACACTTTTTCTCTGCAGTTTTTTTTCTTATTCAAAACTTTTTAAATTTTATTTCTTGCATCAAGGCTTTTTTCATGTAATATAAAATTGTTTCCAAATAGGTTGGAAAGGATCTACAATGGTTATAATTTTTAGATTTAATCAAGTTTGTCACTATCAGCGATATCAAAAATATCGATTCAAAGTGGCCATTTTTTTGGTAAAAACTAAATGGCGATCTTTTCATTGAACTTCAATCCGCCAATGGTACACGAAATTTTCGGTTGCTTTTTTGTTCCCAGTAATTTTACGGAATTTTTCAAGTTTCATCAAAAAAGAAAATGGCTTTAAGTTACATCATTTTGATATTAAGGAATCAATTCCGGTGATCAACTTCTTCGTACTAAGAAGAAAGCTTCTGAGCTTGTTGAAAGAAATAAAAAATGAATAATTAAAGTAAAATATATTAAAGCTGTGAACAAAACCAAAAAAACATTATCTACCGTTTTTATGTTTGAGAAAGGAAGGAAGTTTTTTTGGAAAAATTTTTTAAGTACAAAATTTTATTTCACTTCCTATTATTTCAAGCAATAATAAAGCAGTATGGTTTTGTTGTTGTAATGATCCTTTTTTTCCAAAAAATTTTATTATAAAGCTTTAAGTATTTTTTCAATTTTTTTTTCGAATATATGGTTTACAGTTATTATAAAAAATGCAAATAAATTAGATTTTCTTATTGAAATTACATATTTTTTTAATTTAACAATTTTTATCGAATTTAATAAAGTTTAATTTTTTTAATTTTAGCAATAGCAAGTAAATATTTTTTGTTGATAAAAAAAATAAAATCCATTTCATTCTTTACGAGATGAATAATATTCTTTTAATTGTGGAAGATTTTTGATTCGATTGATGTAATCAATAAACACGGGATATTTATCTTCAAGAAAATTTGGTTGAACTTGTTGAAGAGAAATGAGAAATTCGGTAACAAAAAAATCTGCCCATGTTACCCCACTTTTTACGAGAAAGCCGGAACCACTTTCAGCCAAATATTTTAGATACAATGGAAGAAAATACTCGGCTTGAGGAATAAGAATAGTATTTCGAAGTTCTTCCTAAAAAAATTAAATTATATCTAGGTCGAACAACGAAATGCAAAAATATGAAAGTTTGTTGACAAAAGTAAAAAAACTTACTTCATTTCCTTCTTTCATGCCCCATTTAAGGACAAACCAAGGAATAGTATTATTAAAAAAATCTTTTTGTTGATCTGCAATTGCATCAACTTTGGCTTCTTCTAATTCATCCTTTCCAGCTAAACCATATTTTCGAGCTAAAAATCTCGCAATGGCATAACTTTCATAAAGTTTATTTCCATCAAATTCCAATACTGGAACTTTTCCAGCTGGAGTGGTGGGTTTAATTTCGGACCATTGATCCTTTTTAATTCGAAAATCTTCGAATGGAACATTGGCATATTTCAGAATTAGTCGAATTGGTTCTCCTCGAGCTCGAATATCAAAATAAATAAGTTTATACATATTTTTTTTTGATGGTTTAAAAGTTTTATAATAAATTTGAAAAAGAAAAATGGACTGAAAATTGTTGCTGTTTTTCTTTTTCTATT